>JAOUZG010052544.1:886493-911470 GCA_026289955.1 Argiope argentata | reverse complement strand
TATTATATTAAGGAAATAGTTTCTTTATGTGTATGTGGTGATTGCCATACATATAAGCCAGATAACATCCCTCGGACCGAAGTACACTTTTGGCCTAACGGATATGTTACTGGACTATTAACCGTAAGATTGGGAGTTCGGGCCTAGCGCTATCCGCTACACCTACAAATGTAAAATCACGGGGTTTTTTTTAGGTAAGACACCTATATAGATAAAAACTTAAAAAGCAAAACCTTATCTAAATATATAATTTGATCCAAATCGTTAGAGCCATTATCGAAATACGAGAATTGCTCATTTAAATTTATAAAATTTAAAGCTAATAAACTGGCTTCAAAATGCAAAATAATTAATAAGAAACTGAAACAGTATTTAAAATGTAACATAATGAAGGAGGTGATAATTTAAATTTTATAAGCAATCATCATTGATACGCTTCTTATCTTGTTTTACTTTTGTATCCTTTAGAAATTGAAATTCGAGCGGTCGATCGCTAAGCAACCCGAAACCTCGTAAGCAAATTCAAAACATCTTCACTACTTTCCCCGAGGAACAACTCCAGAAAGCGAAATCATCTAAGTAATATTGAAATAAGAAGTAAGCCGGGCGTGTGCGAAAAACTGTTACCCTAATCTTGGGAATTGGAGTCTAGAATATTCTAGCCACGTACTGACTGGAAGACTATCTCGTTACTGCGGAGAATCTGCGTGTACAGGCAACGACAAAACGTGATCCCGATAGCAGGAAAAACGTGAGGCCTCCACTAAAAAAAATATAACCAAAGAGGAGGAGAAAAAATTTCTATCCTTTAATCTGGTAAAATTTTAGGAACTTCTCATTTTTCTCACCCTTCTTCCATAACAAATTTGGTGGAAGTTTTTTTAATGTTTTTTTCACCCTTCTGCAGAGTGCCTTGCTGGAAAGTTGTGAGTACAGGCGGAATGCAATCAAAACTAGTTGCATCAGAAAGATATCAAATTTTCTTGTCGAGCTTGCGAAGAAATAAATTTATTTTGGTCACCGTTTTTGGTAGGTTGTTTACAAGAGAGAGGTTTTAATTTCAGAACCCTTCTGAAGTTTCAGTTGGTAAGGTGTTAATATGAAATATTAGAAATGGTCTTAAGCATTAACGGCTTACATGTGTTTAAAGTTAAAATTACATTTTAAATCCCTGTAAGTTAATCTTTCTTTAAATTCTGCTTTCTCATATAAGAAATATCGAGGAAGACTTGTAATCGTGAAAAATTCGTTTTAGAGATTTTAACGAATATTCACATTACACACCTCCCAGAAAGGCTCATTTTTGGTATTACATTTGTCTGTCTGTGAACAAGATAAATGAAAACCGCTTTGAGCTAGACGGTTGAAATTTGGTGTATAGGATTACGACGAAGTTTGTAGGTTTCTTTAACATGTTTTAAACGAAATTAATTTACAATAAGTTCGGTTGCTCTATTATAAACGAATTCCATAGATTGGTACATAGATTTAGCTCCTAAATATTGATATATATCAAATTTTCAACTACATGTATCCAATGGTTGGCCATCTGTCGATCTGTATTTTCGCATTATGTAAACCAATGAAATTCAATATGTCGTCTTGCCACTACAACTGCAGTTTCGCGTGAAATACTGGTGTCAATAAATTTCGAAAAGTTAATATATACGATAATATAGATTCATGATTATAATACTATTTCAATAATATAGATTCACAAAAACTCTAGATTCAGGTCAGATATCTATATTTCCTATCTGTCGTTCTCTAATCTCTTGCAAAATATTTACTGTCTGGCTCAAAGTTCACAAATACATGCAAAGTAAGAAGGGGTGGGATGAGATCTTTATTAGAAAGTATGCCAGAACGTTTTGGGGAGACAACTCTTAGTGGTTTTTATTGATTTCTACTATTTAGTAATTATTTGAATAATTCTCAACACTCCTTGGTATATATTAGAAAGCACTGGTATTTCACTTTTTTGTTGCTTTCTATAATTGCATAAAATAGATTTAAATTCTGAAATTTAATGTCATATTGTATACAATAGAGATTAGATACATTTAAATTGAAAGGCTTTAGAAAATTAAAGACTTAAATACAATGATAATTTCTTTCATATATGATTTATTTCATTCTTTATAGATTCTGATTTGTTCAATATTAACCCTTTTTTTTGGAATACATTTCGAATGTAATAATTAAATTATATGCAATACATGAAGAGATATACTTAATTAAAATTTATTTTTAAATTTCAAAAACTTCCATAATATTTTATCTAACTCCCATGGTATGTTCGAAAATATCGATTAAATTATTAGAAACAGAATAGACGAAAGCTGAATGTATAACAATAAGCACTCGGTTTTTAGCATAGAAAGGTTATTGTAAGATTTCAGGTTATTATATTATCAGATAGAAATATGCAATTATTTACAATTAAAAATGGATTAAAAGTACACAGATGACCCAAAATGTTTTGCAAAAGTATTTGTAAAGACTACCGATATTCTTTTTGATGTAGAATTGTACTAAAATCTGATTTTAGAGGTTTTTAAGTTAAAGACGTCAATGACTTTTGAATTAAGGCAAGAACAATCTTAGGAATATTTATTTATTTTACATATTTTAAATAGAAAAATTTAGTTTAAAGTTTTTTTTATTCTTGTAAGTTGGAAACAATTTGTTTGTTTAATCAGTTTCAAAGTTTCAAAGCCTGAAAAACGGTAATTGGTTGAATTAGCATAATGAATATACTATTCAAACTCTCAATATGTTAAATTGTTAATCGTATTGCCGATTATGTGATCGAAACTCTTTTTCTGTTTTATTTTTATACAAACAAGCTTTGGAATTTCTTGTTCAGAATTCATAGAATATCAAGGGCTGCATTAAAAGATTTAAATCCATGTTAATTTTAAGTGACTGATTTAAATCAATTAAAATTATTAATTTTCATTATTATCTCTTTTGACATTTGGTAAGATATAAAATCAATTTTTTAAAAAATATTCATAAAATAAATATATTATTCCATAATTGTAATTCGGTTACGTTTTGTTTATCTCATTTTTTGGTCATGATATCTGATTTATCCACTTTTTCTAAATCATACAGCACATCATTTTTTTCGTAATCTATTTGTATTTTTGTATATGCTTCATTAATTCTAAATTAAACAAATTTATTATTGTTGTAAAATTGTAATTTTTATAAAATCTCTTAAAAATTCTATGTAAGACTATCTAAATAAGAATATTGTGACATAAAATAAAAATTTGATGGCAAAACTATTTAAAAATCTTTTTTCTTAAGTTTCTTATATTACTATAAAACAATTCTTATATGAGACTTCTCTTATTAATTACTTATAAAAATGCAGCTAATATATAATTACGACGGTTAATACATAAAATTACATTATAAATTTAATACATCCAGATTAATTAAAATCTATTAAATTCTAATTATTATCAATATTAATTTTACTCATGATGTTTTTTAAATACTTCTGGAATGTATAACATATATCTTTTGAGCAGTATCTGACATATAACATTCATAATTATGAAAGTTTTGATTTAAAATTTTATTTCCCACAAAAGAAAACAGTTAATAACATTTTTATTATATTACAGATTACCTAAATATGTAAGCATGCACTTTACAGTCTAAAAAGCGGTAAAAAATGTTTACTTTATTGTAACTAGACATGCTTTCAGGAGTTTTATTTTTAAGTTTATAAACGTATTTATCAAAATAAATAAAAAGGAACCATGAAATAGTTCATCTCAAACATTTTGCTCCACCTGAACAAAACACACTATCCGTTTAATAGCAAGTATTAATATTTTCTAATTAACGAAACTATGCATCTGCTAGAATGAACGTCATTTGGAGATGAGCATCCCAAGAATTTAAACGAACAAAAATTCTGCCTTCCAAATTTCTTACATAGAATGTGTGCAGCAAGTTCCACCGTTGCCCTGGCAACCCATTTCTTTCCATGATAATCATGGCACGAATCGCTGTTGCCAGATTCCGGAAAACAGATCGGATTACGAAAACTTCAACTTCTTTTTCTTGTTAGTATGCGAGAAAAGTTTTCCCTAATCTTTACGACCCTCTTAATCACTTGGACATCTTATCAAAAGTGCGCATCCTATCACTTTGTTGTCTTGTTTCTTCGGCTTTGATGGACCGCTCGGAAGATCTCGAATATCTGAGCAATTTGGGAAACACGACAATAATTTAAGGTATGGATCAATTTTAGAGGGAATATCAAAAATATTTGTTCGAACGGAAGAGTTTTGATGAGTAAACACTTCCACGAAACTTTGCATAAACACAGTAGCGAACATCGAGCTTCGAAAATATTGTTCTTTGTTTTGTTTCGTGTAAAATATTTACTCTAATTTGACGGAAATATTTCTCGATATATGTTTTCATGTTTTGTTATAAAATGTTTATATCTTATAACGCTTAAAATAAACTGTTGGTTAAACAGTGGTTTTGAAATGTTTGCTAATTAATTTTATCTGAGATTATTTTTTTAGAACTTAGAATTTAAAAAATAGGTATATATCAAAAAGAAACATATAAAGCACAATCCAAAATTATTACTTCATTTTTATTGTGGCTGACTTAATATTAAGATATCCTTAATTTAAAAAATTTAGATTATACTAAAAAGATAAAAATGATTTATGGTATATCTTTTTATATGGAATTCGATAAAAATTGTCGAAAAAGTAGCTTTGATATTAAAACTCTGGTATTATGTATTAAGTCATAGGGGACATCGATATTTTATTTTTATAAATACGTTTATATGCTTCCATTCCATGACTCCGTATGTTTATAATGTTTAATACATTATATAAACTTATTTGTCAGAGCTTAAATATATCATTTTTTAAAATTAGGTAAAGAAAAATAATTGCTTTATTTTTCAATTTATCTTAATGATAAATGGAAAAGTATGGATATATCCATAAGCATTCATATATAATTTTGATTAGTAATCTGCATCTTTTGAAAACAAATTTTGCAGATATTTTATGTGACCAAGGTATTTTTTTAAGAGTTCTTCAAACACATTAGAGGCTAATTGGTGCCTTCTAACTACGAAATGTTTATAAATAGTTTATGGATAAACGATTATTTTTAAAATATATTTATTGTTGTTTAAACGAATTTTAATAGACATAGAGAACAGTACACGAACATAGAGAGAAATATACAAAATTTCTAAAATAATCGTTAATTTTAATCAATTTAATTTTCAGCAACAGTTTTTTAGTTATTGATGTTATGGAAGATATCCTTGTATATTTTTTAAAAAAATGTTACAATATATATAAAATATTAAAAACTTTATGAAATGAAAAGAGAAAAATGGCAGATAAAAGAATCAAGAATAGGGTAATATCAAACTAGAGTATTTCGAAACAAAAGGTTTGAAAGTGTTTTATATTTTATATAAATATGTATTTTTAATATGACGGTGCCAACATCATTAATGTTATTCTGTAGTGAAAAAATGAACGCTTAAGGTTAGTGCGTCTTATCCATGATTTGGGCGTTCTGCGCTCGGGAATGGTTGTTCTTTATCCTGTATTCTATCCGTGACGTGTGTAGACCCCCCCCATGTAAAAAGGGAGTATGTGAGTGTCCCCTTCATATAAGCTAAAAGTCAGACTTCGATCCTCGTTTGCTCAGGGGCCTTTACCCTCAGAAACTACTGCATAAATTTGGCTTAAATCGCAGACTTCGTTGACTGGTTTGTCTTAGGTAAATGCGATAACATCCACAATAGAAAAATAAACATGAAATATTAATTTATGCAAAAAAAAATTTTTTTATTGGGAAACTATAGGTAAACCTCCTTTTTTGTGATCCGATGAACATTCTTTCATTTCCGCCTGTTCAGTGTTTCATTCAAAAATGTATTTAAAAAGATAAAAACGAAATGCAATTCCATATAAATTGTGAATATATGCAAATAAATAGAGAAAAAGTGCTCACTTATATTTATCTACTAACTTATATTCATTTGCCATTATCAATTTATTCTTTTTACAAATATTACTTAAAAGTCCAATTTTCCGATTTGACTGAGAAACACGAGACAAATCCTTCTTTCCTGATTTCTTCAAATTAAATTTATTTGTAGAGTTGAATAAACATAATAACATAACATGAGAATCACAGAGGATAGTTATATTTTAACATCATATATCGAAATAAGATAAATTCTCTATCTTATTGCTTGTTGTTGATGATACTAATCCCAGATGGCCCAGCAGTGCTAAACCATCCCCATAAAAACCAATGTTTCCAAAAAGTCCATAAACAGAATTGAGTCTTTGAGTATGTCACGCTTTGTAAAATTTAGACAATTTAAAATGTGATTGGGAGAAGCTGGAGCGCTCTTACACCAATGGCAGTCCGGGAAATACTTTTGTCCCAGGTGAAAGGTGATTCATTTAATCTTATTGTTTTAACATCATATATCGGACTAATATCAACTTTCTATTCTTTAATATTATATATCGAAATAAAATAAAATTTCTTATTTTTTATCATCAGCTATTGAAAGAAGATCAAATTTCTTATTCTTTAACGTCATATATCGAAATGAGATCAAATATCTATCTTATTCCTTTAACATCGAAATAAGATCAACTATCTATCTTCCTGCATATTGTTGGTTTTGATTTTACTAATCCCAGATGGCCCAGCAGTGATAGACCATCACCATAAAACACAAGGTATCCAAAAAGTCCATAAATAAAACTGAACCTTTGAGTGTGTCATGCTTTGTAAAATTTAGACAATTTAAAATGTGAGTGGGAGAAGCTGAAACGCTCTTACACCAATGACAGTCGGAGAACCAGTTTTCTTCCCAGGTAAAAAATGAGGCCTTTAATCTTATTGCTTTAACATAATACATCGAAATAAGATCAATTTTCTTTTCTTTAATATCATATATCAAAATAAAATCAACTTTCTTATTCTTTAACATAATATATTGAAATAAGATCAAATTTCTTACTCTTTAACGTCATATATCGAAAGGTTCTATCTTATATCTTCTATATCCAAGATACAGGAGATATCTTCGATATAGTCTTCTGATATCTTATATATCGAATATTTATATCTTATTCCTTTAACATCATATATCGAAATAAGATCAACTATCTATTTTATTGCTTTAACATCATGTATCGGAATAAGAACATGTTTTTTATTGATTTTAATATTAGAGATATAGATGAATTTTGTCAATTTTTTTATTAAATTTAAAAGGCTAATTTCCTCCCTTAAATTTCACTTTTTCTTACTTCTACGCAAGTTTTCCTAATATTTACCTCATCTTATCCAACGGCCAAACTTCAACCCAACTTCCCATGCAGTAAGTGCATCGCCAGTAAGAGCAAGCAAGCAAGCCTTCGAACAGCGTTTATGGCTCGCGGCTGAGTTTACCAATTCTCTTTTCCCCGCCAACAACAACCCGTCATAAACATTGAGCCGGAGGGGTGGCCCGCCTTTATTAAACATTAAATCATACCATAAATCAAGAACCAAATGCGTTTACTGGGCAATTCCGGGGCATCTATGGCGATCCGGCGAACGATCACTAAAGACCACAACACGGTAACTGGAGCAATGTGCATGGTCTATTAGAAAAGAGTTGTGCCGAGCGTGGCTGCTGCGAGGGGGGGAAGAGAGAGAGAAAAAAATACATAAAACAGAACTTTGCCTCCCGTAGCGGGAGGAAATGTCAATGCAGCTGCAAAACGCTCTGCAGCTGCTTTTATTGAAATTCCGAAAGGAGCCGAAACAGTGGGAGACCAGATTAAATTGATTCATTCCATTTTCAATCGGTGATATTTTTATGCGGGAAATTCATATTCGAGGAATTCTTACTTTCATAAAGGAAGATATAAACTTTCTAATGAAATGAGTAATGGTGTGTTGAATAAGATTTTTTCTTCTTCTTCTTATTTTGATATTTATAGTCGCCAGCTGTGTATTAATAAATGGAGGTATATTTGGTTTGTTTACTTACTTTGTACTTAAAATAGATTCAATGCTCATCTTCAGTTATTTTTAGCATGTTATTGCGCTTACAAATAATTTAGTCTACTTTTAAAATGTTTTTTTTTTTTTTGTTTTCATTGCTTTGATATTTCAAACATTCAAATTTGATATTCAGACATTCTTTGCTTTGATATTCAGACATAAATATTTCATTTAGAATTTTCGAATTCATTTAATTTTTTTAACGGTTTTTAGTAATTTTATGATCAGAATGAAGTATAATGCATAAAAGTTTGAAGGTAAAGGAAAATATTTATTTGGGCTATTATGATTAATTAAAATAAACGTTTTAATAGCATTTCGCATGGTATTTGTCTCTTTTTACCAGCAATCGAGATATTTTCCATTTTAAAAAGAGTGTTTATTAAGAAAATGTATTTAAATCTTAATGTTTTAGATGAAAGTATTTTTTTTCATTCAGATTATGATAAATTTTAAATGATAAAGAATTAAATTTTAACTTATATAGGTTTTATTAATAAGTTTCCTTCTAAATTAATAATCATGTTTAGTAAATCCTTATTAACACAAATGGATAAATGAATTAAATTTAATGTAAATAAATAAATAAATTTAATTTAAATTTTTATTCTCAAAAAGCAAATGGACATTTTATTTTAAAGCAGCTTTCATATGAGTACAATTATCAATTATATTCATCGATATATCATATAAATTTACCGTACGAAAATAAATGCGATGAAATTAGCACATACAAATATATTGTAGCCGCATAGATCAAAATCTAAGAGTAAGTTCAATTTTATTCGCTATTTTTAATCAATTGTTTGTATCAGAAATCCAAATTAATACTTTGATTTTGATACAAATAAATTACAATCTACTAGAAAAGAGTTGTGCCGATTCAGAATTACAACCTACTAGTTTTTACCTGCGACTTTGTGCGCATGGAAAAGCATACAGTGCGTACCTGAAATGAAGAAAAACAGCTAATCATATACATATTACTTTCAAGTTATTTTGGGATTCCAGTCATTTCAATAAAGGAAAATATAAAAAGTTTCAGCAAATGCAGTCTTAGGTATCATATTCGCTTTTTTTTTCTAATTTAAGAAAAGAAAATTATAGTAATAATTTTATAATTTGAACAAAGTATTTTTTTGAATTATTTTATTTTATGATTTTTTAATGTTAATTATTATGTGTAATAACAATTTAGACTCCTGATCCTTTGTACAGGGAATCAAATATCAATAGAGACGGTTCAAACTAAGGAGGAAAAATAAATCATTACTAAAATTAGTATATAACCCCCCCCCCCTATCTGTCTTTGGTAATGCTGTTAAATATTAAATTAAAATATTTATGCAGTTTAAATACATTATATTGAAAATTTTAAATAATATTTTATAATTTTATAAAATATTATATATTTATATAATCCACCTAAATATTACATTAAATGTAATATATATTTAATATAAATAAAAACATTATGTAATGGAATGTTTTGCACCATTTTGGTTTTTGGTATAGAGGCATTGGACTGTGATAATATTCTTTAAACTTTACATAACTATAACACACAATTATGCAGAAATCGTTCGAGATATGCGAGAATGCGAGTGTTAAGATGGCCCTAATGAGTTGAAAAAATAATTTTTTCCTCAAAAAAAAGTAATAGTTAAAATTTCAAAATCTAGTAAAAATCGAGTTATTTTAAATTGAAATTTTTGTGAAAGTTTGCTCGTTCTGTCCATAACATATTGACTTAAGACAAATTATCTATACTTTTCTTAACGTAAAATCCACAGACGGATTTTTCGACATTGAATAAATAGTCTGTATTTTTACATGATCTGTCTGTCGTTCAAACGTATTTCTTTTTTCATATTATAGCTACACATACACTTCAAAGAAAATCCTGGCATTTCAAGAATTTGTAAACATTTCTCTCAAAAATTGAATTTTTTGTGTACAGAAAAATATTCCTTTGAAATATCGCTTTCTATAAAATGTTGTTTCTAAGCAGTATTAAATGAAATCCAGAGATGATACCCATAAATCAAATTGTTATGCTTTGAGTTTAAATTTCATAAAGTTTGTGACATTTCCATCCTTCGCTTTGCAGTTACAGGATACATTGTGACATAAAATATCTGACATATATTGTATGTGAATAACTGAACTCCGTTTAAATTCAATATCCAGATTACTCTAGTCCTAGTCGGTAAAATCAATTTATAGCGCAGATGTTTATTTATAGTGAAATAAAATCATGTTCAAATACTGAGGACTATAAAATGCCATCTGAAATTTCAGATTTGGAATAAGATAGTTTTGTATAATTTTGTGAATCAATGAACTGTTGTACCAAACGGATGATATTATTTTTACTTTATCTTCGTCTTTCCCTTAAATTAATCTTTTGTATTTATCATCGACTAAAAGTATTTCATAGTATTTTATTTATATCGGCATTATTTCGATTCTATCAGATTTATCTTATCTGGATTACGCAGTGGTATATTAATTAATTAATTAAATAATTATATGTTTTAATAATTATATGTTTTAATAATAATAAATTTTAATTAATTAATAAAACAATTTTAATAAATTAAAATTTATTTCACAAAATGTGCAGTAAAAATCCTCAAGCTCACGATGACATTGTACATGTCGTATAAAAATATTAAACTCAATTCCTTTTAAGGCCAACAAAGAAAATTTCTATTTTAGTTACTTTGTATTAAATAAATACAATTATTTTTGTTCTCGGGTTCCGCTTAACAACGGAAGAATCTGTGCAGAAGATTTCGATGGTATTTACCCCTGAGCACTCAAAGGCAGAAGTCTGATTTCTAGCTCACATACGTCCCAGACACTTTTTACGGAGCAGGTTTCCCTCATACATTTCATTCATTCATCCACGGATCGTAGTTTCTGGATCGTATAATTTGAAACAGAGAACGATCACCTATGACCCGAACTCCTAGTGTTATTACTCTCGACGTGGAGGACTTTGTAACCACTACAGATTTAGCGTTCACCACTCACACAGACATTGGCTGGCAGATTTGACTTACAAATGCAATTTATTTATATATAAATAATGTGCTTTAAAGGTAAAAAATTATTCCATAAGATATTTTAGGTTAGATGATAAGTTACTAGGTATTCTGTATATAATACAATGAGTAAATTATTCACACTTTTGGCAGGTTTTCACTTGGTAGAATATACATACGGCAAAAGATACAGAAATACAAAGCAAAAATAAAGAAAACATGCCAAAATCTGAAATATTTCATATAAAATTTAGCTTATTATTTTTCATATAAATGATTGGCATAATTTATTTGTAAAATTGTTTTAAACAATACTATCCCTCCCATTGGCAAATCTTATAATACTGTATTACAAGATTTACTTGTAATACTTGTAAAATTGTAAATCATTATTGCATATTACATTCTTAACTAATTTCTTTTATGATATATTACGCTTTTTATATAATCCGGTATTCATTATTATCGGGGATTCTTTTTCTACAATTTTTTGGACCATTTTGCAGAAATGAACTTATAAAATTATTTATTCATTTAATGCACTCTAAAAATCAAACGGGAATTTTACAATAATAAAATGCAAGATTACTTTAAAAGTTCTCCGAAAAAGCTAAAATTAGTATAGAATTAATGATATCTCTCTCTCTTTTTATATATGTTGCCGTTAAAGTATATAATGCAGTTATTTTATAGAATACCTAGTTATTCCATGAAATAACTTATCGTGTCCATTAAAGTGTGTAATATGTTATTAATTTGACACTTTAATTATTTATTCTATGAAATAATAAGGTATTCTATAAATTAACTAATGAGAGACAGTTAAAGCGTAAAGTAAACAATTTATCTGAAATGAAATTACTAGGTATTCTATAAATAAACTAATAAGAGACAATTAAAATGAAAAAGAAGTAATTTACTTAATTTATGCAGCGTATAAATGATAGTTATGGAAACGTTCCATAACATTATTTGTTACAAGGTTTACTGAAATGACACTTGGAATTACTAAAGAACATTATTTCTAAAACAAAAACACGTTTTTTTTGACACACTGGGATTTACAGGAACATTTTTTAAATCCCTGACCAGTACCTAAATTTTGAGCTGTAGCAACCGACCGGAGCGACATTTCTACATCCAGTACTTCTTCGATTTTAATTAATTTTTGTTCACAGACACTGAACTAGGATAGGGAATATATTTGTTTTATGCGGCCGTTTCTTGCGTCCAATTGGAAAAATCCTTCTTCAATTATTTTTATGATGATAGCTAAAATAGATTTGGCATCACCTTTTCCTCTGTCAACTTCAGGCACTGGGATACGGACGGTAAACCCCACAGAGGCTTCAGAATGAGATTTACGGGTGAGATTCAGAATGAGTAGGGGTGGAAGGTAAATGTATTTGTCTCGCGTGATATATGATATAGATTATTTTACACTTTAACGGGCTGCAGATCGTTGATGATATCGTGTCCGCTTTTTACCGCGGAAAGAGGGGTGCAGTAGCTTCTGAGGGTATGAACCCCTGAGCACCCGAGGGCAGAAGTCTGACTTCTAGCTCATATGAAGATGAAACACATACGCTTGCACAGCCCCTTTTTACAGGGGGGGGCACATTCACACATCTCACAGATAGCACACAGAATAACAACCATGCCCGAACCGGGACTCGAACCCGGGACCTCCAGAACACGAGGCAGACGCGCTACCTCTGTGCCAGCAAGCCGGCTGCAGATCGTTATTCTATGAAATAATTAGTTAAACCATGAAATGCAAGAAAGTTTAACGCTTTAACGGACACGATCAGTTATTTCATGAAATAACTAGGTATTCTATAAAACAGCGGATTTCAAACTTTAACGGTAACATATATATTAATATCCTTATATGTAATATATATTAGTTAAAATATCCGACGATTAGGAAATAAGAGATCGTACAGTGCGTCATATATATTATCGTAGACTCATGAATAAATAAATTTTTCTTACCACAATTCTGTAAGGAACGTTCATATAACACGTGACTATTTAGTCGCGTAATATAGGAATTTACTGTAGTATACAATATTCCATCAAATATGTTCGGCAAATTTAATTTGATTTGAGAGAAGTGTTCTCATATTTAATTTCTCATTAGAACAAATCTTGTCAGAAGATTTTATACATAAATTATTACAAATAATATTAATATTAACTCGAATTGGAAGGATTTGTTAAGTACTTAGATAGATAGATAGATAGATAGATAGATAGAGAGAGAATCTTCCAACGATTAAATGTGTAATTTTTTAAAAAAATAATTGATATCAATTTTAAAAAATAGTGTGTAAATTGAATAGATATTGTTTAAATATCAACATTTTGCATTATAAAATGGAATTAAAATTATATAATATTATTTTAAGATTAGCTACTCTGAAATTACTGCAGGAAAACATTGATATTTTGGTTAACTTCTACCTATTTGATGTTTTATTATTTTTGGGACATTAAATAGCAAATGTCCAAAAAGACTGTTATTTATGTTAAAATACCCAATGATATTCAAAATGAAAGAGATTACATAAAATGATTGGAAATGTGATTAAATATCGATGGAATTTTTCGAAATAACTTGCGTAGAATCACCTGCTGAAAGTGAACATTTGGCTTTATTCAAAGCATGCCAATCGATGTCATCATTCTGAAAACTATTTGTACAGATAAGATTACGATTAAATAGAAAATTTCATATTATATACAGAATGGCATTTTAAATCTCTTACACTCCTCCTTCAATGCTATACGTGGTTGTACCATTTACAGTGCAGTGAAAATTTTCTAAAATGGTTCTTATCTATTTTGATTTTAAAAAAAACTGTTTGTACATGTTAATATCAATAACAGAAAGCCTAAGATGCATATTTGTTAGCATTTCATATATATAAGACTAGAGATAAATGTTTCGTTCGCTTTTATACGCCTTGTGGATCCTGCTGTTGTGCTGTTTGGACATGGAATAAAAATGAAACTGAAAATTCAACATGCGTTTTTTCCCGTAATCTTTGGATATGATTGTGCAATCTGCTTTCAATCAAAACTTATATGGATTAAATGGGTAGCTTGTATAAAGATAGGCTGCTATAATCCATAAAGTTGCCTCTTCAACAGTGCACATTATATATTTTTCAACGCTGAAAAGTTTTATCACTAAAAGATATTCCACACAAAATCTGCTTGTGTATTTTAATATTAAAACTGCTAAACAGCTCAGGTGGTATCAACGATTTTCAAGGATTCATAGCCCTCTTCCAGATTCAGAAATATTTCGCCTCAAAACCTACACTTAACTAACCTGATTGCATTTTAAATCAAAGTGTTAGACCTGGCTGAAGGCGAGAATCGGAACACACTTGAACAAAGTAACTGCATGCATTATAGAGATACTTTCTAAGTCCTTCAGCTGGCGCAAGTAATTCAATTGGGCGTCGTATTAAAATTCACAACAATGATTTCTCAGAGGTGATAGGCCGAGGCTTAAGGCGGAGGTGAGCAAATCCACGGCCTCGCGGAGAATCGGTTAAATGATGAATGAAATTCTTCACACGTTGGGCAAAGTAAATGGAAGGGGAGGAGACCTGATTAATAAGGAATTGCCACCGGTGAGAAGTCTGGGAAGGAGAGTTATTATGAGATGGATCGCCAGCACGCCTTATTGAATTAAATCCCGATGCTTTTCAAGTGATCATCATTAATTAAACAACTAAACTAATGCCGCCATGCATCTTAACTCTGGAACAGTCTGATTGATCTTTATTGTTAAAGGAGGAAATGGACTGACCCACCGGAGGATAGTGGATTGAGGAGCAGTTTAGTAGACCCACAATTGCAGAATGGATATTACTTGTATCGAAAGAGGAATTGGTATTAACTATTATTTGCGTATTATTATTATTATTATTTTTGCGAAATAAAGATAAGAAAAAGAATGAACGTGTTTTGCTATTAAATGAATGTAAGTGTGCAACAATTCAAACGTCTGCTAGTTTTATTCATTTTGATTTTCTGAGTTATGAAGTAAGAATATAAATCGAAAGTATTAAAATCGTAAAGAATTTGATGATTTTATACATTTCAGATTTCCATGAATTTGAAAAATACTATTTTTTAAAATTATATCTGCTTAGCTTTTTTTTTGAAAATAAGTATCTCAAAAATTAAACAAGATAAATTAAATTTGATTTGCAGTATTCATTTCAAAATTATACTCTCTCTTTAAATTGTAGATATCACTCATAGGTAAAAATTTGTATTTCAGTCCTATTTATACATGCATATAATAAATCAGGAACAAAAAGACCGTGTAAATGAAATTTAATAAGTGCTCTATTTTTGGAAGAAATGTTTCAGATTTAAATAAAATTCATCAAGATATCTGCTGGTTTGTCAACTCGAAAGTTTGAGATAGCAATTTAGAAAATTTAACTAGACAATGAATGAAATTAGTGAGTTTAACTTCAAATTAATTTGTAACAAATTTTGAATTCTATTGGATTTTGCAATTTATTCAATAGTATTTTTTTACTTTTTTGTACTTCGGAGTTGCACGTTAAATCCATCAGAGCCAAAGATACTCCTTCTAATAAGTTGAAAGGGAGGGTGCCAGCTCAAGTGCCGTCCTCGTTATCTGAACGCAATTCAAAATTATAAGGTCCGTCCCCAAAAACGCTCTAGCGTTACTTTACAACGGGATGTCAATATAATTAAACTAAATGAAACGTAACTACTACGTAGTCAGAAACAAAATCTTCCTTATTGCTTATGAGCAGAAGAAAGTGAAAAGTACTATATTACTTCAAATACTTGATTAATTTGATCAAAACAGATTGTGATAGATGTTAGGTTCAGATTGTATTAAAAAAGTCATTTTTCGGATTTGTTAGTTTGGCATTAAGGAAAGTAAAATTTAGAAAATATTTTTTTCAAATCCTGAATGTATAATAATACTGTTCATAAAAATGTAAGTAATTCATCGATGAAAATTAAATTTCTTTCTCAAAGTGCCTTACGAAAATTATTATTATTCATTTTAAAAGACAAAGTGTTGTAAATTACATATTTTTATGTATTTTTTATTGGATCATTTCGGGCAAACGGCATAGTTTTGAATATTCCTTAGATGAGGATTTCAAGAAAAAAAATTCTAATTGTAATAGTTACTAGATATATTTTTTTATTAATTGAACTTTAATTTGAGTACTTTTAGGAAAAATGTACATATTACCATGAAGATAAATATAAGCATTTATTTTTAATAAATACAATACAACAGAATCCTTATCTTTTATTCCAAAATATTAACCCCTTTTCTCACACCCCTTCTGACACGTCTAATAAGTGCTTCGAATTATTGAATTCATAATTTTATGCATTTTAGCTGCAGAATTTAACATTTTAAAACAAAATATTATTAATTAAAACTTCAATATGTCAAATCTTCTTTATATTATTATAAAAAACAAAACAAAATAACAGTAAATATTCAAATTAGAATTCTTCATCTAATTAGGAAATTAAATTAATTCTTTTGTGTATTGTTTAAAGTAAGAATATAAAATGCTGCTCAAATATTAATATATTTTAATTATCAGATAATTCGTTCGTTTGCATATAAGAAAGCTAAATCTTTATAATAACATATAGGTAATACTCTCAGCTCTCGCACTGCTTTCCCCGTCGCATAGCATCCAAGAAGAAAAATTAACTATAAAATTAAGTCTAACCTCCACCCGATATGACATGGGCAGGCAACGCAACATCAAACAAACATAAAACTATATTTAGAAATTATCAAAAATATCTATGAAACTGTTTTTAATAGCACATATTCAGAAATATTTAGCCTGTTAGCCAAATATAAAAATATGGTATGTCCATAGACAAAACATAGGCGATCATTTCCAGGTTGGATTTCCTTCTTTTCAGCATAATGAGATTTGAATCACTGTTTAAAATCAGATGAAAGCAAAGAAATGCATTGCGTATGCATATCACTGCTCTTGCTCTTTGCACAAGCACAGTTTGAAGTCTTCACGCATGCGCGAATAATTTAAAATAGCAATTATTAAACTTCCTTTTCATTTTGATATGATTTTAATGTATACCTTTAAACCTTTCCCAGTTAAGGCTCAACAAAATGACATAAATGTATCCAATATCCGTTAACTATTTCTCGAGTTTTTGTGGTTCCAAGATACAGTCACTTTTAGGAAACTTCATTTCATACTGTGTATAAATGATGAAACCTTTGCCTTTAAAAAATTCCCCCTCCTAATGGCATCGTATCACCTGACCTGAGCTGAATTAAAAACAAAACCTGCAGAGTAATTATTCGCGCAAAAGATAAAAGAAACATTCTAAAGCCACACTAAGACTAAACATCATTCCGCCGAATGTGTTAAAACCGTAACCAACTACTAACGAGGCAATGTTTATATCTGAAGGTACGTGTTTAGCGGGCGAGGAAAATAATTACATTTTATGTGCTACTGAACCCTCTACCCTGCGGTTTATTACCCATCTTCGTTTTTAACTTAAACGTTTGTTCACTTTTCATCGAGGGGGTCGGTTGAAGTGCTTTAACGATGTCATTTGCGGCTAATGGGATGTTATGCGACCCCGCCGAACGTAAATAGTTAGTGACACGCGATGCGGTCCCTGCACTCCGAGCTGTTGCGTTCGAAGAAATGGGAATTTATTTATAGGGTGAGTGAATTATTACTCTTGACCTCCATTTGTGAGAGGAAAGTGTCTGTGTTTTTACATTCAAGGGGATGGGGAGATGAAGTGAATTAGTTATAATAAAATTCCACATTACGAATGGATGTAAAATAGAATGCTTATCTGAAAATGTCGAAGCGTCCTGATAATTTATTTCAAAGAATATTCTGATAAAGAATAATATCTTGTTTAATTAGCATGAAACTTTGGGAAAAAGTGTGTGTTATCAAATTATTAAAAATGAATGTGTGTAATTGAACAGAATCGTTGCAAAGATTTATGTCTGTAATTCGAATCTTCTGTTTAATTGCATGATCTTTTCTTTGCCATCTCTGAGGAAAGGTCATCTAAATAAATGTCAATACGAATCAAACGACAGTCAATATGAATTATGTCTGTAATTCGAATCTCCTGTTTACTTTCATGAACTTCTGCTCTGTGTTCCTTTAAAAGGGCAGTATAAATATCAATGTGAATAAAACCATAGGACAATTTATCAAAGTGCATTGTACAATAAAAGTCAGCAATTAATTTGTGAATCTACCATAACAAATTCCATAAAACGTCATCTTTTTCTAAAATTTCGATTAGAACATTTAACATAGCAAACATGTTTAAAAAATTAGAAATTTTTTAAATATAATTTTATTAAATTTAAAGTAAAATATTTGGCGTGGATACATCCTCATATAGAAATAACCACTTGGTAAACAATACCTGCAATAAAATGAATTTTGAAAAATTATTCTAACAGGTGATTTGAATTTTATTTTCACATGAGCAGTTCTGTTATATGCAATAAAAAGGTAAAATTTCTGTTACGGATTTTGATATTTGAAGAATGTACAAGATTCTTTAACTTTTTTTCGTTATTATTATTTCTAAGCTGGCAACGATGACGTTGTTTCGTGTTATTTTTTTTATCACATGATAACATGATATTTTAGAAGTCTCAAAATGTGTATGCATTAAATTGGCGATTTATGTTTTTAAGGGTGATTAGAAAATAATACAGAAGGTAGTCACATTCGGCGATCTATCGAAAAAAAATCGTTTAAAAGTAGGAATTTAAACTGTAATTCAAAAGTTTAGGCCAATGGCAACATTGTTGCATTCCTTTTGTTGTTAAACTGATTACATGATGCTGTATTGTTTTAAGGTTTTGAAACCATGAAATAAACCTGAGAAAAACTGGCGATTTATCGCTTTTTAAGATGTTTGTAACATTTAGCGACTGTTCTATTCATTCTAATAATCACACAAATGTTTCAAACTTCTTTAGATTGTTTAATGACTTAAATTAATTAAAGAGGAACAATGTCTTAAAAATAATAAAGTTCTTACACGATAACATAAATTTTGGGAAATCGAATTTATTTATTTTGCATTTGGTCATTTTACTACCTGTCATCAGTATTGTTTACAAACGGCTCATTAGTCATAAAATATCAACAATTCAATCCAATAATTTAAATTCGATCCTAAATATCTCATATCAAGAAATTTAAGAATATGAAAAGTACATTTTATAAATGGTGCTTATGGTGGAAATAAACAAAATCCTTGATCATTCTTTGAACACAGATTCATAACAAAAAATCAGATATAGCTAAATGAACTGTTACAAAACAATCTTTAGCGTAGTGGGAATTAGATGGAAATCAATTTCATTCCCCATGTAATTCCCCAACTATATTGTTGATAACTGTGGACATCTTATTTCTGCTCCTTACAAGGAATAATTTTTGGTTGTTTATCGTTGTCTTCAAAGAAATAAAGCATTCTCAGTTTGAAAGCGAACATAATTATATGTGCATTATATTAATTACAAAGAAAACCAATCAATATTCTTTTTGTAAGCTATATCTCAAAAGAAAAGGAACCTAATTAAACCCAATTGTTCCTTAATTTCTTTTTTGTTTGTCACGTTATAAACCAATTAGAAAATGAAAGCGACATCATCTACACTCATGTTAATTGGGCAATTCCCTAATACATTTTTTCTTGGTATTTTTCTATACCTCGTTTAAATTTCATTTAAAATGATTTTAAAAATCTATTTTGCAATACATTTTTTTTACCTTCGAAAAGTGGACTTTTCTCTAGAACAGAACAAAAAGCAACTTGTTTAAATTCGAATACTTTATATCTGAATGAAAAATATTTGTTTAGATGAAAAATCTACAAAAACAGCTCTCCTCAACCCGATATAATTAAATTCGATAATTGAGTTATCTTGATGGACTCGTGGCTTTCAAAAAAAGCACTTGGGCTTCTACTTCACAAGTAAATAAATAAAGCGAGTGCGTGGTTCAAAGAAAGAAATAAAGAAAGAAATCAGGCAAGCAAGAAAGAAAAAAAGAATTCGTGTGTTTTAGTTTATCAAATAATGGAATTAAGTTTTCTCTTTATCTCCCGAAACAAGTTTTGAGTTTCATGTCCTCCCCCAAGAGTGTCAGTAAAAGGAATTTATCTATTTTTAGTTTCGTTTCCCGCTTAAGGGAGTCTCCAAACTGTCAATGCATAATGTATGGGTGGGAACGTGTAACAGAATGTTTAGAGCCTCTTCAGATGGCTTTTCTTTATTTTCCCGCCGCTTTCAGCGAGTTCTCAGAAACTAAAATTGTGGGAATCAATTTAATCGTGCAGTTCTAATTTTTTTTATTACCTAAGATTCTTTTATATTTAACTGGATTTCCTTTAGATATAATATAATAAGTGACGAGAGTGTACCCTTTTTTTACAAAGCACATTGAGATTTAATTCCTTGTAACTACATATACATATTATAGTGGTGTGTTCTGGTTTTCTAAAGGACTGCCCGGGTAAATACATTGTTTTTAATCTTCACAAGCACAGCTACACTGCAAAATTCATACTTATTACTACAGACACGCATAGAAAATTAGGTTAAAGCAGAGTAAGGCGGAGGGTTTCCACGGTGTCCAACCGGAAACAATCGGCGTCAGCACAAGGGTTGAGCATGGGAAAAGTTGGACCTCAGGGTGCAGCTCTGACGTTCAACTGATTGTCTTCTGCTAAACATTACAAAGGGAACCTATCTGCTTAAAGGAAAAAAGAGGTGTTACAATATGAATAATTCTTTTTATAGTTTTTAAGCAATTAAAATGAATAGCTATTAGAAAGTTGTTTTTATGGCCTTACAAGGGGAACCTCTCTGCTCAAATGGAAAAAGAGGTGTTACAATATGAATAATTCTTTTTATAGTTTTTAAGGCGACCAGGGATCTTTTAAATCACTTTTTGCAATTTTCACCTTAGCAATTTGAAATTCTACAAGCATTAAAAATAAAACTAATGGAGATGACACAAAAAATTCTAAAACATTATCTAATTTATTTATGAGTTAAGGGGCTGATATAATATAATATTAGGGATAAATAACTTTAATTAAGAATGCCCCAGGCGCTTCAAATTTATTCGAAATTGCTCCAATTTTTATTATTACTTACTCTAACCCTTTTAAAACAAAAGTTGGGATTAATCTTTTAAAATTCAGCATGAAATATCAAAATTAACCAATTATATAACTTAAAACTACTCATTTTTTAAAAAAAGTTTAAGTAGTTTTGTGTTATTGCATTGGTTAAGTTTAATACTTCGTACTCAAGCTTCAAGTTTAATCCCAATTTTTGTTTCAAAAGGATTAGAGTAAGTAATAATAAAAATTGGAGCGCTTAAGAACAAATTTGGAGAGCCTTATAGCATTTTTCATTAATTTTATTTATCACTAATATTATTTTATATTAACCCCTTTAATTAATTAATAAATAAATTAATATAATGCTTTAAAATTTTGTATGTCATCTCCTATAGTGTTATGCCTCCTATGCCTGTAAAATTACAAATAGCTAAGGTGAAAATTGCAAAAGTGATTTTAAAGGTCCCTGGTCGCCTTAAGCAAATTAAATGAATAGCTATTAGAAAGTTGTTCTTAAGTTGTTTCTTATGGCCCTTTCCATGGGCAAGCTCGCGGATGCATCAGCGATTTTAAGCCGAAATGAACGTCTTGTTTTGGAAGTAGCGCCAACTAGGGCCAAAAGTATGACTTAGATACTCACTCATCGCATTCGTTTGCACAGCCCCTTTTTACAGGGGGGCACATGCACTCTTCTTACAGATAGAACGCAGATGAACAACCATGTAAGATCTGGGACTCGAACCCGGGACACCCAGATCATGGGGAAGACGCCCCCCCCCCGCTTATGCCAGCACGCCGGCAGAAAGTTTATATTTATTCACTTATTTCGAAAAGTTCGATATATAAGTGCGATAATTAATAATCTTTATGCCAACTTAAAAGTGTTATAAAAATTAGAATTTAATCATCATATTTTATAAATTAAAAGCACATTCTTTTAAGTACATATGGCAGTTAAGTATGTAATAAAACGTGGAAATTTCTTTTGTAAATATTATTGAATTCTTATCCTTAATACTTATGTTATCGATCATTTCTTGTCATATATCTTGTGAAACCAATTTTTTTGTTCTGAAGTTCATTATAAAGAGGATATTGATTTGAAATTAAAATTTATCTAACTCATATCAATCACTTAATCAAATAATAATTTAACTTTGGAAATGCAAAAAATAGTATTGTCAAACTAATACATTATAAAGTGAATGAAAACTTTAATATGGAATTCATCATTATAAATATGTTGTTAAATAAAAATATGAAATTTTATTAAATATATTTGATAATTATCTGAATGAAGCAGTGTTATATACCGTTTAAGTTATTAACAAAGAAATTTAATCAAGAAATGTAGAATGAATGCTTAGTAGATTCAGAAAATGAATTATTTCTAATATTTACAATTACTTTAAACATTTAAATTGTGCAGTTTCTTCAAGAAAATAGTTGCTATATAGGAAAATAGACATTTCCAATGACTTTAATTCTTTAGAACGGACAGATGCTCTTAAAAATAAAAAAATGGGGGAAAATCTAGTTGGTTTTCGACAAGCTCCAGCATTAATAAATGATTTCTATTTTTTTATCAATTAATTGAATTAAACGACTTTGTATCATTTTTATTTAATTTATGTAACAGAATCTTCTATTACTGCTGGAATAAAACATTTCGTTCTAATAGTGAATACAAAAAGTACAATTCATTTTTATCACAAACCTTTTCTTTATGCTAACCAAAAATAATATGATCATTGTTATCGTTTGGCATTTCATTCAATGCTTTAAATGATTTTTTTTTTCTTTCTTTAACTGTGCCTTTGTCTGTTTTGCTTTTTCCAACCTCCTTTAATTACATTTTTTAAAATTCTTATTAAAGTACTCTTTAAGCCGAATCTTTGCCAAACGATTTTTAAAAAAATAATTGTAACGCCCATAATTTCCAAATATTGCAATTATTTTTTTCATTTATATTTATTCCATCATTGATTACATTATATTTTCAGTGTTTCCAGTCAGAGACCGGAATCACAAATAGAAAACTTATATTATACAACAGCAAAAATTTTACAGAAAAGAATTAATCAACAAATGTATGGCATTGTAAACATTTTATAATTTTTCTTTATAAATAACATATTAACTTACCCTTGTTCGTGTCCCGATTAGGACATGGTTGTTCTTCTGTGATCTATATGTAAGATGTGTGAATGTGCCCCCTATAAAAAGGGACTAAATCGTATTCTTGGTCTAGTTGACGTTACGTCAAAACATTTCGGCTTAATATCGCTGATGCATCAGCAAGAATATCCATGGCAAGTACCATTAGGAACAACAACAATATTAAATGAAATCCTCTTAAATGATATAATAGCTATCTCTTTTAGAAAACATACAGTATGTTCCAAAAGTATACAAAATATTCATCTTAAAATACCACATTGTTGCTCCATGATTAGTTTATTTATATAGAAATCGTACTAAAACTGGAAACTACTTTTGATTTTTACAGTTTGCTTACAATGTGAAAAACTGCCATCAAACTATACAAATTAGTACAAATGTTTTTTAACGTTAAAAATATGCTTAACTATATAAAACTTTAAAATAATTTTACAATTAAGTTATGATCACAAATGCTTTAAATTTATCCATCAATACTAATTTAGTACAATCGAAGATCAATAATAGTGACAACCAAACTTCCACTATCAATTGATTCAGCAATCACAGAATAAATATTCCCACAATACTCCAATCTGTGAATTCGACTAGTTTCCCTATAGCTAGACTTTTTCTTCAGTTCATTTCCCTTGTTTTTCAGTTTACTCTTCTGTCTGGGCCTATTTTTGTACTTTCGATTTTCATTCTCGTCACAGAAGATCCTAGGAAACGTGATTTTCCGATCGCGTGTACTTTGGGAATATCTCACAACCCGCACACCCCCCCTTCCTGTTAAAAAAAATAAAATAGACCGACCTGTTTTTCTCTTTGCTGCAGAGGATAGAAGAGTCTATTACGTTACTGGGGGTAATAAAAGCTGTAAGGGTTATGGAGAGTGAAGTTAACGGCTCGGTACCACGACAAATTAGGAAAAGTATCATTGGTTCTTCGTTAGGATGTTCGAAGCACCACTTTTGGTCCATTCAGGATGTCAGCTCAGTCACGCTAGGGCTTTTGCAATGATGATTTAGATGCCAAATTTCAGTCTAATATCTTTATATTTTAATGTTTGGTTAGGTTAAAAATGGGTATTCAAAGGAACGGTTTTGAAACATTTATATAAAATTATTTATTTTCAAACTAAGATATTTTCTGTATCATGCATTTTTCTCAGTATTCTTTTCAATCTTTTTTTAATTCTATGTAAATCATTGTAATCTAAAACTCTCGAAGATACTCTTCTGATAATATTCAATTTATTTTAACAGAAGCAAAGTAAAGAAAGTTGAGCTTTGCTGCAAATAAACTTTTACTAACGAATAATTCACATTATTTAATTCAAAAATTCTTATTAATTATAATATTTTAGATGATGATACAAAATTTTTGTGGTGCTTCAATATCAGTAAATCATTGAATATCATTTGAATCCGACTATATATATATATATATATATATATATATATA
>JAOUZG010052544.1:863837-886393 GCA_026289955.1 Argiope argentata | reverse complement strand
TATATATATATATATATATATATATATAATGATATTTTAAAATCTAAGTTAAACCCAAATTAATATTAATTTAACCATAATTTTATTTTAATTTAACCTTAGTAACTGCATTCTGAAGTATTGTCTTATTTCCTGGTTCCATTCCACTCTTTCCGCTTAATTAATTCAACTGAAGCTTTGCAAAACTGCTTTAGTCAGCAGTTCCCATGTTTCGAGTGAAAGGACATGACATAATACTGACTTACACAAATTCTTCTAAAGGATCCCTTTGATTCCCTTGTCTGGTTCTAGGCGTGTAGAAAAATTCCTATCAAAATCTCATAGTATATAACCCCAGGGATAAATGATTTCTCTCTGTTTTACGCTAGTCAGCTCTTTTATCGCGCTGTGAGTGGACGACGCATCCTATCGAAGCTTTTTGTAAATAGTTCATGAACTTATTAAAAAAGCAGAAATATTATACACACACACACACAAATATATATATATATATATATATATATATATATATATATATATATATCTTCTTAGTTTTAATTTCAATATTCCTAAATATTTTGCAATTACTGATCGCTATTTCGCATTTTGTTTGATTTTTTAATAATGAATTGTAACAAAGATACATCAGTAGTAATTTGCCAATATTTTCTTTCAGCATTATATTTATTTTGTATTAGGCATTGGATTTTCTTTGACGCGTAAATTTTAACCACATTAATAAAAGCAATAAGCTATGCTTTTAAAATTCTGTTATATAGATTTTATGAAAATGAGATTTTGGGTTGTAACTTTACAAAAATTTGTCTGCACATCCCCTTTTAGGAATCATCTAGGGGCGTTACAGCTATTGTTGAATAACATTTAAATGAACTTCAAATTGTCTATATTTAACATCTTTTTTAAGAGAGACTAAGAAAACTGCGTAAAAGAAATGTAATGCTTCTTAAGTTATATATTGCATTAGGAATTAAAATCTGTAATTCATTATTTTCATGCCTGGCAGATATGTATAATGATAGAATATCGCTCAAAAATTTGAAACATTTATTCCATTCTATTTATGTAAATCTTAGATAATTTTAAAACCCTCTGAAAGTTATTTAGCCAAAACTAATCAATTTAAAATTTATATTCTGTTCAACTTTCTTTTATAGAATATATTTCTTACTTTCCCAATGCATTGGAAATAACTTATTTTGTTATTCTTGTTTGTGAATTAATATCGAGATATTTTGGAAGAATTTCAATTTCAATATCAGAGAATTGTTAATTAGAGATTTATTTCATGTGAATATTCTAGGGTTATTTAAATCTGTTAATGCAAATTTGATATACAGTAGTTGGTTTATTCTGTAGGTTAAGAAAGTTAGCTGGTATAATACGGTTATATAAAAAAAGTCAATTCATTTTGTGCCATTAAAATCTTTCAAGATTTTAAAATTCACAATAACATCATTAAAATGATCTGTATTTTTTAGCTTTGACATTTTATGAAAAAAAAATCTGATTTTAAAGCTTATTCATGTAACAGATGGAAAAGAAAATATATGATACAAAAATCACATAGTAGAATAAAATAAAAAAAATACGAATACAAAAAAATATCACTCAAAATATTACTGATTTACAAAAGAATAAGTTACCATATATTAGTTCCGATACATTATTAATACAAATGTAATATTTTCTTTGGATAATAATGGTTCTATAACAATTTATTCATTAATTTGTTTTATTTCTGAATTTGCATCTGAGATTTCATATACTCTATAACGATATTATTATATGGTCTTGCATTAGTAAATCTAATCTATTGAATATCTAATAACCCTTTGAATAAATCTATTTAATTTTTGTACCATAAAGATGAAATTTTAAAAAAAGTTGTATATTAATATCTAACAAAATATGGATGTATTTCTGTTAAAATTGTATAGTTACTTTATACAATGATTATTTTACAAAAATAGAAATATTTAAAGAAAAATTTATCCTATAAATAATAAATAAAAGAATTATGTATTTTCTTCAAAAGAAATGCTCCCTTTATCGTAAATATTTTAATAAATAAAGAATTCTTATTAAATATTCGATTAAAATCAGAATTATGTTATTACGTTCCATTCACAATTTTATTTTTTAAAAAAATTGTGTTAATGTTTCGTTTATATTGCGTCAGAATGAAAACTAATATGATCAATCAATTAATAAAAGCTGTAAATTTGCTCACTAGTTCAAATTCTGAGTAAATAATTTTAATGAAAAGATGACAAACCCATCTAAGACTAATTTTATTAAACAAGAAGAAACATTATTATTTATTCATTATGGTCTACATTTGTATTATCTACACATATAAACATATTTATCTAATATTATAAACCTTATTGATAACAGAAAAGGAAATTGTTATTTCTTGAAACATTAATAAATAATTTTCTAAGTCTATATTTCCGTTTTCAAAACAATGCTAAAAATTTGTTTGTTGTGAAGAGAAATTTTTTAAAAATATTATTTGATTAAAAGACGTTATCTTTTTCAAAAAGTAGAACAAGCAATCCTTCGCCAAAACCATTTCAATTTAGCTAAATAAATATGAATTGTTTTATGCATATTCAAATGAATAAGGCATTTTTAAGATAAACAATCTTAATCATTTTTAAAAAGCGCAAAATTTACTTTTTAATAAAGATTAACGCTAAGGCACATAGCCAATTTCTAAATGGAACAGAAAGCTTTTCTTTTTCGTTCATATTAATTAATTAGCTCAAAACTCGCACGATGTTTCTTATTTCCCTATTACAAATAGAAGACAACACTTGTATTGAACGAAAATTTAACGGAAGATATTCGTTTTAGAAACCATTCTTTTATTTCATGAAACACGGTGAGGACGAAAAAAGCTCAAAACTTCAAACATTATTTTAAGTAAAAATTTTAGCTGAAACATTCGTTTCTAATTTACAGAGATATGCCATTTTTATTCTTAAATCTTTAAATATTTAGTTTGAAAAAAGAATTTTCGCTTTAGAATAACATTTACTGGAGAGAGCAATTAATAAATCGAAAATAACATAAAGATAATCCAGTTGAAGTGTTTACTTTTGTTTGGTTTTGCAGCTGAAACCACCTGCGTCATTTTCATTTTATTTCCTTTTTTCCTCCAAGCGATTTCGAAGATGATTTGCGCTAAGAAATGCTTACTTTGTTTGAAAATTGAATGAATTTAGGGTTCGTTAAATAAATAAACCACTGAAAGAGCAATGTTTTAAAAATATGCATACACTGGGTTCTCGAAAGAACTAAAGTATAAAAATGTTTCTTCAAAAAAATATTCGCCAAGTTGCTGGTTATTGTATTATGAGAAGTATTCAAAATTTTGCGATGTGCAACTATAAAATCGTCCGGGATCATAATAAAGTGAAAATTAAAAGAATACATTTGGCTTGAATATAAATTGCTCCAATTTTTATGAGTGTTTAAACCAGCCGTAGCTCTTTTCTCAGAAGATTTCAGTAGTAAAATGA
The DNA here is from genome assembly GCA_026289955.1 of Argiope argentata. Lineage (NCBI taxonomy): Eukaryota > Metazoa > Arthropoda > Arachnida > Araneae > Araneidae > Argiope > Argiope argentata. The sequence continues at coordinate 882,866 of JAOUZG010052544.1, read as the reverse complement.
ACTTGTGCTCCACCGTAATTTCTTTAAGTGCTTACTTATGGCCGAAATTAAAGCACCTAGGCAAATTTGCTCAGCATGTAAATAGAGAGAGCATAAAAGCTGGGATCCATTGTTTGATGGTTGAAATATTTTGACTGATTAAATTTCGTTTATGGTTCATAAAATCCGTGAGTATGTAAAGGGAGGATATGGCTTTGTTCTGGGGGATGCTGTAATAGGTTACATTTTTTAATTTGAATTTTATATTGAAATTTTACGATTGGCAGAGTCCAGATCATGATCCCGTGGGACCATAAAAGTGGTCACAATGGGTTATTAAATAGGAAAAAAATTAGAATGTAAATTTATTATGCGTTTATTGCATTTTTATGCGTCTTAAGTTGCTTACCTAAGAAAACAGTTATTCTCATCAATGTTTAAAGTTTTCGTATCATGTAAATGAAACAGAGCAACAGAGTTTATATGCTTATTTTTACGTCTTTTCGCTTTGAAAATTTACAATAATGGATTTGTAAAACAAACAGAGGATTCATTTCTCTGTAAATATTTAAAAAAGTTTAACACGAAATTCAATAATAAAATTCAAAACCAATAACAGATTATGGATCGATTTAATTGCTCTTAAAATCGGTAGAAAACAATCAAATAATAAATTTTTTGGTAAACAAGATTTCAAGAAAAAATGCCTATTTAAGTATGCATATTTAAGTAACAATAAAAAAATATCAAAAGAATTCCTTTAAAAGTGGTTATAAAATTCCATTAATGTATAATTAATTCCCAAACGGTTGAAAAGAAACTAAGAAATAAAGAAAAGTTATTAAAAAGTTTGAATACTTAGATCAAATGTTTTTAATACTTATTCAATAATAACTGCTTTTTAAAAATTCTTATTTAAATAGTTTTGATTTTTTCTCATGCTATTATTGTGCTAAGCAGTGAAAATAAAAATTTCGGAATATTATTGGATTCTTTTTAAACCATTTTATTATTTTTTCTTCTATTAATGAATTTTTTTTCAGAATTTTTTACTCACTATTGTGTTAAAAATTTCTTTTTAATGAATAAATCTTTTGATTTTTTAAAAAAATTAGTATTCTTAAATAGCTTTTGGGGAATGATAGTAATAATAGAAGTAATATTTTATGATAAAATGGACATAAATGAATATAAATAAAGATTTGAAAAACTTTGTAAATATATAGAGAATTCCAGCTATTAAAAATGATTTTAGTTGCTATTCCCAAGACTTTAAAAACTTTATTATAAAGAAAATTAGATATAAAGGCATTCACCTATTCAAAAATTTGGTTCGAATATATATTTTTCTAATTACACTTTTTATTCTTATTACAAAATATATTATTTGATACCCTTACAAAAAATAATCAGAAATTAAAATTTTAATTAGTGCTTTAATTACTAAATTAATTAATTAGTACTTATTAAATTAATACTACTAAATTAATTAGTAATTAGTTATGAACTTTAATTAGTATTTCAATTACTAAAATTATTGAATCTCTCATAATATTTACATTATATTATGAGAGAATATTTTTGAATTTTTTTTCATGTTAGGATATATCGATTCAATATATTCTAATGGTTTTACTATAAATTTTTTTCTAAAACTTTTCTATTATTTAGCAATTTGTTAAGAATATTTGAGTTTCTTAAAGCATCCTATCTTTTCATTATCCGTAGTCTTTACTACTTTGGAATAAATTCTGATCGAATGCACCCCTAATTCTTCCCTAACACGATAACATTCCTATTAATGGAATTTAATATCCAAGACTAACTGTTAAATACGATTACACGTATGAACTAGTAACTGATACGCGGAATCGTATTCAATTAATGGTTACAGAACGAAATGGGTTACAAATTTCAGATTCAGATTTCAAAACACATTAAGCATAATGGTACTTTTTGGCGGGGCGCAAGCGAAAAATTGCCAAATAATGTAAAATTCCGCCTAATGAAATTTGGCGACAAACTACCAACTAACTTAGAATTCCGTTGATTGTATTGTTATTCACTTTGCTTGGCGACTCTGCTCGCGTTTGGTTTCCAATTGGAGACATTTGTGCCCTGCAAACGGAAAAGTACCAGCAGAATGGAGTAATTTCTTTTTACTCAAAAGGGAATTTTTAGAAGAACTAATTTAACTTAAAAATATAAATAGACGTTCGTACAATTTGATTTATTGAATCGAAAACGTCGAAATTATCTACTATTCTATACCAATAAAACCAAATTATTTTTTAAAAATGGATATTCATAATATCAGCTGGTTTTTTCGAAGTGTTATTTAAATATTCCTTTTATTCTGAACTAGTAAGCAACGATATAAACGAATATAAATACATACGTTTTAATTCTTCGTTGTTCATTTCTGTTTATGTGGTTTTCATTTCTTTGAGCCTCGTAAAGATATAGAGAAATAATTTGTAAATATATAGAGAAATAAACTCCAAAGATATTGAATTGTTTAGCTAATTGCATATCCTCCACATTGCACTGAATTGGAAAACTTCCATTCTATTGAACATGTATACAACCAAATTTTCAACTATGATATAGTCCATATGCACCATTCCCCTCTGCTCATTTTTCTCCCTATTTTCTAATAAAAGATCGTATGCAAATTTTAACGCCTAAACTAACTCTTCAGAAATATTTTAATTTTATAATAAAATGCAGACTCGCAAATTCTAAGAATAACAACCCCAATTATTTCAGAGTTATTTCATTTTGTTTCTTCTCTGAATTACAAAGAGTTTGAATGAATTCTAAGTACTCGAATTTGCTCAAATTAAATTAAAATGCCGTATAAATTGGAAAACTTTATTCTAGGGAATTTACAAGTAGTCAGTTGCACGTTTTATATCATGTTATTGTATAATTAAAAAAATAATAATGCTTCGTAATTTTTAAAAAAAGTTCAATTATCTATTTAAATATTATTTAACTTGTTTTAAAATATTTTTATAATTAAAAAATTATATTGTATTATATTGCTTTAAAATATAGTTGCGCATTTTTATAAGCAAAATATTGAAACCAAATCGTTTGAATGTATTATGCAGTTAAATGTTTTGCTACTTTAATTTGTCAAAATATACTAATTAAAACAACTTACACAGAAAACTCATTAAAATCATTAAAATATATGATGATTTTTAAAGTTAAGGAATGAATGAAAATAGAGATCTAAAGACATTGCCTAAGAGCCCTACTGGTCCTAATTCGGTTCTGGTACCACTATAGGGAGATTTGAGACGAAAAAAAAAAAAAAAAAGAAAAAAAACTTACAGAAAAAAAAATCACTTTTGCATGAATAACAATATTATATGGTTATATGAAAAGTTATAAGGCAAATAAGTTAAAATATCACCAAAAAAACACTAGTGTGTTAAATTAAGTGTTTAAAAATATGCTCTATGAAACTTTGTGCGTTTAACAACCAAGATTTAAACTTCACTCAAATCGCAATTAAATAAGTAGAAATAAACCACAACAAAGCAATCCATTCAATAAAATTGCATGAAAAAACAATCACACGACAACAAAACGTAAAAGTAAGGACTCTCGTTTATATTATGATACTACATAATGTCAAAAAATAGAGTAAAATGATATATAGCAAAATAAAAATAATGAATTTGTGTAGGAGAATGAATATGTTAGCCGAGTGCCAAACTCTCAACGATAGGATTTGTAGTCAACTAACATAGCCACTAGACGAAAGTATTGACACTTGCCCGAAAGTTGTTATATGACTTATGAGCTATTACCACAAATTTATGTGAAAATAGAAAAACAATCAATAGAAAATACGGACAGAAACATGTAAGTATGGTTATTTTATTGAATTATTTAGTAAGATTTAAGCCATCCTTGAAAATTTGTGAACCTTTTTCTGGGACCCTTTTCTTCACGCAAATTCAAATTGATAGAGAAAATAAATACGTTAACAAAATTGATGGCAAATTATAACCTACACTTTACCTTTAGTGTAGAAAAATAATTAATGTACTAACACCTCGACAGACATTGGGCACATACATATTACATTATTACAAATTCAGCTTGGCAGTCAACGTGTTGATATTACTAGTTTAAAAGCTTTCAACCTCGTTTTTTCTCAATTTTTAAAAATAAACTTTGAATTCTTTCGACTTTAATAATTTTAATAGTTTTATCTATAAAGATTTTATGTTTTTCAGCTTTTTATAAAATTTAAAAAATTACTTGAAATCTAGTAACTTTCTGCAAACATCCTTCTGTCTTGTAGGGCTTTAAAAAGGAACTTGCTTCTTTTTATTGGTTTGAAATATTTAAGAACACATATAACTCAAAAAATACAAATTTATCTGTATGTGTGTTGAGATTTATTAAACGTGACTTAGAAAAGCTTATATAAATTTCATACTCAGCCATTTGGTGCCTGGTTGAACGTTTCACAAACTTTTAATGCATTTACTTTAGGGATCTTTAAAGGTTGATCTGATAGGCTTTTCGACTTCCTTTACGTGCGATTTACTTCAACAAATATCTTAATATGCTCATTATAGAAATAAAATATAACAATCAATAAATCCATAACTTCGTAAAATAAGTTTATTAAAAAATATTCCATAACGTCTTTTCATCGTTAACTAAAATTCTAAAGAATGTGCATCTATACAATAATTTTATCTTATATTTGTGCGCCATATACGCTATAAGTGTTTGTGATTTTTAAAGATAAAAATGCCAGCATTCTTTCCATTAAATAAAAGAATTATATCTAAGTTTCAAAGCTTTATTGAGTATTAAAATTAATAGCCAGATTAAAAAGAAAATTTCATTTTTACTTGAATATTTCGCATAATATAGAGCATGATATTGCACTATAAAAGTGTAAGTTCAAAGCTTTCTAAATTTTTAATGTTCTGTAATTCAAAATTTCAGACATGCATTTTAAAATAACGCATAAGTTTCAAAATTATTTATCCAAAGTAAATAATATCTTATTTTTTCTCTGTATATTTTGTATTGCATAGCATAATATGAAATGCTACGAGAGTATAAAAATAAACAATCTGTCCTCTTAAATCCACATTTTAACAAACTTTGACAATGACGAAAATTATTAATTTAAATTTAAAGGAAACCATTATTTTTTGCGATCATATTTTACAATATACGAGAGTCAAAATTTTCAATTACATGTATGTAATATTAGGTTGGGGAAAAAGAAATCCATTATTATTTTAGAGCCATCTACAAAGAAAATAATGTATTTCTATTTCCATTATTTTCAAAAATTTCATATGGAAAGAAAATAATTGAAAGACATGGAAAATAATGAAAATAAATCCATTATTATTTTACAGCCATTTACCAAGGAAATAATGGATTTCTTTTCATTATTTTCCATGTCTTTCCATTATTTTCTTTCCATATGGAATTTTTGAAAATAATGGAAATAGAAATACATTATTTTTTTTGTAGATGGCTCTAAAATAATAATGGATTTCTTTTTCCCCAACCTAATATCAAGAAATATGAATACAAGTAAATAACATCAACTCTTGTTCGAATTCTATGCGCCTGTTCCTTAGATTTTCTCTTTGTTTTTCAGGTGTGATGTCATTCTCTGAACATCGCGCTCCCACCTTCACGATAGAGCCACCCAACAAGGTCATGTTTCTGAACAGTTCAGGTGAATCCGTCCACTGTGCGGCTTTGGGGAACCCCAGGCCCTCGATCTCGTGGGTCCTGGCCGACGGCACGGCGGTCCAGGACCTGCCAGGATTGAGACTCGCCCTGGCGAACGGCACGCTGCTGTTCTTGCCGTTCATGGCCGAAAGCTACAGGCAAGACATCCACGCCTCAACGTACCGATGCGTCGCCTCCAATTTGGTGGGAAAAATCAGCAGCCGAGACATAAGAATAAGAGCAGGTATTTTACATATTTAATAATGTTCTTATGCATGTAAATGTATAGACAGTTTATTATATATGTCATAAGCGTTAAATTGTACAAGGTGACTATATTGAAAAGTCAGTATGTGGCTAAAATATGGAATATCGTTATTCATCCAATATTCTTAATCTCCGCTTATAAAACGATGGGATTTTATCCTATATTCAGCTTTTGTTCATTCATTTTGAATTTTAAATTCGAATAATTTAACATATTTCAAACATAGATCAAAGTTTTGGCATTAGAAATTACATCAGTTCCACTTTTCAAAACTATTTCCATCTTTTAATGTAATTATTTAGGCTCTAAGGGCATTATAAAGTGTCGGAAATATAAATCCACATCTCTAAGAAAATTTTAAAAATGAATAATATTTATAGGCTTTAAAAGTGGAAGAGCGTTTCTGTTTCAGTAACGTTTTAATGCTGTTTATATTTTTAATTTTTTTTTTCATTTTAAATATTAGTGTAATGTATCAAACTTTCACTAATTATAAAATAATATTTTTTTAATCAGATTTAATGTAACAATTTTTGAAGACGTTTATGGAAGAAATGATTTGCTCATTTATAACGGTTTTACATTTGTTTAAATGTTTCATATTAAGAAATGTTTGAAATTTCACTATTATTTATTATTTGGATTCCAGTATTTCAAAATAGAATAGAATTGTAACTTATTAATTTGTTCTTAAGCGAGGTAATATATTTCTTAAGTTATCATTAAGATTTTGAACAGTGATTTCTACACCAGAAAACTTTACATTTATTCGTCTTCTTATCCAGTAATACATATTTCATCTAAATTTCAAAAAGATTTTAGATTTTATCTGATATAAAGTGGTTTTATAAGAGATTTTTAATATTTATTTTATTCAGATAAAAACTAAAGAAAAAAATTCTAAAACATGAAAATGTAAAAATTTACAACAAGTTTTTAAACATTTAAATCCGAACATATTGACTTATTGTATATATTGTATAAGTACATTTTGAGCTCTATCAAATAAAAACATCTTTTTCACACTTAAAAACTGCAAATAAAAAGTTTTATAATTTTAATTTTTCAGCATTTTTAAATTTCATTCCATTGCTTTAATAGTTTGGTTTGTTGGCCTGTTCACCCTATACGTGAGATGGATGTTAAATTGACTCGTCTCCGTATAGGTCATACACGCTTTACCCATAAACATCTAATATTTGCAGAAAATGCACCTATGTGCAACAGCTGCCAAGTTCCTTTTACTGTTCATCATGTTTTAATTGAATGTCCATTTTTTAATTCTTATCGTTCTTGTTTTTTTTAACTTGACTTATTTCACATTAAGAGATCTGGTGGGTGAAAAATACCACCCAAATATTTTTAAGTTCTTAAGGGCTATTGGGTTTTTTACTTGTATATGAGATTTTTTATTATTCTGAATGTTTAACTTTCATTTCTAGTTCATATACATTAACATCATTGTTTCAAACTATTATAGTACTGGGTTTTAAATTTTGTTCTCTAATCATTGTTTTAATTAAATTAATTTGATTTAATCTCATCACTCATGTGTTAATTGAACAAAGGACTACATTTTTTATCTTTTATAATTTTACCATTTTCTTGGCGCAGTATAGCCAAATCTGGCTCTTGCGCCAATAAACCCCACACAACCAACAACCTTTAATAGTCCATGGAAACAGCCCAAATTAAACCGAGATAATGAATCTGCAATTTAGTTCTCAATTGAACTAAATTGAAAACTACATTCATGTAGTTGAAATATGTTCAATTTTGAATTAAATAATCCTATAATAATATCCAAAGTCAATTAAATTATCATGAAAATTATTAATTCACAAAAGATATGTAGTTCAAACGCAATTAAATGTAATTTATTGCATAACATTTAATAAGTCACTTAAACTTTCAACAAATAACTATTGTAATCCGATTACATTGGAATCCATAAAGATCAAAGTTTTGGCATTAGAAATTACATCAATTCCACTTTTCAACTATTTCCATCTTTCAATGTAATTATCTATGCTCTAAGGGCATTATAAAGTGTCAGGAAATATAAATCCCCATCTGGGGGGGATTTTAAAAATAAATAATATTTATAGGATTTAAAAGTGGAAGAGCTTTTCTGTTTCAGTAATAATGCATATCGTGGATGATTTTGATTAGTCGACAATTGTATTTTCGAATTTATAAAGAAACGAACTGAGATTTTAGAAACTGAACATTTACAGATATCTCAGAGAAGTCGTGAAATATATAAGAAAATGAAATCCATTACTCATTGTTATATGCATTAGTTCACTTTAGTTATATCAACGTCCCGTTGTAAAGCAACACTAGAGCTATTTTGGAACCGAATTCGTAGTTTTGAACCGTGGTCAAATGACGAGCACATCTGAGCTGGTGTCCTCCGTTCACCCCTCTGAAATTATTCCGAATTTTTTTTCTTTATTATAAGAGGTTCTTCATCATTATCGATACACTAAAGAATAATAGATTTATTGTATTAGTTTTAAATTGCTTGCTTTCTGCTGTTTATAGAAACTAACTGTTTTAGAAGAAATACATGTTTTGTGATGAACTAAAGTAGCCTATTATAAGTATCAGATGCGATGAACCGGATTGAGTTTAGGAGTCGAAGGTACATATTTTGAACAAGTCATGTTAACATTTGTCAATACGTTAGAAATGATTGTATTCATCTGTTTATTTTTTCATGTAACCCGTTTTGTTATTTTTTTTTCTTTCTGTATATGTTGTTTCGACAAATCTAGCAATATTTATGATTACACTGTTTTAAATTCAAAATTAAAGTCGTTCCCATTATTTATTTATTTTAATAAAGTTACATTTCAATTGAAGTTCAAGTCGTACTATTTCATGCTTTATAAGAAATTATATGGAATCAGAAACTTTTCACTTTTTCTTCTACAGACAACAATTAAGGCATTATTTATCTTTTTATTTGAAAAAAAAAATGCAAGATTCAATAGTTTTATTTTTCTGACTCTGCTGAATAATCGAATTTCTGTAGTTAAATAAATATATATGACAATGAATCGCATCATGCTTGATTACCATCAATCCTTTTATACCAAGTTGAAGTGGTATAAACCAAAACAAAAAAATATTGATATCTTCTTCACAATTACGTAAATAAATCCATAAAATAAACTTTGCAAATTAATTACTGCTAAACAATTTTGTGTTTATTATAAGATATTGCAGACATTTAAATTTGCATATAAAATATCGTTTCAAAACATTAATCTGCTTAAAACTATTCTATAAGCACCGCATTAACAAAACCCTTAATCCAAAAAGCATATCTGAAACCTTAATAAGAAAACATTTAAAGAAATATTCCACAGAAGTTTTTATTTATTTTTTCAGCTGCGCCAAAAGCAATAAATCACTTCTTGCATAATTCCCATTCTGCGTTCTATGCGGAAGAAAAAGAAAGAGCCGAGGTTATTCTCAGGTCACCAAGCAGAAATTGCATAACTTTCCCCATGACAAACAAAATCAGAGCTTTCTTCCTATTGTCTGGCCCATGCCACCCGTCCGCGCCCGGGCATCATCCATATTGCTTTATTAATGCCTTTCTGAGCGGCCATTCCTGGCATTTGTCATTCCCCGGCCGGCTCGCTGTCACTTTCAATCACCAGCGGACCGATTCCTCGCTAATAACTAGCCATAAGTCTCGGCTGATGATGGTTTATGGCAGGAAAAGTTTCACGTGGCGGCTTCATTTGTGGTGCCACCGTTTCACGTCCCATTATACAGTTTTCAAAGCTTTCGTTAACAGTGGAGGGCGACAGGTGATGTATGTGGCGAGAAATATATTCTCGAGGAGAAATTCGATCTTGAAGGAAATTCGATCTACCTGGAAAGGAGCGTATTGGTGGTTAACTATTGGGTTTTTCTCGTTTTTGTTGCTCTCTGGTGCTTTAATTGGTGATTTATCTCCTTTTGTGTCGAAAAGGAGCTTCAAATTGTATAAGTACTTAATTAGACATCATTAGCACTTAAGTATATAGTGGTAAAAGAAGTTTTATTATTTGAAAAGAAAACTTATGCATGCTATGTTTGTATTTAAAGATTAGTTAAAACAAAATATAGTTAATTGCAGGGGGAAAAGTCCCAAGAATATCAGTTGAATTTAAAGTTCACATTAGTAAGATCCTATTTTAACGAGTTCAATTAACCTTCTATGAAATGTTACAGTATTCAAAGTTTGATATTTTATGCCATAAAAAATTAATATTATCTATTCTATTTTTTAAATACAACTATTCAAAATTTAGGAAATGACGATGAACCATTCTTAGTAATGAAACATATGCTTATTAACAAGTATTTCACTAACTATGGGCGGAAATAATTTATATATACAATAGTTTTATAATATATAATTATAATATTTATATTTATTTTATACTTTGCATGTTAAACTATACTATATTTATCTGTAAGTTCGGATTGATACACATGTGGCATTAATAGCTTCTAAAAACGAATAAGTATAGATATTAAATAATTAAATAATTAATATTTGTCTTCTCTTACGAAAAGAAATATTTAAATTCTTTAATCCTCCTGCTGATAATTCCTTACATTTTTCATTTTCTGACTCATCATATGTTTTGGGTATTTATTTATAATAGAAGCGTAAAAAAGTAACATTACTCATCTCTCCTTTTGGGCCATTCCATGCATATTTCCGATATTTATTATTAATAGGGGCATAAAATAAGTAATTTTGGTCGTCTCTTCTTTTGTACCTTTCCATACTTGGTTTCTATATTAGTAATAAGAGGCATAAAATAAGTGACAATAGTCCTCTCCCTTTTTTGGGAGAGGACTATTGTCACTTATTTTACTATTGTCACTTATTTTTGTAGGGTTTCTATAATTAATAGTAATAAAAGGCATGAAATAACTAATATTGCTCCTCTCTCCTTTTGTGCCAATCCATGCTTGCTTTTTATATTCATCTGTAATAAGGAGTATGAGCATCGCTCCTTTCTCTTTTTGTGCCATTTCATGCATGGTTTCTATATTTAATAGTAATAAGGGGCATAAACTAAGTGACATTAGTCATCTTACCTTTTTTGTCATTTCATGTATGGTTTCTATAATTAATAGTAATAAAAGGCATAAAATAAGTAACATTGCTCCTCTCTCCTTTTGTGCCAATCCATGCTTGGTTTTTATATTCATCCGTAATAAGGAGCATGAAATAAGTAACATTGCTGCTCTCTTCTTTTATGCCATTTCATGCATGGTTTCTATATTTATTAGTAATAAGAAACATAACAATAAGAAATAACGCACCTCTCGCCTTTTGTGAAATTAAACATATGGTTCCTATATTTATTAATAATAAGCGAGTATAAAAACAAGTACCATCGCACCATTCTCCTTTTTTGCACTTCCACGTGAAGCATTATTAATAATAAGGGGGTATAAAAATAATTAGCATCACGCTTCTCTCCATATTTTGTCATTCCATGTATGAGTGGAATGTTTATCAATAAAAATTGAGTATACAAGTCAAAAATATCGCTCTCCTCCCTTTTTATGCCAATTCATAAGTCATTGATATAAATTTTTATAATTAGGAATAAAAATTATGTAACATAACGCCTCTCTCTGTGTGCTCGCATCTGTCATACGGATTAAATTTATTAATGATAAAACATTATTAATAATTTTAATAATCAATAATTTTATCTGTTTACCTTTTTGATTGACTAGCTTTATTGATTGAAGTATAAATTATTACTCGACTTCTTCTGAAATTCAAAGATAAATTTAGCTCCTCTTTCATTTAAACTTTAATAAACTGATTTCGATAATTCTGCTTTAAAAAATAGTTAATTGTTTATGTTGAATGTTACCATTTTTAAATAAGAAGTGCTTGTTTTAAAATAAATTAGTAGCTCTGTAAATCATAAAACATATTTTTAATATTTATTCCTGCCTTCAGACTACGGGGATCTGGTGATGAGGTCTTGGCGTCAGGTTCAAGGCCCGGTTTCACCGAAGAACCATCTTGTAAGTGGATCTGATGTAAGTTTGATCCTTCATGGCCAATTGTCCTCTTGGTGTGGTGTGGGAGTTTGCAAATTGAGGGGGGGGGTCATGTGCTGTCTTCGTCGTTTGAACGACGATTCAAAATTTCAAGACTCATCCCAAAATAGCCTTAATGTTACTTTAAAACTGGACGTTTGTGTAACTAAACAATTATTTCTGTCTACACATTACTTTTCTTAGATTGCAGCAAGTTATTTTCATATTCTCCATTTTACTTGGATTCTAAAAAGTACGCTATTTACTAATAGAATCACGATTTCGAGAATGATTAATTTCCTTTTCGTTTTTGTGACACTAATAAAGATTTAAGGTAGAACTCAACAGAAACGAGGCACAGGAATTTTGATAATTTTATTATATATTTCATGTTCTCACGATACGTAATTCAGCACAGATTCGAATAATTTCTCAAAATGCTGGTCAGCAATAGACGTCCCGAACGTGACGTCGTTACATATACAAACAAATTTTGTAAATTACATCCAATTCCAGATTTAAGGCATGTACTGCAAATACTTCCGAGTGGCATAAATAACGTTTTGCTAGCAATATTTCACAGAATTAGTCTCCTAATTCGATGTAATTTTTTCAAGCGAGTACCAAGTCAATTAATTACACGAACTGAAAGCATTTATTTTCTACAAATCCCAATCTGAGAAACATTTACCCACGCTGCATTCACTACACGGGTAATTTGATCCCTCTATCATCAATTATTTGTTATGCGAAGGGGGTGTATAAAAAAGCTGTTAAAGAAATATTTCAACTGACAGGTGGTTTGCATAGGAACCATTAAACGGAGCGGCCACGCCCTGAAGCGAATTGCGCATCATCAGTCAAGTCTTAGCTGTGACCGTGGCAACTGTTTTCACAAAGTTACAACGCCGACAAGTGTGAAGAAAATTAGCGTCATCCGAATGTCAAACGCCTGACACATGTTGGGGAAGTTCTCAAAGCGTGAGACACATAGGAATTGCGGAATTCTACGTTCTATTTGTTTTGGAGGAGGACACCTTTGCTGTCCTTAGATTCTAACTTTGTCACCTTTGTGTTTCTCGCCTTTCCAGGTTCAAAACATTTGAAACCTGACACGGAATTTGTCAGGATCTACAGTTGGATGTTTCGGAAGATTCTGCATTTAAAGAAATGACATTTTTAAGTCGAAAATGGGAGTTACATTCCGATGATTCGATTACTTGAGAAATTTTTTTGGCTGTAAACAGAATTTATTCTTCGAAATATGCCATTCTTTTTTACATTTCCATTCACAACACAGAATGAATTTGGAACATATGGCTAACATTTAATAATTTCAAATTTATTCCAAATGGCGAAAAATTGTTTTAAAATTGAGCAACTTTATTGTCCATAGATTCCAACCTTCTCACCTTTGTGTTTCCCGCCTTTTCAGGTTCAAAACATTTGAAACCTGACACGGAATTTGTCAGGATCTACAGTTGGATGTTTCGGAAGATTCTGCATTTAAAGAAATGACATTTTTAAGTCGAAAATGGGAGTTACATTCCGATGATTCGATTACTTGAGAATTTTTTTTGGCTGTAAACAGAATTTACTGTTCGAAATTTGCCATTCCGTTTTACATTTCCATTCACAACATAGAATGAATTTCGAACATATGGCTAACATTCAATAATATCTGATTTATTCCAATAGATACAAATTTGTTTTACAGGAGCATCTTTATTGTCCATAGATTCCGACCTTCTCACCTTTGAGTTTCTCACATTTTCAGGCTCAAAAAAATTGAAACAAGACACATAATCTTTCAAGATATATATATTGGATGTTTCATGAGATTCTGTTTTTAAAAGAAATACCATTTTATAAAAGAAACAGGGAACTATATTTAGATAATTTGATTATATGATGTTTTTTTTACTGTTGCCAACAGTTATTGCTTGAATTATGAGCCAAACAAATTTTCATTTTCTATTTCAGCGCACAATGAATTTTGAACATATAGCTATCATTTAGCAATTTCTGATTACTTCCAATTTATTCAAATTTGTTTTACTGGTGAACACCTTTGTTCTCCTCAAATTCTAACTTTATCACCTTTGCGTTTCTCTTCTTTCAAGTTCAAAACATTTAAAACAAAACAAAATTTGTCAGAATATATGGCTGGGGTTTTTTGGAGATTCTGTATTAAAGGAAATAACGTCAATAACATAATGTAAGATTAAGAGAGTTAAATTTTGATAAATCGATTATGTAATAACTTTTCCCCTGTTATTAGAATTTATTGCTTGAATTATGATCTATTCAATTTTCATTCTTCGTTCTGAACACAAAATGAATTTCGAACATTTGTATATCATTTAGAAATTTGTGATTTATTCTATTCCATTTTTTTAGAAAAAGACACTTTTATTGTCCTTAGATTCTAACTTTATCATCTTTCTGTTTCACACTTTTGAAACATGACACAGCATTTGTCTGTATATATGATTGCATGTTTCTCTAGATACTCCTTTAAAAGAAAAATAAATTTTTAGTAAAAAGGGGAAGGGGTAGGTTTCAAATGAATCCCAAACTTATCTGGAGAAAAAGAATATCTGACTAGATACAAATCCTATTTTGGCGATATATATAATATATAAAGCACTGAACCTGAGTTTGGACGTCGTTTAGATATCATATTCGTAATTTATTCCTCTGAAATATTCTGTCATATAAAATGCAATATATGCAAGTATTCAGTACATATAGTGGCTGGTGTTGATGGAGAAAATGAAGAGGACTTCGTTTTCGTTCAATGATAAAGAATGCTAATGTTTTATGCCACGGAGAAAGTATTTTAAATGAATTTATTAAAAAGCAAGGAATTAATTTGTAATGAGTACTATATTTTCGAATCTAATTCTGTCGAACATCTTGAAACGTTAAGAGTTACTGCGTTTCATCTTCCAAATTCTGTAAATCTATATTCTATGCACACAGTGTTTTCCGTAAGACTTTGTTACTCTTCAAATGTCCCACAAATTAATATACATTGAAGCTAAGAAAAGATACATATTTTTAAAAAAATATTTCAATATTTTTTTAATAAAAACAATAAAAAAATCTTATATTCTTCACAAAATATAACCTAATATGAATAACTATTGATATATAAAAGAAAATGTTATACTTCTAAATGTGTCAAAAAGAGAGGTGCCAAAATGAAAATATTTCAACCAAATCTAATGTTTAAATAAACATTTGCTAGTTAGCGAGTAAAAAAATATCTCGTCTCCTATTCTGAAGGCAGTTGCTTATCAAAAATTAATATTTATTCCACAATCGATATATTTTCTCAATTTTTTGCTAATTTAGATGTTTATGCAATGTACTATAATAAATTGCAATTGAATTTCGCATGCTTAGCACAATAATAATTTGAAAACTCATAAATTCTCTAAATCTGATTTTAAAAATATTAAATTAAATATTGTAAATAATTTATTTGATGCTACATGCTTAATAAATAAATAAATAAATGTGACGCTATCATCAAATCTATGTCAAAGAAACTATAATACTTTTCATTACAAAGAAATACATTAATTAGAAATTTCTAACATTGCTTCTTAGCTCAGTAATTTTTTTAAGGAAGTCGCATATACAGATGATTTGATGGAATTGAATGGATAAGACTGTTTGGTGACTATTGTGATTCATTGGCGACTATTTGGTGAAATTGGCAACAAAGTCGATTATTCTAGAATCTAAAGAAAATTTAACGATAGATGCATTATGAATCGCCTTATAGTGATCTGTCTAGAACTTTCTTTGCCTAGTCACTGAAGGTATAATAACGAGGAGAAAGGGCTAGAGTCACTCAGTATTGAGTTATTAACTATCGTTTGCTGAGAGCCGGTT
Organism: Argiope argentata; assembly: GCA_026289955.1. Lineage (NCBI taxonomy): Eukaryota > Metazoa > Arthropoda > Arachnida > Araneae > Araneidae > Argiope > Argiope argentata. The sequence goes on along the minus strand of JAOUZG010052544.1, from coordinate 866,899 downwards.
GGTTAATTGAGTGAGCACAAGAGAATAATCGTAATCTTAAAATTCTCTGTGCTGCTACGAATAATTTATTACAGATTTTGCTGTTTTTTTTATCGCAGATTTTGCTGTTTATGTGTTAATATTTATTTAAGTAATGTATTGGCTGTATTTATTTGTCTATATATTGGTGATTTCGTGTGATATGAAATGAAATTTATATTTGTTTAGTTTATTGGAATCTTTTGGACCCACAGATTTTCGTATTTGGATTATGGATTTTCCTTGACAATATAATTTGTTTCATAATTTTCACATAATAGTTTTAAGGGGACAAAAAATATATACGTCTAGAAAAAATACTCATTTATTGCAAAAAATTGCTAAAAAATTATCAGATTTAATTAATAGAAATAATGTACTTAAAATTTTAGTTGTATTGATGTCGACAAAAAATTTTATGATTATATATTCATAAATATTTGTAAAATAATTTCCTAATTTTGTAGTTCGTTTATCTAAAAGTTAATTCAAACAAATTACAAATTTTAAATAAAAATATTTTCTGCTTTTGAATTCTACTTAAGTATTTGATTAGGACGTTGACTTTCACTATAATTTATAATTTCGTAAATAAATTCAGAGGGGGGGGGATGCTTATTCCTTCAGAATTTTCAAACTTTTTCTTAAAACATATAGGGCAGTCAAAACATATCGATCTTTTTATTTCTGATGCCATTTTGTGCGATAAAGAGAAACCTTGATTTTAGATGGAGAATATTTGTTTTCTTGACATGAAAAAGATATGTTTTTGTAAACATGTGTATCTTTCCCAGCAAGTTCTCAGTATTTCTTTTTATTGGCAGTGTGCCAACATTTTTTTCTTTTCTTAGCTTATTTAGTACTAGTAATATATAAAATCATTGAAGATATATTTTATATATAATAACAACGGGAAAAATGGCGAAATCGAATGGTTTACTTACTTTTTACAATAAATTTCAAATACAATTTTTCTTCTATGGACCAAATAGCATTTTTGAAAGCCATATCTAATGCAAACACAAAATTCAATTGATAGAAAAACTTATTTTTAATTTTTTGACTCTCCTTATCAATTAATAAATGTCAAACAGATGCAAAAAGTGGCTTGAAAATATATGTACTCTTAATAAATATAAATAATTGTTTAGGTATTCATTTTTTTAGGCGTGAGTTCCAATTTTTATTTTCGAAACCATTTTCTTTTCTTTCAAAACGGAAATCAAATAATATCGAAAGAATTTACATTCATTAATTATTTGCTGACTTATCGTATAAATTATTTAAATTCTTCTCAATACGCGCTTCACGAAAAGAATGATAAATATACATTTTTGCTAAACAAAATTAACCGGGATAACTTCGCGAGGAAGAAAGTAAATTTCTAATAATACAAAAAGATAATTTAGGTGGATATTTTATCTAACACGAGGAATTTGAGAAATGATTTTTAGGATGAAAGAAAAAAACAGACGCAGAATTTTTTGTGATATAAATCTATTTATCTTTCTTAAATATTAATGATTCGGTTCATTGCATAAGATTTAACATTTTCTTTAGCTTGGAGAAATGTATATTGTCAAATGAGCTTCCATTTTTCACCAGGATTTCGTTTAAGAAAGGATCAGAATTTGCATAATCAAAATAAGTTGGGAGTGTTTCATCTTTTTCGAATTTTTAAATTAGAATTGTATCGGATATTCTAAGATAGGAAACCATGATATTCCCCTGTTTTCATTATACATCTTCTTTTATCAGTTTGATAAATTGTAAAACTAAATGTTAATGAAATGATTTAAAATTCACCATGCCAGAATCTAAAAAAATGAAGCTATGATATCCTTTTACTGTAACATCGGATGTCATATTTAGCTGAAATAAACGATTAAATATGCCTTATTAATTTTAAAATAATATCAGTTTTTTAAATTAAAAAATATATATGAAAATTAAAGAAATATATATAATAAAATATTAAAAATAATGCAGAAATAATGAAATTCTCGCTGTAAAAGAGCTTTAGCAGCAATTTCATTAAATACACAACTGTATAAAATGATTAATTTAGATATTTCACCTTGTTCTATTCAAACTTATTAAACTCACACCTGATTTTTATTTGGAAATAAGGCAATTTTTTAGGGTATTTGATTTTTTTTAATATTTTGGAAAAATTATAAAATCTTATTCATAATTAATTAATCTACACATTATTGTATTACTTAGAAAATAATGTAATAGATATTTTCAGCTTAAATTGCATAGTTATATTTATCTTCAAAAAGAGTAAATGAATTTTTATTTTATTTTATTCAAACCAAAAGGTGCCAGTATAGTAACTTTAGAGGTTAAAATATCTTTTATCAATCATAATTTGATAAACCATTTTAATAAGAATTAATGAACTACATTTAAATGGTAGATAATCATAATTTAAAAGATAATTTAAATAAAAATTTTTTAAATATATTAAAATGTTTCATTATAATTAGAAAAACAATTTTAATAATAATTAGTTCAATGCATTTAAAATGTAGTTATAAAAACATTTTATAACTATATTTTGAAACATTTTTTTTTTTAAAATTTACTGTATTTAAAAAAATTCTATTAGCTATGTGAATGTGTTAATATTAACTTTGTCTTCATAAAAACATTTTAAGAATAAAGTATTCAAATATTTATCTTCAAGTTCTTGCACATTGCAAATATTAGCAGGTTTTAGTAAAATTATCAAAAAAAACCCCTTTTCAATTTGTCGAGTAACATTTTTTTAAATGTTTATAATCGGTGAAAATAGTAACGAATTTTTACAGCCTTTTTTATTATGTATAGAAAAAATGACTATATATATATATATATATATCCAAAAAAAGTAGTAAAAATACCATATTAATAAAAATAAAATAAGAATCTTGCCCGAAGATTTTCTCAAGGGGCACCCTCAGGCAGGGCAACAATTGTTTTTTTCTGTGAGGGGTCTAACTGTTTGTCCAACAATATGGACCCCCTCGTGACACAAAAATCCCATGGATATATATATA
>JAOUZG010052544.1:848789-863737 GCA_026289955.1 Argiope argentata | reverse complement strand
ATATAAATGAAAATGGCTGTTTAAATGCATAACTAAGAAATATTTATAGTTGATTCAATCCTGCCAGTAAAACTTCGAATTTTTAGATTTATAAATTTTAGTGAATTCAATACATTTTATTTCTCTGAAAAATTTTGAAGTAAGTATTATCCCACAAAAAAAATATTAAATCGAAATTCTAAGCAATCCCATTTATTCTAAAGGAAAAATCAATTTTGCAATTCCAGAATTGATGGAATTCTTTCAAAATTTAAATTCGATCATCTGAAAATTCTTTTAAACTATATAAATTGAGGCATTTGTCAAAATAATCCAATATTTATTAATGAAATTATTTTATTTAATGTCAGAAACTTTTATCCAATACAGAATTCTGAATTAATAAATGTCTTAATTAATATTTTTTAAAACTATTATTAAAAATTATTTCTCATTTCACTGTGAAAATATTTGATGGTTATATTAACTTAAATGATAACTTTTAAAATCGTCTGAACGTTACAACGTATCATTTTTATACTAATGCATCTATTTTTATCTTTTAGTTATTTTAAGAAGACAAACGTCAGGTAGAAAAATTTACGCCACTTTTCATGCATTCGTTTCGGATCATTTAATGTCTGTCTATCTAGGTAATTTATAGAAAAAAAATCCCCAAGATTTATTTAATAAATGTATTGGCGAAGATAATATTTGAAAAATATATTTTCCTGGAAGTAACGTGAATAAAAACTTATGTTAAAGCCCGAACGATATATCACGCGAAAATGTTGTTCAGGGAATTAAAATGTATCATTTTTGTATCCGGTTTCTAAACACAATGAGGATCTTGCATGTCTAGAAAATCTCACGGTTAGCAGAAAAGTTCTAGAAAAAAGATGTTACACGAAAATTCTTAACCTTTAATTTAGAATAGATTCTGCTTTTCTCGTGACTATCGATTATATGAATATTTGAAATGTCGCGAGTCAAAACGGATTTTTATTTAAACTTGTAGTATTAATCGTGCCTTTTTTATTCGGCTGATTTTAAATAAATATTCGGTGATTTTGAGATAATTTAAAATTTAAAAAAATTCGAAATTAAAATAAAAATTATATTTTATGCTCAATTATTGTCTCTTAGTAGAATTAAGATAAAAACCTATTTTATGGCACTTGCTAGATTTTAAAAACAAATAACTTAAGCCTATTAAAAATAAATAATCAAATAATTAATAAGATTATTCAATCAATAATAAATGATTTATATGAGTACATTTAGATTTTAAACATTTAATTTTAAATTTTTACCATGTCAGAACATGGTTTTGTTTTTGGTATGATGTTTGTAGAGTCAACAAAAATCTGTAGGGGAAAAAATTATTATCTGCACGAGCATCTCAAAAAAGTAACTTTTAATAATTTGTTGTCATAACATTTACTAAAGCTCTGATTTTAAAAAAAGTTAATGACTATAGCAAATAAAACCTAGAAAAATGTCATTCTGAGCACGCCATTATATGAAAGGAAATGAATAGGAAATGGGATATTTTTTTAAACAATAAATGCGAGACAAAGTTTTTTGCATCATTTGCAATACTAAAGTGACTCCTTCGATGAAACAATTAAAATGAATAAAAATATAATTTAACTTGCACGAGCACGTGGTGCTTGTCCATTCATTAAATGATTTTCTGGCATGATACATTGAAATATGCATTGCAGATTTCATTTTAATCTTTTTGCGGGGCGAGGGGCGAGTATCCTGACGTTTAAACTTCTTGTGTTCCAGCAAGTTTGCCACAAGGCTTTAAGATGTAAGTCATTTCACAATTAAACAAATTTAAAATGTAAAGATATAGTCACAATAGCAAAGAAAAATAAGGGGGAAAGGAAATACACAAAGTAAATGCACAACATTGTTCACGTACTAACAGAAACACAACGTATACATAATGCAGTTGAAGAATCATGATGAAATAAGCATATAAGGTTTTAACCAACGTATTTTGAATATACTGTCATTGACTGGCATCTCAATTTAGGCACATTACTTAGATACCCAACAAATGGTGGCGTTATCCTAAGGAGTGCATTGGTCCTGTTGTTATGATGCATGTTTTAACGTAACTTTTATTTGTATTTGCTAGAAATTTGTTTCTTTAAAATGCTGTTCCAACTTTATTCTTTTTAAATTATATGTTATTAAATATAGTGCAGAATATAATGCCTTTCAAGTTTTGTTCTAGATTTTAAATTTTAAATATATCAATGCAACTAAAAAAATCAAACTGAGAGAACCAAATCAAAATATTTTTAAAAATATTTGAAGCAATGTTAGGGATTCAAATTTGGATGTTTAATAAGCATTAGACATTTCCAAGAAATGGTTTGATATTTTAAATGCATTACAATATTGTGAGAATATATTTTTGAATTTCTCAGTTTTTTATTCTAGTAGGGATGTGTAAAGCAAATGAAATCAGAATTAAAAGCTGTGCGGAAATTCCCAAAATATTGATCAATATTTCACTTGCACCATTCGTAAAACAATTAAATATTTGATTTTAAATAATTAGACAGTTTAATCGAAATTGAAAATTCTTCTTCTTAATATTAATTTTTTTTTCTATTTAGTTCTATTAAGTTTTTTTTTTTACTAATTTTAAAATATTTTTTCTTTTTTAAAATTCAACAATATTTTTCGAAAACTTTTCTGAGTAATTAAGAATAATATATTTATTCAGTAGGATAGAATAAAAGAAGTACTCAAATACTTTATGCTTGGTCAAAAAATGCTTAAGTCTTCTTATTTCTGTTAATATGATTCACATCTGATATCCATATAATTATAATGATGAACACTAATCAAAATTCTTTTAAGAGATATGCTAATTCAATGAATAAATTCTTATTTTCTTACGGAACATTCTCTATCAGGGTATATAGCATTTTATAGAAGGATGTCATTTTGTATTGTACTATATTTTTGTAATAATCTAACGAAGTGGGGATGTGGGAGAATTGGATTAAAAAAATAAATTTACAATTAATTTAAGACTTTAAATTATATAATAAGTGTCCACAGTCAGTATTAGCTTTTGGATTGATCCTAACAGTGACTATTGTGTCCAGAAAAAAATGGATTAAATAAATTAATATGTTTTATATTATTTCATATTATTTTATATCAAGATTTTCTTTAATGATATGGCGAAGAGGAATTAGCTGGGCTTTTAACATTACTTAAAAGTTTTTCGACTATTATGAAATTAACGAGTAAGCCATAGCTGTGCCTTAACAATGTCTAAAAGACCTCCCTCATGTGAATATCCAAAGCACGTCAGTCGTTAGGTCCATTTGCAGAGGTAAGATAAAAGTTGTTAATTAATATATTTCATTTAATTAAACTGATCACGCTTCAACACTGTAAAAAATAATTATTTACCGTACCATCAATGGCCATTATGTTGCCCTCAATTAAAGAAAGTAATTTCGAAATGTTCCAATTTTTTTCGTTACCTTTCCTTACTACTAAAAGTATTTTTATAAAAAGCAGAAAAAATCGTTTTGTTTCTCTTTATGGCTAAAAGCAATCTAAAACAGTTTTTTTTCAAAAAAACATTCATGTTTTGTAATTACCATTGATTATTAAAATATTTTTTTATCTTTACCATTTTTACCTTTAATATGAAATCATGAATCTTGAAATGAATTATCAAATATTAAAAAGAACACATTATTTTCTAAAAAAAATTTTAATGTTTCATTTACCGAGGCGAAGACAGAATCTGAAGCTTTTTTTCAAATTGCGTTTATTTCCCGCCATATCCACTAACGTTCCATTTGTTTGATTGAGTGCATGCAAAATTGAAAAACCCTTCTTTTTTCCATTCATTCGATTTCTTAATTAAGATCGTGATGAAGAAAGGATTCTCGAATAATTTTGCTAATGATTGCAGAAAATACTCAGTTTCGAAACACTCACAGGGAAAATCTATTTTCCAGGTTTCGAGTAATGTGTGTATTGTTCTTACTTTTTAAACAGGTACTATTTTTTTGTTAGTATTTTACTGATTATTTTGTTTAAATTTAAAAATTCTGAGATCTCTCTTTAATTTTGCTAATGATGGCAGTAATTATGCAAATTCTAAACAGTTAAATATAAAAAAAAAATATTTGAATTTTGTATGTTAGATGTATTCCTGAATCTCTATCTTTATGTCTCTGAATGTGTGTTTGATTTAAAATTTAAATATACACAAATCTTTACTGTATAAATATTGAAAAATCTTAAATGTTCGTTCAATGAAATTACTGTGGACTCTCACGACGCTTAAACATTACAGCGGAATTCCTTCATTTTTATTGATTTAATACTGAGGAGGTGGACACTATTTTGTTTGTTAGATATGCTTTCAAGATGGGTTTCAGATATAGAGATTAGATATCCGGGTATATATGAGCTCTCGTCAAATTTGTGGCGCTAGTTTCATAACCCAAATAGTATTTACGATACACAAGTATACTTTTGGGTTGTATTTATGTTACTCGGCTACAAACACTAGCGTCGCGGGTTCGTACCTCAACCTTCAATTGCCACCTTGTTGACTTTGATAACGCAACCTCATGCAATTGTCATGGAGCCATCTATCCGCAGCAAACATCATGAGACTCAATTGACGCAGGGACCAAAACAAAGACGTCAGATTCAATAGAAGCAGCAACAAAAGAAGACATTAAACTCACTTAAAGCATCCTCTTACACATACACTTGTCATAACGCTTGGCGCTTTGAAATCTTTCGTATCTCAGCCGACCCTCTGGTGGGGAGAATTGTGCTCTAGTTTCATAGGTCAGATAACGTCCATCAGACACGAGAGTCGCTTTTGAGCTAATGGTTATGCTACTCGGCTGCAAACACTAGCGTCGCGGGTTCGTACCTCGACCTTTAATTGCCACAAACTCTTAATAACACGAATTTCAAAATGACATAAAGGAAACATTTCTGAAATTTAAAAGAAATGAGCAGACGTTGAAGTGGTCTAAGCGCCCTGAACTCAAATATTCTTAGGAGGATTAAGAGATAAATCTTAGAATGCACACTATCCACCAATTAGTATTTGGACATCCATTCAGTTGAGAATATTTGCGATCCTGATATACAACATACCGTATATACTTATATATCGTATAGGTCGAGTGGAAGATATCACGAAACTCAGAACTGCCCGAGAAAGAATGTCTGATATTATAAAAAGAGACATATCTAGTCAGTTAAACATTCCAAAATCAACAGTGGTTTTTGTGATTAAGAAGTGGAGTGATGATTGACGGATCTGTTTAAGTTCGGCAGAGCTTCAAAATAAGAGATAGAGATTGACGAGTTCTACCCGGATAAATTAGAAAAACACTCTCCACACTGATGTCTCACATACTTCAGGAGTTTGAAGAAATAATCATGACTGTTTTTTCGATAAATATCATTCGCAAGCTTTCTATGGCCGTGATGCCACCCATAAGTATTGGATTTTAAAATCCAACCGCTCTGCTTGGTTGAAATGGTACAAGGCACGTCGATATTGAACCTTAAGTGAGTGGAAATAGATTCTGTGGAGTGATGAATCAAGGTTCACTTTCTACATGTCATAGGGCTGAGTCTTGGTTTGATGCATGCATGGAGATTATCTTTTGTCAGCAAGATTTGTGGTTAAGTTTGTGGGAGTTGGAATTTTGTCTGAGGAGGTTTCTCATGGTATGAACCAGGACTCTCAATTCAAAATAAGCTCAATGCCGACTCCTTATCCACTATTCGAGACAACAATGTGTTTCCTATGCTGTGATAATTTTACGGGTTGGGCCGTTGTTATTTCCAGGATGACAATGCCACTTGTTCTGTTGGGAGGTCTACCATGGATTTGTAGGATAACAATAGGATGAAAAACTGGATTGGCCTGTCGAAAATCCAGACTTAAATCCTATCGAAAACCTCTAAGACGAATTCAATCGCCGAATTAAGTGATGCAGAAACAATCCAAAATCAATTAAAGAGTTTAAAAGTCTTATCTAAGTCCAGTGAAAGAAAATACTCCTTACTATCAAGAAACTATGAACTTACTATGAAGAAATTTTGTTTATTTGTTTTATCGCAGATGTCTAATTACTTATTGATGGATAGTATATATCAAAAAATAGGAAACATCAACAAGAAAATTCTTGAATCAGTACTTAAAATTAGATTAGCAATTTTTTTGTTTGATAGCATCATAAATAATTATTTCTGAAAGACTTAAAAATATTGCTAGATTTTTTTTGTATTTTATTCATTATGGCTGCATTTTTATAAATGATGAATGGCTAAAATCATAGTAGCCCTTCATCTCCGAATCATTATAAGATTGTTGCTAATTTTACTTTTCATTTTTTAAAAACTTATAAGGATGTTATAAGATCAGTCACTTATTCTTCGTAAACACTTTAATGTAGCAGTAGTGATATTAATTACCTTTTGTTTAGCATATATAATTTTAGCATAAGAGCTCTGATAAAGATAAATTGTGGCATCATCATCTACAAGTTAATCTTTGAATTTCTTATTTTCAGCTGAAATTGAATCTTAATTACTTTCAACTGAAATCTGTTGAGAACGAAGACGAAAGGTAATACTTCGTTTGAAAAAGAAATGACTTAGTTTTTAATTACCATCCAGTTAACAACACTCAATAATCTTTCGGTTTTTGAGCAAAGCAATAAAAACTAATATAGCTAGAGAAAAGAAAGCATTTACTACTTCTCATCGCTCAACATGTAATGCCACTTGCAGGTATGACAGCGGTTCTACCAAATGATTCCTTTTTTTCCATCTGGATATAATTTACCTATCCCTAAGGTGAATGGTTTTTTTCCCTATTTGATGTACAGCATAAGATCGTTGTTAACACACAAGACGGAGAATTGTAAGAGCAGGGTAAACGACATAAGATGAGGACAGGGATAGTTTAAAACATATAAATGGAAGAAAAAAAACATAAAAAAGTTACCATATTTTATAAAATTATGGCTGCAAGAGAATATTTAATATGATTAATGCTGTAATATACAGCTGCGCATGGATGGATGATTATTCAATGAAAACTAATCAGCAAATTTTACAAAGTCTGTTTAATCCTTTGTTTGACTTTCTCTGGGAGGAACCACATAAATGAAGATGTGAAGCTTCCGGTATGTTGGTTGGTTCTCGCCATCCTGATGGTACAAAAATGGCAGGAGTCGACTATCACCTAATACATGTGCTTCCCAAGGGAAGGGTTGTACTGTGACTGATGATGGCCATTAGGACTCAACCATAGTTCACACCACTGTTGTCATCGTGGTGGTCCGATCAGTCAGTTACAGTCATGGCATCATGTCATGTTTAGTCATGTCAGTTTAGTCAAAGGCATGTCTAAGTAGCTGTTTAAGATAATCTAAAACATTGCTTTAGTTGTCCTAAATTCATTTTCTTCAATTAAAATTTCTTCTGAATACAATTTGTACCTTTGTAGATGAGAATTTCGGAACTTTTCATTATAACTTAATTCCTATCTTGCCTAACAAATTTGTGATCCTTAGAATTATGGAATAAATCAATGCGTTTAATCTTTATTAAGTATAATACTATCTAAATCGAATTCCTATAATATACTATCTAAGTCTGTTTAAATTAAGCATTTGAAGTATGTTTTAGAAAAAGTGAATCTGCTTTTTCTTAAAAATCTTGCCATTTAATTTAGGTTCGATTTCAAGAAAACTTCATTAATGAAGTAAAAAAAAAGTATTAATTCCGTGTCTTTTTCCAGCAGAATAATAAAAAAATAGCGCCTTACTGAATTTAATTTCGTCTTTAGCAAAGGTAAATATGAGCACACACGTCCTAACAATCTTAGCAATCACCGAAATCTCAAGAAAAAGCTCACGTTAAATTTTTGCTGAAATCCTTTATAAAAACCTTGGCGAGAAAAAAAAAAGCGATGGGACTACCAAGCAAAAAATGTGCTTTTCCCACCAACATCAAATCTTCCCAACTTATTCACCAGCCGTGTCTCTAAGCTTGAAAACGCGATTTGGAGCTTTTCTTTTCCATTATCTAAAGCCCGGCGATTCACATGTTAATGCCTTTGAGAAGAAGAGTAAGGACCTGGAAATCGAGTTTCTTCCCGGGGACGCCTGGAGGCGCTGTTGGTAGCCTCATAAAAACAAGGAGGCAAAGTAAATCAAAGTGAGCCCAGCGCCATCTACTGAGGTAGAAATTTCATGCCGAATGATGAGTTTTTTTTGCTTTTTCTGGTTTTTTTTATCTTTTTTTTATGGAGATAAAAAAGGGGTGAATGGGGAGACGGTCTTCTTTTTTGAAGTGAGAAGATTTGGCCATTTGAATTGCTGATTTTTTTTCTCCAGTTCCTTTAAATTTTTTGTTCTTTTTTTGTGTTAATTTTTTTTTCATCTACAATTTAAATAAGTATCAGTCATATAAATGAGCAATTTTAATGAGGAATTGAGTCATGTAAGATATATAACATTTCAAATAGTTGAAAAGTTTCTAGGTTTTTAGTGCATTATATTACCAATTTTTTCTTTAACATTAAACATTCAAATGAATAGTTTTAAATATCAAAATTACATTTTTTACTAGATTGTAACAGAAAATTTAAAGAACGCGTTTCATTTCTGAATAATACTTTACATTATATATTTAATCATTTTTGAAACCTTATTGTTCATCCAAATGAAGGAAAAAAAATTACAAAAAATATATCAAATATTATTTATTTAAAATATTCTTGATACTATTAGTTACTAAAATAATGAAATAAGAATTGAAAGAAGCATGATTAAAAAAAACGCAATAAACTTTTTTTTATAGTTGTAATATGAATGAACTTATTACAAAGAAGTGATTTTTGTAAGTGTTATACTATCTCAAATCCTGATAATATGTTATTTCAATGTCCATTGTCGTAATCTGTGTTAATTCTTGTTCTTTAGACTCCTTCAAGTTACATAATAGATTGATACATTTAATTCCTATATCTACACAGCTAAAAGGAGTATAATATTTTCTAGAATAGCATGGAATAGATTGTATAAAATTACAAAAACAGGTAGAAGCTTTATATTAAAACAGTATCGCATCATTTGTAATAAACTAAAAAGTCTCCAAATCAAATACAAAGATGTGTAGCAAAGATATAGAGATATCTTTTGGTATTCGAAATTTAATTAGTCATGCCCATTTGATAAGTTTTTGAAAACCAATAAATTTCATCATATACTGTTCATTAAGGGGTCTGGGATACAAAAATTTAAATAGTTATAATAGTTTATGTGATTTTATTATTTGCAATTTTTGTTTTATTCTTTATTATTTTATTTGTATTTTTTATTCTTAGTATTATATTTATTTGTATTAGTATAGTATTATATTTGTTTGTATGCACTTTTTTATATCTTATTTGTATTAGTATTCTTATCATAGTACTGATAAGTACTATAGTAAGTATAAGTACTATAGTAAATGATAAGTTTTTAAATGTCAATAAATTCCATCATATACTTGCCTTTTCATTAAGTGGTCTAGGGTACAAAAATTTGAATAGATATAACTAGAATGAAACACCAAATCCTGACAATAAATAAATATGTAATAAAAAAGTAAAGTTCATCTTTATAATGAAATTCCTTTATTTCATATGGTGCATTTATAAAATTACACCCGAAAAAATCAAATCTAAAAACTTTTAAATTCAGTTTCCGTACAAAAACGATAAACTAATAATTACAACCCCAATCGTTTTTAAATAAAAGAACTCCTTTCCTTTAAAAGAACTGGTTGTAGTAATCGGAAGATGCACCCAAAGGAATAAACACACCTCCAAAGAATTTCCCCATAAAATAAAATAAAAAAATTAAAATCTTAACTTTGCAGAAGTTCTCCTGGGAGATGGAAGCCCGGAGACAAATGGTTGGAAGGTTACATTCGGAATGGACAGGGCATTCCCACCGGTTGCGAAGGCCCATTCCCGGGAGATGTCCATCGCAATAATTTTGTGCTGGAGCAAAAACCTCTCTGGAACTGATACCTGCAGAGATTGCGGGCCCAGGGTGGAGATAGGAACGACGGAAACGATAAGGGGTCTGAAGCGAGTGGAACTTCTTGGCTATTTTGCCAGAGGCATTTTCGGTTAGATCCATTTAAACGTGCTCCAAGTTTAGAGGGATCGATTACAAGATGAAGGATCTTTTCTGAAGATGGGAAATCGAATTCTTTGGAAAATGATGAGATGCTCGTCCGTGCTGATTTAAGGTGAATGAATATGGAAGGAAATGCCGATATATCGGTTTTTGGTACACATGCCTGATGTATTATGCGAGGTCCTAGTGCGTATTCTAATTTTTATTTTGTTCATGCATACCACCTATACTTAAAATTTCGAATTTGACTGGGGAATGAGATGGGAAACGATGTTTCATTTTTTAAGAAAATGGAAAAATCTGACAGCAGAAAGCTAATGAAGGAAAGTATAAGATGGAAATAGTAAATTTTGCTTTATGTAAGTCCTTATAAGTAAAATATATGAATGATTCTTGTGAACAGTTATTGTAAAATTTAGGAATCAACACTTTGACTGCCATGGCTATCATACGTAATAGCCAGTGATGTTTCCATTAGGACACTGGCTATCATATATGATAGCCATGGTGTTTCAACACTTTAGGCCTCGGCCATCAAAAACGATAAAAGTTATATGAAAATCGTATTGGGGTTTGATTGTTCGGCCCCCTAAGATGTGTTAGGTATACGTGGTTTGAACAAATTGATATATGTACCGATTCTACGAGCTAACTTTTGTGGAAAAGGAAATATTTTTAACATGCAACAAAAATAGATTTATATATATATATATATATATATATATATATATATATATATAGAAAAAAAGATAGTATGTGATGAATATATATGAAGTATGTGATAATAAATACATGTATTTACAGTCTGTGAATATAAAAAATATATAAATACAGTATGTTAGTTCCTTTATTTTGGAATAAAGGGACATTCAGTTCATTTGGAATTGAAGCAATTACTACACCATTGAGGCTGGTCAGGGCAATTGTCACAGTATGTGGAAGTTAGCTTCGCGTTTTTTCTAGCCTGTTCAACGCCCTCTGTCTTAAAAATGTTGATATAGCATGTATGACATTTACGTCGCAACACATAAAGTAATTTTTTTTTACTTTATGTGTTGCAAAACGAGTCAGATTGAAAAATATTGATTTTATATGTAATTTTATGTTGAAAAAATGCAGATTACAAAAAAAAATGGCCTCTTGGTGAACATTTGCAATTTTGACTTGGCAGTCAAAGTATTAAGCAAAGTGATTTAGGAATGTAAGCAAACCAATGAAAAAAGAGAACAACAAAGTTTTTTTTATTATGAATTGAATCATGAGAATAAATAAAGTTCACATTTCTGTGCTGTCCTTTGGAGTCTTTAGTTTTCAATATGTGTTAATTTATGCAAATATGTTTATATGTTATCTAATGAAAATTTATTCTGCACTTCAATAGAGCAGCAACATCTGCCGATGAACAATTTCGTCTGTCTGTCTTATTTATTTTTGTTAGAATTTGGCAGACGATGTTGAAAATTGATGTTTCGTTGATTATACGAAGAATAGCGATTTTTAGATTGAATCTCGAATGATGATTTTAGAAGGCGGTTTTTTCCAAAGACATTTATTTTGATTCACAAATTGTGTATTATTCATTTGTAAATCTTCTTTTACTTAATTAAGTGATTTTTTTAACTTGAGTTTTATGCATTAAAATCAGTGTGTTCAAATGGAAAGTTTCAAAACGGTTCCTCGTTAAATGTTTTTTTAATTTAATGTAATTCAATAATTAATCTAGAATTTCCACTATTAATTTAATTAGAGTTAAGTCACTAAAGAAAATTACCAGAATCTTAATCAAGCAACGGAGTGTAGTATTTAGCCTTTTCACAAGCCTAGGCAATGGACATGATCCTTGCCTATCCTCTATTATATCCTCTTTTTATAATTATGAATTGATCAATTGAGTTTCATATTTCAAAGTATTTTAAATTTAATGGACACTTTTTATAATTTCATATCGACTTAGTATACCCAGAGTGTGTAAAGATGACACGAGATATGTCATTTGAAATGTTAATTAATCAACAATTTAATTATTCATTACATGTTAATATTTTTCTTTTAATAACTTAGAGAAAATGAATGCAATTTTATTTTTTTTTTAAGATTAAGAACATTGTACAAAATATCAAAGAAAGCATACTGGGATATCAGTATTTATACATAATATGATGAAGAAGTAAACATAATGCAATTTCCTAATTGTAATTTTATTTTATTTCCTTTATAACTTTTACAAGTATATTTATTTGGATAGAAGAAAAATGTATTTTTAAAACCGGTTTATTCATCGACCCTTCGTATATTCAAGGCGACAGTCCTGTAGTCACTTTTTTTGTTATAACTAAAAAACTGCATACATATAAAGTATAATTGAGGTATTATTGTAGTATTTATAAGTACTGCAATAACTAATCTGAAATAAAGAAAGTTATCTGTACTTGATAAATTATGTTTTATAAAGCGTTGATATTATCCTGATATTGACTCTTATTTGGCTAGTAGGGAACTGGTAGTTTTTAAACAGGCCTTCCTTCGGCTCTACCCCATAGTCATCTGAATACTCATTCTAATCAGAAATTAATAGTGTAAGTAATATACATACTTTTAGGATTATGTTTGTAATATTTCTTGTAAAAAGGATTTACCAACTTTAAAGGTCATGGCATATATTAGAAATAATGTTTTTTTCAATAAAAAAAAAACTTACCTTTTCAATAAACAAACTTAAAACGTACACCAAATTTAAGAATTTTATCTTCAATTCCATTTTCTTTACCCTCCTTTATACATTTCCTATCTATTCACTTTAAAAATACTTTAAATGCAGATATATGATCTGAACTACTATGAAGGCTGAAAATTATAAGTTAATAAAATAATAAGTAAGTTAAAACTTTTCTTGAGTTTAGACCCTCAGTACATTTGTCCCATATCAATGTTTTTTGTGTTTACCCCATATTAATAAGTTTGAGTTTTTAAAACGACCATTGTTGCATTTTCTGAAAATGTGAAGCCTTTGAGAAATACAACAATGGTCATAATTTTAAATATTGAATTCAAGATTAACAACAAATTCTTAATCAAAATAAATTCATATAACATAACTCACACACATATATAAACCATTTAGGCACCTGGGGCACCAGGAATTATAGGCACCGGGGGCCATTCTGTGCCCTGGTGCCTATAAAGATAAGTTATCTAACCAATTTGATGAGCACAAGATAGGAGAAAGAGAAGGGAAAAAGGAAAAATTTCTTAAAGAAAAAAAAAGACACGATACAGCATTCAGGGATTTCCATAGAGAATGCCATCGATGTCAAATCTCACACGAATTAGTTTCATTTTTTTGAAATTATAACTGGATAGAGGGGACAAGAATATTGAAACAAATGGTGATTAGGGGTTGACCTTACAGGGGAATTAGATTACCAACTGGAAAGGGGAGGAATTGAAAAATTAAATTGTAATATATGTATGGCAAATAAACAATTACTGTAGAGTCAGAAATACTTAATAAGGTCACAGGATAAATGATTATATATATATATATATATATATATATATATATATATATATGTAGGCATGTGTTTAAAAAGCTATAGCAATATAATCTTATATAAGTATTAAGAATACACAAAAGAAAACAGGAAATGATTTATCTGCTTTTTGCTAGAGCAATAACAATATGATAAATCCTTTGCGAAGACCGTTTGATAGTAGTTGATAGTAATCGATGGTTAGCCGGAATCCAATGAATATTTCTTCCAATTTATCACAACGGTATCATAGAAAGTTAAGACTCGGCATAAATGCGATCGTTTTCTGTCTGGACTGTAAATATGATAAGCTTATGAAATGATGGATTGGGTCATATGCATAAATACTATATCTAATGGCTTATCATGTGAAGATTTTTCTTTATAGATACTGGGTCAAACCGAAAGTGTGGTAGTATGTTTATACAATTATTTAGTATTCACTAAAATTCTTAGAAAAATATTAAAATTCAAATGAATGACTTACCAAAACCAAAATATGAATAGATTTGTAGTAAGTGCTCTGTAATTTTCTCATTATTGCTATTATTGCTACTTATTAAATATGGTTGAAATAAGATTCCGGATTCAGAACTAAAAGATATATTGTATTTCACCCTCTCTAATTTTGGAACTGGTGTTTGGTAAATCTAACACTGAGGATTAAACATCGGTCCTACCTCTCACATATATATTATTGGGGTGTAAAGATTTTATAAAATAATCTGCTTAATTTTAATTTTCATCACATAATCATAATTCAAAATTAAATTACTCGTCCCAAAATAAATTTGTTTGAGATTTGAGCTTCAATACATTTGACCCCATTAATATTTTAAAAATATAATTTAAATAAACATTTTTATAGATTAAATTAAATTAAATATATATTAAAATAAACATTTTTTCTTTGCTTTTTCACTTATTAACAAGAAAATGTCATTTCGATTTAAAACATCTACTAGGAATTTAAAAGAATCAATATTTTAAGTCAGTTTGACTTGAATTTCAATTACAGCAACTAGGATCCCGTTTAAAAAACTACTTTCGTCAGTTTAAAAACATTTTTGACGGAAAAAAAACATAGATAGCTTTTTAAAGCCTTTAACTTTTTCGAAATTTTATGTAAAGTGCAGGAATTTAAAGTATACTTTATATAAACAATTATTAAAATAATAATTAATAGACTATTATTAAAATTAAACTT
>JAOUZG010052544.1:831006-848389 GCA_026289955.1 Argiope argentata | reverse complement strand
AAAAAAATGGCTCACATAAGTGATGGGACACTTACTTTTCCATCAAATATTTATCCAAGAATTTTACTTTTAAAAAGGTTTTAATATTTTGTTGGATTTCCTTTTACTTTTAAAACATGATTTAATCTTCTTGGGATGGATTTGACTAATTTTTCTGTGATTTTTGGAGTGATTTTACCCCATTCTTCTTGAAGCACTGATTTTAATTGTTGTTTTGAAGAAATGGTGTGTTTGTGAATTCTTGATTCCAATTCTTGCCAAATATTCTCTATGGGATTTAAGTCAGGAGATTGTGGTGGTGTTTTTATTATTTCAAGACAGTTATACAGCAGCCAGAGTCCAACGTTCAAAGCAGTGTGCTTGGGATCATTATCCTGGTAGAATTTAAAATCGTTATGAAGGTTCATTTTCGTGCTGAAGATTTCAAATTTTGCTGTAAAATGTCGATATACTTGTACTGATCCATTATACTGTCAATAAAAACAAGATTACCGACTCCAGCAGACGACATACACCCTTATACCATAACTCCTCCACCACCATGTTTTACTGTTGGCACCAAGTTCTCTTTACGAAATTCTTCCCTGGGTTTTCTCCTCACCAAGATTCTACCGTCAGAACCAAATATATTAAATTTACTCTCATCAGCAAATATAACTTTATTCCAGAAATCAGAATTCTTATTTATGTAGGATTTTGCGAATGCCAGTCTGAGTTTTCGATTCTTTTCACTTACGAAGAATTTTTTCCTGGCTACTCTACCGTGATATCCAGCAGATCGAATTACTCTTCTAATAGTCTCAGGATTAACAATTACTCCATATAATGCTTGTAAATCAGCAGCAACTTTAGGAGCACTCATTCTTGGATTTTTTTTAATAATTCGGACGATAATTCGCTTTAATCCATTAGATAGCTTTGATGGTCGGCCAGGTCTTCTTTCATCTTGAATCATATGATTCTTTTTATATCGTTTAATGATGTTGAAAACTGTTGAATGACTCAAATTAACTGTTTTAGTAGTTTCTCTAATAGATTTTCCACGTTCAATATGCAAATGAATAATTATTTTTCGAATTTCAGGCGAAGTTTCTTTTCGTTTAGCATTCATGGCTGCACAGAGCTAAAAAACACAAAAATTCCAAAGCAATCTGGAGAGAAATACTGCAGACAATTTTATAAATTATTACCAATTGCTTTTGAGTAAAAATAAAAACCTCAAAAAATATTTTTATTGCTTATTTCAGACGATTTTTGTTGCATATCTAATGGTGTCCCATCACTTATGTGAGCTAATTTTTGCTCCGTTCTAAACAATTATATTTTTATTAAATTAATATTTTAATATTTTGACAAAATGTATGTTATGTATTAATTGTTACAAAGTTTAAGTATGAAATACACCCACAAAAAATTTGTACATGTTTATTTATTTATTTTATTACATTTTCCTTTTGTAAAGCACAAGTGTCCCATCACTTTTGTGAGACACTGTATATATATATATATATATATATATATATATATATATATAATAGTGGTGTGTTGTGATTTTCTAAGGAACTGCCCGATTTTAAATACATTATTTTTAGTCTTCACTGACACAACTACACTACAAAATTCATAAACACTTATTACTACAGACACACATAGAAAATTAGGCTAAAGAACAGTGTGGTGAAGGGTTTCCACAGTTTCCAGCCGAAAACAGTTGGCGTCAGCGCAAGGGTTTCGCAAAAGTTGACCTCAGGGTGAAGGTCTAGTGTTCCACTGATTGTCTTCGGCAAAACACCACAGGGAGGCTTTCTCTGCTCAAGGGGGGAAAGAGGTGCTACAGTATTAGTTTTCATACGCATGTGCACACATGCATAAGCATACTTATGAAATCAAATTTTATGTTCTTAATTTTTAAAATATAAATTTAGCATTTATCAATTTTAAGTTCTAAAGGCTCTGAACTTAGGTCCTAGAGGTCTTACTTTGGACTTAGGCTCTTAAGTCTAAAAATATTTATATTTTATATAATATAACTATTGTAGAAAACAGTTACGAAGAAAATGCTTTTCCTAGATTATGGAAAATAGCAATGAAACTAGATTTAATTACTTTTAATAAATATTTATTTACATTTTAAGGAAGTATGTCCTACGGAAATGTCCGTATGAATGTTAAATATTCTATTTTGAAATACTTAAAATTATTAGTGTACACGAATCTCGAATTCAGAATACACAAATGAGGTTTTAAAATAACGAAAAGGAAAAATAAATTCAAAAAATTCTAAACGAGGAGAACCTATGAAAGTTATGCATTTCTATTACATTCATATTTATGTGACGATTCAAACCGGAACTACCATTTAAACTTCATATCAAACATTCTATATTTTGTGGCAGCTTAATTTTGAAATTCTGTAACTTAGTTCGTGTAAAAGCATTTAAGGCTACAGTTTCCTTAAATCTAAACATTTATTGAAAAAAGAAAATGTATATTTACACTCAGCAGCTGACGATTCAGTCAAATCAAAATTGCTCAACAGACTAGAAGATATTACCAACTCAATTCTAGCATTTTGAATGAGAAACTTCATTAAATATTCTACGAAATCCGGGCTCCTTTCATGGCTCTTGCCTTGCAAAGGCATCACTCTATTCGGCTGACTTTGCCCGTGCTCTCAGATCACTAAACCCTAAAACTTCCTTCACAGCCAGAAAGAGTTCTAAAACAGAAAATCTAAGCGTTCCACGTCCACGCGCCTCCATATCTCTTCCATCAAAAGGGAGGTGACTGCGTTTGGCAGTCGCCCCAAACTCACCAGGACTAAGAACTAGGCTTCGAGCACACTCAACCCTCGAGTTAAACCACCCTTCGCCATTTCTCTCAAATAAGTTCTATGGAAGTCAGAAAAAGAACTTTGAGTTTCCCCGAGATTTTTAGACCGACCAACACGTTTGTTCATGAAATCGAACTTCTTCGAATTTTCGAACGTAGAATCGTTTTGATTCCACGTTTTTCTTCTTCTTCTTATTTTTTTCTTTCTGGAACTTTACTTTTATTCTCTCTTTTTCTTCGCGAATCGCGTGAAGCCGCGGGTCTGAATCCTAATAGAGTCAGAAATTTTTTCAAGCATAGCTCAAAGCCAGAATCAGATATGCGAGACAGAGGAAAAAGATGGGAAGAAGAGAAGAAGAGAAAGAATTGAAAGCTAGCGGAGGAAGAAAAAAAATGAAGAAAAAGTTCTAAATGTCTTTTGGGGATTTGAAGAAGAAATTGGGAAAACGGACACCATTTATATGCGAGGAACTATTTTCGCGTGGTCGTTTCGTATTTGAAGACTATACCACAGATTTTTATAAAAGGCATCTATGGTGATACTTAATTCTGATTGTCCGGCGTTCCACATTGGTTTTAGAATTTTTATCTATTTAGTTTTCTTTATTTGTCCAAAACTTCATCATATTATTCCTCCAAAATTCGGTATTGTACATATTCGAAGAAATATTTGAATCTGGTTTATTATTACTTGTAATTCTCAACCTGAAAAACTAAAATTTGAAACCTCGTTTATCATCCTTGGAATTCTTTATGGGGAATTTAATTTTGGGGACGATATGTATAATAGGAACAAAACTGCAGACAAAACTATAAAGCATAAAAATCTCAAAATTACAATACAATTGTCTGGGTTTGTTTAAATTAGACTTAAAAATATCAAAACAACAAACTGTATTTTTTCACTAACTTATCTTCTACTTACAACCATTGCCAACTGAGCAAGAGTAATTATTTCATATGATCTCGAGCTCAACAACAATGTATGCTAAAACAAAATCTATTAGAAAACTCACTAAATGATTGGACCAAGAAACAAAATTTCATATTTATGAAACCAAGAGCATTTTCTAAATTATTTGCATTTTTTATAATAAAATCTGCTTCATTTTTGTTGAATTTTGAGCAATATGTTTTAATGAAATAAAACAAGATTTAAAAAATGTATATTAATTTTTTTAACAAAAAAGTTCAAATAATCTCTAAAGATACATAATGTTAATCCTTTACTTAATTTTTTACATGATTGTTAAAAGTTTATTTTTAATTCAATTTTCATTATTATCATGTCAGAACAAGATGTTGTTTTTGGGATGAAATTTTTGGCGCCAACAACAATCCCTAGGCGAAAAATAAAGCATTTATTATCTTTACGAGCCTGTCAAAAAATCAGCTTTAAATAACGTGTATAAAACGTATAACGTTAATATATAATATATAACGTGTAAACGTATTTAAGAAAATAAGTTAATGACTACAGCAAATAAAGCCAAGAAAAAAGTCATTTTGAGCACGTGATCATATGAAATGAAATAAATAGGAAAGTGACTTTTTAAACAATAAATGCGAGGCAGGTTTTTGGATCGTTTGCAATACTAAAGTGACTCATTCAATGAAACAATTAAAATAAATAAAAATATAATTGAACTTGCACGAGCACGTGGTGCTTGGTCGTTCAAGAAGCTATTTTCTAACATAATACATTAAAATATGCACTTCAGATTTTATTTTAATCTTCATTTAATGCTGGGGAATTGTTTTCTTCCTCCAAAATAACAGTTTTGTCATTTTATCCTCATTAATAATCTCAATACTCACTTTCAAATCCTAACTTTTCTAACAGGGAACAACATAATAACGTTAATTAAAGCGGTTTTAAATAAAACTGCTAATTATATCTTAACTTCTAAATGGAATTCATTATTTGAAGCATTGATTTTAATTCACTGACGAATACAAAAACTGAAAGAAAAAAGAAAACTGTCAAGTAATTGACGATGTTGTATTATAACTGTTTCTAAAGAAACATTAAACAAAGATTTATGCAACATTTATTTTCAAAAATTCAACACAGACTTTAGAACCATTTGTAGTTCTGTTAAGTTTATCGTCGGCTGTAAAAATCCGCAAATACAAAGTTCTCAACGTGATAATTTTTAATAAAAAACTTTCTCAAACTCGATCATTCCTTTCCTTTTTCAAAAGTTGTTAACAGGGGAAACTTCGAACATTTTTCCTCCCCAAAAAACTACTAGTAATCCACTTAAAAAAGATAACAGCCTCATTCCAGCCTCCCCAGGTAGAAAATCCACACAGAAAATATGTTAAGAAATAGCGTAAAACCAATTACTTTGGTACATTTTCGTCCTCTTTTCCCGGTAATTTCCAAGGCAGGAAGCAAAAATTGTGGACCCCGAAACGGCCGCTTAAATTTCAACTCCGCGTCGACCATTCCCAAGTTTACGAGAATTCGCCGCTTTTACAAAATAAAATCAGAAAGTATGTTCGCCCAATTAAACTGCTCTCAAACTGTTAGGAGCCTGGGTAGGTTGCGCCAAGTGAAATATATCTTAATAAACAGCGCCCGGATTGGCGAAGTTTGACGAGCTTGATGGCGCAAGAGCTGGTGCTGAAAAGTTGCTGCGTATGTTGTTTGCTTATTGCTTTTACGAGGTGGAGTGTGATGTTTAATGCCAAATAGCTCTAGCAGTGGAACTAGGCTCTGAGTTTTGGCTGCTTTCCTTATGCTCGAATGGTGCTCTGATACTCCAGAATCTTAAAATAAGGAAGTCAGTATGGCTCACATAGATCTCGAGAAAAATGTATCAGAAGATAGAGTCAACGAGTCAATTAAAGTTTTCATTTTTTGCAGTTATTTAATAAACCTTTTTTAACATGTCAGAACATATATTGTTTTTGGGATGATGTTTTTGGCGTCAACAAAAATCTATAAGTGAAAAATAAAAATTTTACTATCGACAAAAGCAAAATTAAATTAAGTTTTTGAAAAATGTCTCACCATCAAAATATATTGAATATCGAATACACTATAAATTATATATATATTGAAATATATATAGTAAGAAATATACATATATTATGTGTAAAAAATATATACTATATATGTATATTTATTTAAAATTCAAATAAAGTATATATTTGTCAAAATTTAGGCACTTTTCCGAAAGTGAAATCAGAATGTAAATTATAAATAATCAAAATACTAATAATTATGCAATAAAAGTTCTTTTTTTTTATCATGTCAGAGCCTGGTGTTGTTTTTGGAATGAGGCTTCTGGCGTCAACAAAAATCGTAGGCGAAAAATAAAAATTTTATTTTCCTTACGATCATCTCAAAAAATCAGCTTTTAATAACGTGATATCAATGCATTTACAAAAGCTCTGATTAAACAAAAAAGTTGATGACTACAGCAAAAAAAACCCTTGAAAAATGTGATTTTGAGCACGTAATTATATAAAATGGAATAAATAGGAAATGTGATATTTTTTAAAACAATAAAGGCGAGACAAAGTTTTTTTGGATCGTTTGCAATACTAAAATGACTCATTCAATGAAACCATTAAAATGAATAAAAATATAATTTAACTCGCACGAGCACGTGGTGCTTGGCCGTTGACAGAAATTGTGGTCTGACATGATACATTGAAATATGCATAGCAGATTTCAATTTAATCTTTATTATTATTATTACTATCTAAACACTAGCACCAATTTTGATTTTTCATTGTTTTTATGTCCTAAAAAGTCTGGCTTAAGGAGTTATATTTCTATTAATGGAATGATATTCATTTGAAAAATTTTGTGTGTTTACTTTGGGTATTTTTGTGTATTTATTTCCTCCGTCAGTTTTATTTCTATCTGTGCCTGTATCTTTACATTTGACATTTATTCTTCTGTTAATTATGAAATGATTTACATCTCTACGCCTTGTGGTATACTTGTTGAGACACGAGGAGTTTATTTATTGAGAGCAAAAAACAACAACAACAATTATTAACTTATGGATTAAAGAAACAAGCCGAAACTCTCGTACAGAGTTCAAAGTCCTGAAAACATTCATATCAAACATTATGCAAAGTAATTAATCATTTCCTTATATTTGATATAAACGTGTAATTAATCAAATTAATCTCTCTGTGAATGGAAAAGTGATACGGCATTATAATTTTAGGGTCTTATTTATCTCACATAATTAATTAGAGGAGTCACTAATCATCATGTTAATTGTTATATTCCACTTCCTCATTTGGAATACCGTATGTAATATTAGTAAATAATTTGATAAAGTGAGAAATAAAAAGTAATAGTCATAACGAGTGGCCAAATCATCAACATATTTTATCATCTAATGGCTTCAATAAAATGATGATATATTAATGGTTCTCATGAATCTTTCTTCTAAACATTTACCTTATTTCATACAATTTGCAGTTATCGCAATCTTTTTTAATATAAGATGTGATATTTATAAAACCAATATTTGTAAATCTTCGATATTTATTAACAAATATTCGAATAATCATCATGGATTTTCTCTTATACTATTTTATTTCCAAGTTTAAAACTAATTTCAGCAATGTTGCAATGATAATGTAGAAATTTAACAGAATTTATCTAAGCACATTCCGTTGAAAAAATACTGATTGGATCATAAAAAAATTTTGAACACCTTCTCTGCTAAGAAAATTATTCCTAATTCAGAAAAAGAAAATTAATCCATATCTTAGTTGTTAGATGTAAAATGGCTCTGCAGTGTTTGTAATTGACATAAAATTAAAATTATTTGAAATTCTTTTAACCTATGTTGGAAACAATTTTTCTTTAATTTTATCTTCTATTTGAACTATAATTGTATACCAAATCGAGTATCTGATGCATCTGGTTATCATATAATTTTCTATTATTGCAACTATCGGGCATCTGAAGCTTTGGTTATAATGGTAGATGAAATTCGCTATCATTGAAGCTATCGGGCATTTGATGCGCCTGGTTATCATGGTAGCTGAAATTTGCTATCATTGAAACTATCGGGCATCTGATGAATGTTTTCTTACTGTAAGGGTAGCAATTCTTTTGAAATCACAAGAAAATCTCTCTGAAATGTTCATGCCAAACTTCTGTTAAAATTCAAAAAAAAAAAAAAAAAGAAGTAAAGTCAGTGGTTCTACTTTTGAAAATTCGCGATTGAAACTTAAATATGGTTGCAAATTAAATAAAATAAAACAATTATTGAACATGCAATGGCAAAAGCATATGATAGTAGAACTGGACACATAGTTTAGTAATTCCGCATTTCCTCGTAAAAAAAGTTAATTTAGTTACTTTCTCAAATAAATAAATAACTTATCTGCATAATATTGTCCTTCTTTCCTATTTAAATACAAAAATAAATATATAAAAACTATATAAAAATAAATTATGCGTATAATAAATGTGTATGGATAAAATATAAACTATTCTTTGTTTTCTTCTGAAATCAGAATCACATTTGGAAAATTTTGTGTAGAAAACTTGGTGATTTATTTAATTTATAATTTTTGCTCAGAAAGTTCATGTTAAATTTCCTTCCCACGTTATTTGCATCATTCTGATATATATATATATATATATAAACGGTAGAGAAATTTGCATTATAATTTCTTAATTTTCAAAAAGAAATTCAATAGGATTCGGTATACATTTTTGATATAAAATTAATATAATTTAAACTACCGAATTGGTTTGTTTAAAATCTTCATATTATTTAGCAGTTTAAATAGATATTTTTGTATTAGGTCGCAGTACCAAGATATTTCGTTTCTATTTGTAGTAATAATATATTAATATATATTTTTAAGTTGTGATGGATTTAAGAAAATAAATTTACTTACATCATTACACAAATTTAATTTGACGTTAATTAAAATTAATTATGAATAATACTCGGAGCCCCATTAAGTTTTCACTTGGCGTCTGGATAGCTCGGAGGATTGCACACTCCATATTATTTCTGCATATTATATGCAAGATATTTCATCACAATTTGGGGTCAAAGATAGAAGTATTTAAGTGTTTTTTCTTTTTTTTATTTTAAAATTTTTGAAGAACTTATGAATTTACTTGTTTTTATAGATAAGTATCGGCTTTTCATTGAAATAATAATAAATGATTGATAAGTAATTTGATTTTATAATCCATATTATATGGTTAAAATAATTATTCTCGTATTTACTACGAAAGTCAATTATTCTTCCGTAGTTCTTGTTTTTTTTAATTAATTTTAATACCAGTGAAAAAGTAACTGGTCTTTAGAAACTTGATAATTAATGTATCTTGTTATTATTATCGGTGTTTTCTAGAGAAATATTTTAAAATTGCAAAATGCTTTATTGGGTATGCCGAATAATCTCTATAAAAGCAGATTCAACCGATCACACTTACCAAATATCATATTTATTGATTAAACCATGTAATTATTTAATAATTCATAAAAGTGGCAAAAGTTTTTATTTATTGTCTTTCATATGCAATTAAGTGTAAATTAAATTGAGTATTAAACGATGCTTAAGAAACTATTACAAAATTGCAAAAAAAAAACAAACTAAAAGCTATTCTATTTATTCTAAAATCAATAACAAATTATTTCTGCTAAACCTGACAATACCAACTGTTATCCTAAATTACATTCAGTTTACAAAAGAAAATAATATGCATTATATTTTATTTACTCAAAGAAAAATTGCAGCTTATAACAGTTGAGCAAACACCAATAACAATTTACTGAACTATACCTAATTCTGCCCATTCAATTTAACCAAAAATATCGCATTGGGACATAATTTACTAATATAATCAGCGCTCTGCCAGAAATTGAGCCCCAATCTGCACATAAAATGCCACAAGAACTAGCCACCGATAAGCCATTTTATTAATCGAACCCAACCAGACATTGCGGTATGGAAAACGAAAAGTTGCTTTGGCAGGAATCCGAATCATAAAACCGGACCATTATATCCGGGAATGCGAGGAACCGGAAGAAACATACGTCCGGGAGATGGGAAAACGGAATGTGTCGTATTGCGGTTCCATCTCTCTGGTAATAATAGTTAGGGAGTTAGTTTGTCCGCCCAACAAGTTGGATGCGCAGATTTGGGTGGGGGTGGTTGAGTTCCAGTAAAATGGGATGCTTTTTCGTCACCCTGGCTGGCATGTCGGTGCGAAAGAAATAGATGGTTATTATTTAGGGGGTCGCACAGAAAACTCGAATCCATATTTGCTGATGTTAGAGAAAAGAGGAATTTGGATACATACATTTATTTTCAAAAATTTGGAGGAAATTCTGGCCAACAACATTAAATGAATATAAAAGACTTTTAACTTTATTCGATTTTTTTTAAAAAAAATATTTATTTTTTATAAATTTACTTTAACTTGCAAATTTAATTTTTATCCACTTTAAACTATTTCGCCTTCATCTTTCAAATATCAATTTCGATTTTTGGGGGGAAATATTTGCATGATTTCAATTTTCTCTTTTAAAATAGAAAAGGGAAAATTCACTGTTTATAATTACATTAATATGAAAACATAAACGTAATACTCGTAAAAATTTCTGATCTTATATTTCAAACCGTACATTTAGAGCCAAACCGTGTATGTAAACTACTTGGCATCATATTGTAATGCAAGAAATGCTTGCCAGATATTAAAGCTGCACGTAGTCAATATTCCCGTGCATATTCTATGAGAATTTTTATTTCAGAATTATACATCAATATTGAATTATCAGAACCAGTGACTTCTCAGCTGTCCACACGAACAGGGGGTAATCATAACCAATATTATAGTTAACGCCAGTGAATTCAAAATTTCGACCCAATAAGCATATGATGAGAAATACAAACAAATTTATCCTCTCCTGTATATGAATACCGGTTTTTTCGGTAGAAACGGCATCAATATGGAACTAATATTTTAATTAAAGAAAAATAATCACTTACTCATACCCCTCTTTATAGTTGGGAAAAATATGCGTGGAATAAAACTATCCATTCAGCACTCTTGCAGTCATTCCATTTAAAATGCAGCGGGTATTTCTTAATTAATTATTACAGTGCTTTTTTTTTCATTACCTACACATGGACTGTGTATTTTGGATAGGTTGACTAAACTATTTTCCGCAATTATTGAAAATGATCTCGTTTTGTTGAATATGCACAAATGTAACATCATTGTTAATTATTAATGAACATTGCTATGCGATACTGAAATAAAGATTATTTTTGAAAGAAGTTCAGAAATTCTGAACATCTGCAACGCCACTTACATAATCTGGCAAGCATTTCTATCCGCGCATTGATATGCGATTCTGAGTCACTGAGGTATACCTTACCCTCTATGGAAGTGTATAACTTTAATAATGGGATGAATAATTATGTAAGCCAATTATTTCAATCAAATTGCTTCTTTGTATTGAAGTTGAAGATGTAAGCAGAATTGCGAACAATGAAAATTCAGGATGAATAAATTATTAAAGCAACTTCAAAATTATATTTCCTCCTAATGCGAAATAGCGCAATGCCATTCAAATGAGGCCATTTTTTGTAAAAATATAAAAATTATATATTCTTTTTTATATTATTTGCCAGGATAAAAATCACCTATCTATCAAGAACTATTTCACGTTCACAAAATGTACAAATGCCACTTTGTTTAAATATAAAATTTTCGACTAACTCTTATGTAATTTAATTTTTTCAAAAATTTATAAATTTAATTTAAATTTATGTGTGGTATTTTATAATTTAATTTTTCTGAAATTCATTTCAATGCAGAGCAAATGAACGATTATTTAAAGTAATTTCAAAATCTAAGAAGTATTTTCCAAAATCTTTGAAAGTTCACACGAAGTACAATTTAAAGCTCAACTCTTACCGTAATCTTTTGAAGTGCAATTAATCTCTGTCATGTATATTTAGCTGATAGCCCCCAACAAGACATCCTTGAATATAATTTGCTTTAAAATCTGCACTGCGTTTGCTACCGAAACCATTGCTCTAGCTTAGAAATTATGTGGCCTAATCAGAGGGTTTTAGTTGTCACATATTTAAACTCTATATACAAAAAAACCCTTAAATTCCCCATGTATTTATTTAATTTTATGCCAGTGGTAACTTTTGAAGCGCTTAGAACACATAAAATTAAATTATACATAATGTTTCAAATTCATGAAAAAGTTTTTATAAGTTTAAATATTTTTTCATACTTTTTAAGTTGCTATATTTCAATGGAAAATTGAACCTAAATATGTTATTTTTTTATTTCAATGATTGTTTCCGCTTAGTTATGTATATTATGTTATTGCTATTCCCATCATTTGAAATAAAAGCTCTATCAAACAAATACAAAAAATAATAACTTGAAGAAAAAGAATCATCAAAGAATGTTCAATATAAAAGTAGCATGCAATTGGAGTATTTATTAATATCATCTTTAAAGAACATTATCAATGCTAATGAAACAGACTTTTCTATGATGAATAGCATAAATCTTCTGAGTATTTGTCCTAATATTTAGACATACAGAAAATGTGAATGAACCAATGGATTTATATGATAATGCATCTTCTTTTCAATAAGTTGACATAAATAACTAATTTTACTTGGGGTTTTTTAATAATTATTAAAATTTATTTCAGCAAAAACAATAAAATCTGAACTATAATATAATAATCAAGTTCCTTTTCAGTAACTTCCATCATGATTAAAATTGTAATCTGAGTTTCAGAAGAATTTCGGTGTATATAAAACTGAAAAAAAGAATAAAACCTATCAATGATTTTTTTAAAAAAATATTTATCAAGCAATTCTTGCACAAAAATTTGCAAATACTTTTACAATTTTTGGGGCAAGAATTTCCTTGAAAATGTAGAAATGTAAGAGCTGTTATATCTACATTTACAAGCTCTACATTACAAGCATTCACAAGCTCTTGCTTAGAAAATGTAATAAAACTCCCAATATGAAGTAAAAAAAATTATATTTAAAAATATTTCTTTTTGGTGAAAGAATTTTTTTTGAAATTTCTTCCAAAAATGTCTTATATTATTTTCAGGCATTAGACATTAAATTTAATCGATAAATTGAAGCATTCATTTTCAATTATTTTTAATAACAGTTATATTACATTTACATTGTTAGAATGCATTACTACGTGCTAAATTCTGAATTGGGTAAATTATCCTTCACGGATAAGTGCTACATTCTGTATTGGATAAATTATCCTTCACGGATAAGTGCTACATTCTGTATTGGGTAAATTATTTTCCACAGATAAGTGCTACATTCTGTATTGGATAAATTATCCTTCACGGTTAAGTGCTACATTCTGTATTGGAAAAATTATCATTCCAAGATAAGTGCTACATTCTGTTATTGATAAATTATCCTTCACGGACACATAAAAAACTAACCAAATGAAATATGAATGCATAAGAAATAAGAATTCAGCTTCCAAACTACCTTTAAAGATGATTTATTCTACATGTTAGATTACTCAGATTTAACACGAAACTGAAACTTGCATTACCCATTTCATCGAAAACATTATTAAGCCACATATGCAAAGTATGAGACATAAATTTGTCACGGCACACCTTCTCTTACTTAAATATTATTCCAAACCTTGGGATTATTCGCTTCGCATGGAAAACGAGTAAATATTGAAACAAGTCTGAATGATAAAGCACAATGCAGCTGATGACGGGCAGCTGCAAACGGAAATTCGGCTTATCATCTCCATTTATCCTCTACAACATTTTCTCAATTGTGATGGAAAACTACGTGTTCGTCCTCTGGCATTTCCCCAGAGGCGTGACATTTGAATAACAATGCCAGAACCCGAAAGCAAAACTTCAAAATCGTTTGCACCTTTGCTTGTGAATGATGCTATAAAGCAGTTGAACTATATGCTTCCAGTGGCAGCCGATATTTGTTACAGATGCCAGATTTTATTTGGAATGGCTGGCAGGTAAACTACCGACGAATGGGGAAATAAATTAGATTTTATCTAAAGATGGACGGAATAGGAAATTTCGGAGAAATAATATAAAAGAAAAATATTAGCATGTAAGATTCTGAATCAATGTTTTGGTAAGATGAGTCGTTCTGTTACTGAGAATTTAAAATTTTTATCATTTTGAAGAAAGATTGAGCGATATATTTTTGTTTATCTTTTCTATTTTGATTATCTTTGGAATCATGCCAAAATATTTTAATGGATTCGGAGTTTTAAACATTTTATAAAATCTGAATTGATTATATCACTAAAAATACCTCCATTAACACTTCAAAACATGATTCTAGAATTCATTTTCAAAAAAAGCGTCATGAGATAGAATTTTATTTTTATAACTATAAACTTCATTTTATTTATATATAGGATAATAAATACACTGACATAGTTACCTCAATTTTTCTTGTTTCACTATTTTCCCCTCAGATGTATTTTAATCTCTTAACGGTTATACTTCCTCCGTTATTTCTACTATTTCAATTTCAAAAATACTTTGGATTAAGTGATTTAAAAAATATACCCGCACCATTTATTTAAATATTTCTATCAAAGCAATTCCTTTGATATTGAAATTATTCTAAAAGAAAACTAGAATGTAATGTTCATTATTATTTTAGGAGTAGCAATATTTTTCAGAGCATTATGTTTATAGTTCCGTTATCTTTATTTACTTCCATTTATTTTCAATAATTTTTTGCTTTCTCTATTTTATAAATTAATATTTAGATGAAATGTTTTTAGTTCATAATTTTTTCTTGTTTCCTTTTGGGATACTTGGCTCATTTTTTTCTTTATTCTCAGAAATATAAAATATTATATGCTGATAAATTTGATTTTGAGCTTGTTAGCCCAGTTTTCGTGGGTAATTTTATTAATGATTCGACATAGCAACTACAGAGACAAGGCTCAAAATATTGTCCAACTGAATCCACATACAACAGCAACTCTTTAAAAAAGATTTGCTGTTTTATTTTAGCATCAATAAATTACCTAGTTTATTCAAAAATTACGAATATGTTTAAAATATTCCATTTCTGATAAAGTTAATGTCCATAAAATCTGCTATGTAATATCAGTTTAGATTTAAAAGAAATTAAAGTATTTATACAATTTTTCAGTTTTTAATAAAAAAGCTAATTATAGATCTAATCATATTTATCTAATATAGTAATAATAAAACGAAAAACATGAATTTAATCACATGTAAGATTTAAAAATTTTAGAATTTTTCGAATATAATTAAATAATATAATATCTTTAAATTCGGATTTACCAACGTTTCTTTTTTTATTCTATGATATAGAATTTATATTGATAAAAAATTATTACTAATAGTAAAATAAAATATAAATCATTACGCATTTTGTAAACCTGTTTTGCTTTTGACTTAGAGAACAGAGTTGGGTAAAAGCTTTGCTAATTTTGCCACATGATTTTCATATCTGTAAATTAAAAACACTCACTCGCATTAAATATATAGGCTTAAAATGAGTTCCTGTTGCCTTTTAGCTTCAATAAATTTTATAATCCATTCAAAAATTGCGATTAATTATAAAAAGTATTAAATTTCCATAAAATGGGTCTTGTAATATCAGTTGGAACTTATATTAAATTACAATGTCTAAAAAAACCTTAATTAATCAATAAAAAACTGACAATAGATTTATTTTTATACGATACAGTAGTAATAAAATTAAAGGCTTCAATTTAATGCGATACAAAAAATGAGAATTATTGAATTCTTCTAATAAAATCATATCGAATGAGAATGTCTTCGAATTTGAAAGAGTTCGAATTTCAAAAACTTTTTTGCCATCCTATGACATAGAATTTTAGGAAAGAAAAAAATATTATTGTTAAAAAAAAGCAATATGAATTTCAAAAACGATAAGGGTAGCGAATGTAAAACTTTTGGAAAATTCCGACTGAACTAACAGAATAATTTGCATTATTAATGCCTATACTGTAGAAAAACATTCTAAAATGTATTTTTCATCGATACACGTGATAAATGAACCGACCTACCAATGTTTAAACCAAAGTATCTAGTTTAAGGTTTTCACGTGAAACTTCTCTTGGATAGAAAATTTACATCTCTTCAACTGCGAAAACTTCACGGAAACTAAAACTTCTTTCGGCGCATCTAATAAAAAATCCATGGGGGCTATAGTTACCTAATGCTCTAACCTCTCTCTCTTCCGAATTCTCCGGAAACACAACGTCTTTAAAGCTCGCTGAAAGAACACGAATCTTCTTTTTTTTTTCTTCCTCTTCTTCATGAAAATGGCGATCACTCCCAATCCAGCGTTTTCAGGTTCCATGGTTTTTGAATATTTCAGCGAGGGGGAAACCCCGACGGTCTTTTTTCCTATCCTTCTTCATAAATCCTCGCCCATAAATCAAGATCTAGGAGGACTGACCGCCGAAAAAGCACTTGGCAGTTAAAGAGGGCTTTTATTCTTGTTTGAGAAATGGCCCGGAGATTCGATGGGGTAGAGGCATTGGACAAAATACGTCGTTACTCTGCCGCGGCGTTCTCTTCTTGTTTAGTATCTTCTTTAACAGAAGCAGAGCCCTGATGAAAAGAAATATAGTCGCAATATAGGGGCATCTGGAAACCGCGTCGGCAAATATTCCCAGACCACTGTCGTCGTAGATTGCTTCTATTTCGGATAAAATTGTTTTAAAGGAAAGTTACAGGAATTTGTGAGCTATTCTGATTTTAGTTAGGAAAGCACTTAGGGTTGAAAAAATTGTGATTTTTTTGTTCTATTTTTACAGAATTACGTATTTTGTATTCGGAGCTTTCAGAGAACTTGAGCAATCTATAGCCAACAACAAAATACTGTGTACTACTTTACGATGTTCTTCTAAGTTTACGTAAGGCTAGAGATTTATAATAAAATACAATATTCACTATCGTGAGATTCTATGTACTTTTACTATTGGGATTTTTTGGGGGGCATTTTGTATTATTATGGAGTATTGAAGTTGGATAATTATCATTCTGTCATAAATAGTATCGGAAACTGTTATTTTTCTTTGCAACAGACTAAGCAATATTATTTAACTATTTGGATGTTCTTTACTTTGTGTATGCGAAAATAAATGTTTTATCAAAGTTGTAGTAATAAAAGTGATTGACTACATTCAAAAAGGCAATATTTACTGTATATTCCATTTTAAAAAATCAAAGTTTTCTTTTACAACAACAAAATATCGTGTACCTTTCGTAAGGCCTTTGTGTTAGATTCGGGACTTGGTGTAAAGGGTAAGTAAGACTTGAGATTTATAGAGACATGCATTATCCATTGTATCGATATTCTGCATACTTTGGCTGTTGGAATCTTTTTGGGTATTATTATTTAACTATTTGGGTGTTCTATACTTTGTATATGAGAAAATAAATGTTTTATCAAAGTTATAATATTAAAAATGGTTAATTACATTCAAAAAGGCAATTTTGACTGTATATGT
>JAOUZG010052544.1:795230-830996 GCA_026289955.1 Argiope argentata | reverse complement strand
ATTTGAGCTCCCCCTTCGCCCTCCCCAATGGAAGCTTGTAGATATGTAACAAATGCAAGGCTAATCATGTTAATATATTTGCGGTTTATCGATTGTTATGTATCCAGTTATTGTATTTACAAGCATGTCAATCCAGTAACTGGATACAATACAATGTAATAAAATAATGCAATACAATGTAATGCAATGTAAATACAATAACTGGATTGACTTAAATATATGGAATTTGCCATTTTGATTTTGTGATTAAAATTACTGTACTATCAGTCGAAAGAAATTGCGTCTAATCGGCGGACATCTAATTGCGTCGGGTACCTAATGCTTGTGTATTCGTCACATTTACGCAGCTGATCGAATTCTAGTATGCCTTTCTCAACTACTGTTCAGTAATTTCATACATATTACACTGAATAAATATATTTGTTATAGAATATCGAAGGTTCCGAAAACAACGCTGTAATTATTTTATAGTTTCTATTCTATTCTGAAATTTCTGACACTGTAGAAAAATCTTTTGTTATTTTGATGGCACGTACGTATAGGAATGGAATTTTATATTCGAAATTTTCTCAGATACTTTAACCTTTGAATGAGCCTGATTAACATTGAATTTGCTATTAAAGTTCAATCATTTAACTTTGGTGTGATGGTGGAAGTTTAGAGAATTTAGTATGCTCTTCTGAAGAGGTTCGCCCCCCCCGACTGAAACTAAGTTTTACACACCACAACTTTTACATGCTTGGAAAGTATTATTGCTGTGAATCTTTTTGCTGACGTCCTGACACTGGGGTAGAGCGTCTTCCCCATGATCTGGGTATCCTGGATTTGAGTCCCGGGTCGGGCAGGGTTAATGTTTATCTATTCTATCTGTGACATGTTTTAATGCCCCCCCCCTGTAAAAAGGGGCTTTAGAAACGAATGTGATGCGAGAGTAGCTGTTCTGTATGTGATATCTTTATGAAATGGGTTGTCTACTTCCGTAAGCCCCGTGTGATACTTAGTGGTGTAAGGGGATTTCTAAATGTCCAGTAAAAATATATTTGCTTAATTATAAATATTCAAAAAGCTACTTCTATTAATTATTTAGCATTTCTAAAAACTATTCTGGATAGAACCGTATTATCAGGCATTTTTTTTGTAAATTAATTGGTGAAAGAATGTTTTCTAAGGAAAATTTATTGAAGAAAAGTAATTTTTTTATCTATACGTTTTTTCAAATATTATATATATATATATATATCATTAGCAATGACAAAGTATTCGATGTTTTAAAATTATTTCCCGAATTTAAATAATCATTCACATTTTGCTGAAATAAAATAACTTACAATTACATCTTTCTGCTTCTTGCTTCTCTTTATACGAGTGGAAATATATATTTAAGTTTGGAATTATTCCCCATCTTTTTTCATATTTTACCCAAAGGGCTTAAAAATCGGGAGTCGACGCAACTAACAGATAAATCCCACTGTCATACATCAGACATTTGTATAAATTTAGGCAAATCAGATATTTTTTGCCTTCGAACTTTTTTTTGTTAAAAGAAACAAGCAAAAAAACGTAGCATAATAGTATATATATATATATATATATTCTCCAAATCACTTAGCTTTATGAGAATTTATGCGATCTTTTGGATTGTTTTTATCTTCCCAGATTCGTAATGGGACTTGTTCCAGGGCTTATTTATTTATATTTCGAAACGGAAATTTATTTGTTTCCCTGTAAAATGATTTAACGATTCAAACGAAGTACAAAAAAATAAAGTGAAACATATTTCCTCAGTTGCTTCTGTTTCCATACTTTTTTTTCATCTCATGGTTTTCTTAAAGGAAGAGTCAGAAAAATATTCCAAAATGGAATAAAATATTAAAAAAAAATCTCTTGAGCAAGAATTGATGACATGAAAGTGAAAGATTCAACTAATAAATCAAGAATTCGAAACATACTTGATTCTCTTTCATATATTTTTTTTTCTTCAAGTCGAAAAAATGTACTTTTTTCCTACGAATAAAATCCAAAAAAAAAAAAAAAAATGGCGGAGGGATGAATCTAAAAAATGATGAACAAAAACTTCTCAAGCGCTGTTTTTCTCAGCCAAAATTTATCTATCTATAGAAAACTCTTATACATCCATATAATGGACAAGTTGACCCATTTCTAGTTCCGGAGGCATCATCTCGTCTTGGAATTCTTCTTATTATTTCATTTAGGGCATGTTTTACGACTCTTTTTTTTTCCTTCAATTGGCTATTGTCCGCCATGTTATGGAAAATATATTTTCACCAGCAAAGCTGTGACATTTGCCAAGTGGAACTTTCTCCCTAAAAATCGTATGAGTAACGATCTGAAATTGTGATTATGATACTAACAATACTGTCCATATTTAATGGTGCCCCGATAATGATGATTCACACAGGGAACTGTTTTCAAGCGACTGGTTTAACTCCGCAGCATCGCCAAAGAAAGACAACCAAAAAGAGAAGATGCATAGACCAAAAGTTGGCAAATGTCCCAACAGGAATTTTTTTTCTACCCTTGTACCCGATCTGGTGGAGAAATGCCCAATTAATCATGCATTCCGTGTCGGCAACTTGCAACAGTTCAACGCGTGCTTTAAAGAGGACACATAAATAAATCTTATTGCAAACTTACTCCAGTATCCAATTTAATTCCATTGATGCTTCCCTCGGAGCAATTTCTAGCTGGGGGGGGAGGGCTATGTTTGTTTCAAACCGGAATGATTGAGGGTTTTGGGTTTACTGAAAATAAATTCGATGGACTTAAAAGACTTTGATGGATTACTTCTCATCAATAAAATTAGTTACTGAACTATTCGTTAGCATTTACAATGAATGCAAATGTTTAGTTAAGTAACGCCTTTGAACTAACTATTTTCCTTCTTAAGTTCCCGCTCTGAACTGAATGCTTTTATTAGATTGTATTTATCAAGGATTTCAGAGAAAATTAATTTGATGAACTTGGAAGAATTTTAATGGATTATTTGACATCAATAAAATGAGTTGCAGAAAATTCATTAACATTTATATCACGTGGACTTGAAAAGTAAATAGATAAATTGTGCTAGAAAAGTGTGTTAATTTATTTAAAGAATTCCTTTTTCTTTAATTTTCCTTCTTTACTTATATTTCTTAAATTGTTAGATATCCGAACACATTCTAGATTGTTAAGATTCGGATCACTTTTTTAGAAAAACATGATCTAAACATATTTTAACTATATTTCTGGCTTAAGACTATTCAAAATGAGTAATAGGATGCCAATGTTTGAAATAAACATTAATATTTTTTGAAAGTTAACATTTAATAGCATAAATTTAAGCAAATTCTTAAAGAACTTTAAATTGACTACATCAAAAATTATTACTCTGGATTGAACAAAACTTATACCAAAATAAACTACATAGTTTTCTCTAGGAAATGAACTACAATCGTTTGGTTATACAAATAAATAAAAATTTTAGAACCAGTTGAAAGTTTATTATTATGAGATTTTCAGTGAATTTATGTCATTATTATTCAAACAATAGGCTGTGAATTAAAAATATTCATTCAATTTAACTTTTATTTCCTAGAAATTAATATAAAGACAATGTATCCTGTGTTTTATAGTAATATGACAATTATAATTTGAATTATTTGATGTGAAGTGATCAAAAAGTAAATAAAAATCAATTTTGAGAAAAATGCATTTAAACTATATAAAAATATTTTTTAATAGTTATGTTTTTACAAAGTTAAAATTAACCGCATTATTCTTCAATAACCTTAAAGATATTCAGTTATCTATAAAGCATACGTTAAAATGAATTACAGGCATAAATGTCCCTAATCGGAGGGTTCAAAACTCCACAAATGCATCTTAAGTACAAATTTGCTCAAAACATCGTTGGAACTTTCATTAGCATTTTGAATTTTGCCGTGCAAATAATTTTTCTTATTTAAAACTAAATTCATGTTTGTGCATTTTTTTTACATAATTTGAGCCCTTTACATCTGTACTTAAGGTTATTATTTCCTGTTCTCTTCCTGTTTACCGATCATACCCAATAATGATCTTGACTTCTAAATAACATAGCATCAAAAATAAGTCTGCTTTGCATACTTCAAAGACTGGTCTATCCAATAAAATTTTTAGATGTCCTTTTTAGCAAAAATTGATCTTTTCAAAAATGTTCGAATTTATCTTTTCCCATTGTTGCAATCAGAGCACATAACGCCAAACAAATAAGTAAAGGTTCTTAAAAGAAAGTTCAATTCATAAAAAGCAAATTCTGACGCTATATGGTAGAAAGACTTAATCCTTCTGGATTAAATAATTATTTCTTTATGAAACAATTAGAAACAATGTCAGAAATATATCAAAATTGAAATAATTCATTTAATTCAATTTAATTAATAAATTAAATAATTAACTTCATTTAAATGATTCAATTGAAATTATTCATTCCATTCCAAATCTTTCCTGCCCAAATTAAAAGCAGATATCCATATAAAAGTAGAAATCTGATAATCTAAATAGCATGAATAGGCCGGAAAGGGTTAATTAAAATGTATATGTTATGAGAAAACATGTCGGTTGCCTGGCTTATAAACAATGTCTCTATTAGCATTTGTAATGTAAAATGAAGCTCTTTCAGAACGTATTCTAACAAAAGATTCTAGAAAGATTTAATTAAAATCTAATGGGTATTCGATGATAAATATAGCGTTTTCAGTTTTGATTCAAAAGGCTCGAAGATAGTAACACCATTTAAAAGTGCTTAAATTCCTTGTATTTTATTTTGTTTCACTTTTTCAATAGCAGCTTCACCAAGTAAAGCCTTTCCAAATGCTTTAAAAAGACAAAACTGCATTATCCCTGTCTTTAAGAAATGTATTTCGAAATTCGAAATGCATATTCGGATCTATTATGTCTTTACTTTAAGCTTCAGTGAATAACTCTCTCTCTCCTAAATTTCAATTAAACATTAAAATGTAATTTATTTATACTTTAGAGGAGATGAGTAAAATCCTCGTCAGGCAACCTAACTGATATTTGCTGCGAGTAAATTAACATCAGTGCTGGTATTATGAAATACAAACAGGGCGATAATTATGAATGACAGTACTGCAGAACGTAAGTCGTGGCGTAATTAGATACGTTGGTTTGAAGTATCATTTGGCGATAAAAGTTTCATTTGGCTCGGAAAGTATCCGCAGTTTTGCTGCAGAGAATTAATTAACAAAGGTAAACTGTACTGAAAACTCATCTTCTTCAAACGATGTTTCAATGAGAAGAAGATTAGGAAAACCGCGAATGCTAATTGGAGAATAATTCCAACAGTAGGGTTATTAAGGGTGCTTTGTTTTCCGGGAAAAATAAAAGTGTTTTCCAAGTAGCTAAATTAATTCGAATATCTCGCAGAAGTTGCCTTTTAATTTCTAAACTTCCCGCGGCTTTCGTAATTCTTTGCGTCAGAGGTAAATTTATTTTACTTGACTTTTGCAAGATCTCCTCCCCCCCCTCAGCCCAGCCACTTCAGGGCATTTAAAACTTCATGCATCCATGTTTGGGTCTTCAGCGGAATCCATTTTTGGTCTGATCATGGATCAGAGTAGATGGAAATAGCAATTAAATATTTTCAGAATCGTAATTTTAAACTATAAATTATATTCTATATATCATTTAATCTAACATTCACAGTGATCCATAGTTGCATTGATATTATTAACTATTATAGTAACAGTAACATTGATATTATTTATTTTTCAATTATTTCACAATTTAAACTATTTATAAAGTGTTTTTTTTTACTTGAGGGAAAATTTCTCCCATTAAAAGAACTTATTTCTAAACTTTTGTAAATATTTAAATCTAAGTTTTATTAACAGTTGCATTTTAATAGTTTTATCATTTATAAATATTTATTCTGTAATTGTTGAAAAATTCAAAAAAATATCATGTAATATAGGATTAATATATTTAATTATATATGTACAATATCTTGCGATTAAATTATTCCTGGTTTGCTTTTCGAAATAATATATTGTGTAAGATGAAATAAATGAACAGAAGAACTGATGTAATTAAATTTAAATGTTATTTAGCGAATTATCTCCTTATAAAGAGAGTATACTGCTTCACATTTTTTCAATTCCTATTATTAGTTCAAACTCTCCCTATATATATATATATAGTTCACATTTTCAATCATTAATAAAGTACTTCTTATTCACCCACTCAAGTTCAAATACATTTTTTAAAAATTTGTAGGGAATAACACTGGATGTTAATTGAGTTTTTTTCAAATACGGATTATTTAATTAAATTTCATTAAGTTTAATGCCTTAAATAGAATTTTAACAGTTTGTGACAAAAATTGAAATCGAAAGGCATCAGCTCAATCGGAAAAAATGTAGAGGATTTCAGTATTTTTCATATGAAAGTGAAAAATACCAATTCAAATCTTGAGAAAATCAATCGTTTTTTGATAAATTTTATTATTTATATTAAATGTTGTTTAATAGAAAGTAACTAAAATTAAATTTTTCTTTCTTGACCTTAGTAGAAATTCATTTAAAGTTTTGTTATTACTTGTTTACTTTGAAATTTTTCTTTTAATTAAATATAACATGCAAAACTATTTTAGCATCTCTTGAATATTTTCATAATTTCTTTAGCTTTTGCAATTAAAAAAAAACATTTTTATAACTTACGCTTTTCATTTGACCAAAAATTACTGAGTTCATAACTTTTAATTGTCATTAATAACTAAATACTTTATATCATCATTTTATGAAACAATAAATTTGTTCATTGCAATCATCAAGTCATGAAGTCCACCTTCAACACGCCTTAACTTGTAAATTTCTTAACTTTTAGCAAGAAAAAGTAGAGAGAAAAATAAAATAACTACCCAGCCCACTACAAGATAGTAGCTATATCTTGTAGCGATGTTGGTAATTATATTTATTACAGCCGAAGATTTCAAGAAATATTAAATTTAAATTTTATATTCCTTAAAATAATTCCTATTTGATATTTCAGTCAATTTAAAATAATTATTTCTGTATGATCTGTTTTACCATATTGATATAAGATTTTTTAAAGTTTGTAATTTATTCAGTGCTAGATCTAGAATAAAATAAGAAGAAAGCCATTTTGTAATCAAATTATAAAATTGTAAAGTATATAATTCAATTTGTCTTAAAACGTTAGAATTTTTTTTATCACTATTCATTTTAGAACACATAATTTCAACTTTTAAATTTTAAAACCGAATGATATATAAAGTAGCTTAATAATCACAAATAATTACACCGATATTCAAAAGTATTTAACTAATACAACGACAGTGAAATTTATTTGTTTCTAACTACAAACTTCTATGGCCCCGTCTGATATCACAACCTATGATTAAGTTAAGAG
Source organism: Argiope argentata (assembly GCA_026289955.1). Lineage (NCBI taxonomy): Eukaryota > Metazoa > Arthropoda > Arachnida > Araneae > Araneidae > Argiope > Argiope argentata. Next base: position 823,565 of record JAOUZG010052544.1, on the reverse strand, counting down.
GATATGGAGGAAAAATAACTTGTAAATAATTCGTAATGCTCTTGAATTGTCGATCACCAAATTTCCTTTTTTAGAAATGTCAATCTGCATTGTCATATATCCATTGCTCATCTATTCTAATTTAAACTTGTTCCATTTTTGTTTTAAATCAAAATAATGGTTGGTATTCATGTGAAAGTTAAGGAAAATTTTGATGTAGAAAATTTGAAAATAGTTACCAGAATTTTAAAAAAAACATTACAAAACTTTTAATATTAATAACTGATAGCAAGTTTTCTTAATAATTATTAATTTCTATCTTTTCTTATTCAGAGCATCAGTTTATTACTTTATGTATTTTCTTTGTAATTGAACACAACAAGGAAAAATTAATTCTTTTACTAACTAAGCATCAAAAAAAAATTTTAGAACTCTGTTGTCTATATAATTCATTTATTTTTTTTATAAATTTTTAAAAAAGTCTTTTATTTGACTATTAAACCTTTTCACTTCTATTTTCTGACAGACTGCTTTGTGGGAAATAAATCGTTTTTCAATTCTAGTTCGATAATAGTTATTATATAAGCCATATAATAGCAAAAAATCTGCACATATCTTAATTTTTACGAACTATAATAACTCTACATTTATTTCTTATAACTGGAAGCATTAAAATAAATCTTTAAGCTAACACACACACACACACACACACACACACACACACACACACACACACACACACACACACACACACATTTATATATACTAACGTATCTCATTACTTTTCGAAGCGCTAAGTTTTAAATTTTGTGAGGAGGTAATAATATTATTGATGCTTTTGAATAATTTGTCATGTGCATCTGCATAGAAAAAGGATTGCTGACACATGAGATAAAAATCAATAGATTTCTTAAGCATAATAATCATAAAATATATTTTTCATTTATCATTGTTTTCTAGCTTTTCTTAAGTGAGGAGTATTTAAGAAAGTAATTACATAATAATATTTAAATATTTTACCCTGGATTATAGTTGCACTTAGTGCTTTTCATTTGTAAGAAGAAAAAAATAAGAGCAATTTTATTTGATTCTGCTGGGTTTTTTCTTTGTGTTTACAATCGAATCTATAAGCAGGATTTTCTTTATATCCTTTTACTGTGAATTCTAGTTTAAAACAAATTAAATCTCTCTCACCGAAAGAAGGGTTTTCTCCCTTTGAAAGGATTTTTTATGTCATATTTTTTGTGATAATAAATTTAAGAACATACTTCTATTAATGTACTGAAAAGTAAATTATTTTTTTAATGTGACAATTGTAGTTATTTATTTTTTAATTTCTAATTACGTTTAGTGAATATTATATAAAGTTGAAACCTGTAATTTTAAAATGGACTAAAAGGCGAAGATACTGATACTGAACTAAATTTTAATTAAATATATCTATTAGCCATAATTTAGTCCTGAAAAATATTTGAAACGATGCTTTCTTCGAAAATGGACAAGTTTTCAAAACTGATGATCCCAAAATATAAGAAAGTGGGTAAAAAATTCTATTATAAATTTTCCTATTTTGAAACATCATTTAAATGAAACAAATCTTTATTATTTTAATTTAAAAGATATAAATATAACAATAAAATCAACGAATATAAATGCGAGTAAGCATATGTTTTACAAAGCATATTTTATTATAAATAATTAACACATTTCCCTATTAAATGTCAACACTAAATGTCATGTGTTACACCAAGACTTCTTTTATTTAATTTTTTAATGATTTTCCGTCTTTTTAATTCATAAAACTAAACTTAAGAGTAATGTTAATAGCATATAAAAAACGATATTCTTTTTAAAGCAATATACATGAAGACAGAAATAAAATAAACATGCAGAAATTTATATTACCGAACAGATTGCTTTTTCTACTGAAAGTTGAAAACAATTTAGAAAAGTTTATTGCTTTTCCTAGAAATATATGTCTAGTTTCCCTGTTAAAAAAAACGCTATTAATTTTTCTGAATCGGAAAAGAGTTCCATGGATCATATAAAATTGCTTGAAAGATTTAACTTAATTCCAAGAAGTACTATCTTAGACTTGCATTCTATTTCTATTTTAGAAATGGGCAAAAAGTATTTAAAAATATAAATTTTTTAAGATATTAAAGTAAAGAAAGTTTCTAAAAGGAAATTTATAGATAATCGTATTATACTGCAATGAGGAATTATATGTCTTTAAAGCTTTTATTTACCATCAGTTTATATTGTTATATATTAACTTATATATTTTTGTTATGTATTATCTGTGCTCATTTATACGCCGATTTATGACCGATTTAAAGTTTTTTTTATTTATTTATTACTATTTTAAAATCCTTAAATTTTTTACGAGGAATCTCTTTCTTCTACATATATGTATTATTGATAAGAGCAGAATTTCTTTTGAAAATATATTAAAGAAAGAAAATATAATAATAAACTAATAGCCTTTTTAATGCAATTTACTTCAAAATTTTATTTTCATACTTTAGTGAACAACCTATTCCCCTCTATTTTATAATTATGCAGATCCTTTTCTTTACAAACTATCATACAAAATTTAGTCTGGAGTTTTTTGAACCACTGAATGAAGCTAAAATAATTCCCTCAATTGTTTTTATTTACTTTATCACAAAAATATTATGACTAATAAGTGACTGTTGACAATTAAACAACAGTCACAAAAAGTTATGGTATAATCATCATTTATTGCACAGAAAAAGTAGATAGTTTTGGAATTATAATCACCGTTGAAGTCAAGTTAATGTATAAAATAGTGCATCAGAAAATAATTTGTCAAAGATTTGTAAAATTTCTAAGACGTAATTTAATTTTATAATTTCCTATTAAAAATGTGATTGAAAATGTTGTAATAAAGAATTCAAAAGATGTATATAATAAAAAAAAAGCTCGTAAAAATTTTTAAAAAATTCAAGGGGGGAAACTTAAATAAAATGTAAAAACAGTTTTAAAATTATGTGTCAGTGAGCTTCTTCAAAAAATGACAGATGTTTCTTGACACTAAATAACATATTTTATAAATTCAATGAATTAGATTTTAAACGACGATGTGCATAATAATTTAATATGTAATTTATGAATAATAGAACAACTTTCGAAGTCCTTGACTAATAAATACTTCGTTATGATATCAAAGTAAATGATAAAAACCTTTGAAATCTTAAGAAATTAAGATTGATAATACACTTGTTACAATTAACTTTCTTAAATAGAAAATAATTATATCCCACTAAATTTGTTTTACTATCTGAAGCACTGCTTTATTATTTAATATATTTTATGATTTCATCCATTCTTTCAATGCATGCATACATCTCACCACTAAAACAACGAAAACCACTTTCAAATATACCTCAAAAGACTTTTAAGGCATTTTAAAACTCTTTAATCTTTGTATGGAAGACGCGAACTCTTTAAAGAAACCACGAAATTCGAATTTAAACTGAATCAAACTGACACACGTACCAGATCTGCCTAAGCCCCCAGAAATCCCTATCCATCAGGATAGTTCGTGGTAAAAGATGGCCGGTCTCCAGTGGTTTGACAAGTTTACCCTTCCTCGTGATCTCCCCTTCTCTCTGTTGGCTACATTCGTTTAATACGACAACGAGTTCGGGCTCTGCATCCAGCAGATAAGGCAGTAAAATCAGAATGCAAATCCGCGAAAGACTCATTTGCAATTCAGATGTGCATCGTGGTGAATCTTCCTCCATGGGAATTTCCATACCCGTTCCCCATACATCTCTCCCATTCGATGTTCCCACACATTCCCCCAGCCCACATCTAGTGGTACACAACCACAAAAGCTGCATGGACGGGTATTTTTCCATCTTACCTCCAGCCCCAAAACCGTTTCTAAACTTGTTTGGTCAAAACTGCTGATATACCGTCGATAAATTTGGTGCGTGTGGTCTTTCAGTTTTAGTTGCATACGGGCCGCCGCTGCTCTGGCCGAGGTATAAGCTGCAATTTTTTCTGTTTTTTTCTTGTTCGTTTTTTGTTTCTCAGCCAACGAATGCAGTCGCAGGTGTTACAATAAAAAGGGAAAAAAGAATAAGGAAAAGAAAGTAGGTAGCACCTCCAATATAAAAAAATGGAAGGAAATGTGGCAGAACTATTTTTCATTTCTTTTTGTTTCTGGAAGTTGGTGCTTCGGAAAATACCATCGCAATCTATATATGTAAATACTTCAGTTTCCCCGTTTAAGCACCGAGTGCAGAGTAGAGTAGGAAAAAAAACGATACGTGGAGTCTATATTTTAAAATTTAAAAGAGGCAATACGCAAGATGAAGAACCAGGAAGAAATATGGTTGATGTTATTATGCATTGGATAGGCGTGGGTGCTCTGATGCGGAGATAAAAAGCAGTTGAATAAATTTCCCTTTCATATTACAACTGCTGAAAGGATTTTATCTTGCTTTGTTCAAAAGATATAGCGTATGGTTAGATTTAAATTTTCATTGTATGCGTAAATGTAAGTCGTATCAAACTTCTTTTTTTTAAAAAAAAACTGCATGTCTGCTGCGTTTTAGGTTTTTATTATTCTTGGAAACTTTTATTTAAATACTTTTTCCAAACAAGAAGCAAGAGAAACGTTTCCGAAGCTGAATAAAAAATAAGAAAAATGAATTCCAAAATTCAAATCTCGTCTAAATTTTGGAGAGTATCCATTATAAATAAAAGAAAAGAGGCGGTGGATTTAAAATTACTAAATGCACCTTAAGAATTCCATCATGAAAGTAAGAAAACTAAAATGTTTCAAGAATCGTTACAGTTTAACCCCACCCCCCAAAAAAATTAAGAATACAAAATTCAGTTAGATGAAACACATTAATCTATAAATCCAAAGTATTTGCACATATTCAGCTAAATTGTAGTAATAAAAATATTTAGAAGTACAACAGCTTAAAGTTTTATTAACATTTAAAAATACTTATTTATTTCATTGTTTTATAACTAATGTTGCTCTTTATAACCTTATTATTTGAATTATATCTTTTCCCGTATTTTTTAAATGCATCTTTGTTGGGAATTTGTTTTCTGAGAAATTTCATAAAGCAGAGGAGTTCAATGATCAGAGAGTGGGCTCGCAATCGAAGAATTACTAATACCTTCACATAGCAATTGCATGCAGTTGAAAAATAAGATAAAAAACTTAAATACTGTTGATTGTCTGATAAATTAGTGATGATGTTTTCATCCTTGAGGCATCAATTTTTATAAAAAGTTTATTTATAATCATTCTCCATTTATGACATTTCTAACACGTCACGCTATATTTTTAATTCCAGTTTTAGGGTAAAAACTAGGGTTACATATGATGAAATTAATCATTATATGCCATAAGAAGAAGAAAATGGACTAGATGGATGATCTTTCAACAAACCTTATATCTTATCACCAAATTTACGAATATCTTATGATTTTCAGAATGCTGGACGAAGATCATTATTAAACACATATTTGTGATTGAGTACCATAAAATTACTTTGAGTAGCCTTTTCGAATGGCATATCCTTTATGCTACACTCCCCATATGCTCAAGTACACATGGGTTCTTTTTTTGATTGAAATGAGCCAGCACTTAGGTTGCTCAGAGTTATTTGTAATCACGGAATATAATTATTATGTTAAAGGGGTTTGCTGATGCATGGGATCTTTGGATATCCCATGCCATCAGCAAATTAACGAATATATTATGATTTCCTGAGTGTTTACTGATAGTTTTAAAACAATATTTGTCGTTCATTATCGTAAAATAATATTCAATTATCTTTTCGTAAGGCACATTATTTATGATACACTTTTTATATATCCAAGTTAATATGAATTCTATTTATGGTTATGAGTATGGCAGATGATTTCTCAGAATCATCTGCTATCATGGAATACAATTATGATTTTAAAGTGATAGTCAATAAAGTGGTAGTTCCAGCATCCCATCCTATGTTATCCCATCAGCAAATTTAAGAATGTCATTACTTCAAAAGTATCTGAAGAAGATCTTTAGTGAATAATATTAGTGTTTCATAATCGTAAAATTACTTTGAATTATATTTTTTAAATGGCATACCGTTTTATGATACACTCTTCATATACACAAGTTGATATGAATTCGAATTCTGGTTGAAGATGAGTTAGCCGTTAAGATTGCTAAGAGTCATCTGTTATCATGAAACATATTTATGACATTAAAGTGTCGGAAACTCAGAGTATCCCATTCCATCAGCGAATTTACGAATATCTTAAAACATCAAGAGTGTATGTTTAAATTGTTATAAAACAATATTAGTGCTTCATTACTGTAAAATTGCTTTGAATTTCCATTTCAAATGAAATACCATATGTGGTACCGGCTTCTTATCCCACACTTTTAATGAATAGGTTTCTGGTCAAAATCAGAATACTCTTAGAAAGGCTAAAATGTGCCTATAATAATAAGCAATCGTCAGTAATATTAGTAATAATAGTAATGATTAATCAATATGTTAAATTTTATTGTCTATCTTTATGCATTTCATATATTCTCCAAAATTAAGCATAAACCAAAGAAACAACACTGCAATAGAATTTTATCCTTCATGTCAAGTTATCCAGGATTAGATTGTCTAATTATCATTCCAATAATTGCTTATATAAATTGTTAATTATCTAATTATCATGTCTAATTATCATTTCATTTTATTACTTAGAAATTTGAGATGGGACTTTTGCTGTCAAACATTTCATGCAGTAAATATATGTTGTCATGTCGTGGTAAAATGTAAATATATAAAATTAGAATAATTATAATATTTTTAATGTCCATTTATTCAAATATTTTATGTGAACTTTCGTAAAAATACCATTTATGAAATGTAAATGCTTTTGTAAATTTATGTTTAAAGAGAATTTTCTTAAAATATTTCGATAAATTCCTAAAAAAGAAATCTATAAATTATTTTAGATTAGTTAATAATTTTAAATCTTGGAGCAAAATAATAAATATGCTGACTTTGCAATAATAGAACCGATAGTCAAACGAAAATATGATTAAAATGTCAATAATTAACATATTCTTTTGAATCAAAACACAATTTTACCTATAAATATAAATAATCGCATAAAAGTATACTTAATTATTATTCAGGAAGACAGGAAAAATAAACTTATAAAAAAGTCAAATTTAAAATTCTATAAAATTTTAAAACTTTATGTTGATTTCTGAGCTTTAAACTGACAAAAATATTCGCTCAAAGGCATAGAGAGATTTATTTCACCTTTATACATCAAAAAGAATTAACCCTATGAAAGCTTCAACGGAAGACGAGGAGTATACTGTACACAACTATTTTCTCTTCATTCGTAGATATGATATACTAATGGAAGACAAATTCAGTTTGAAGTCTAAGATGATTCTGCGAAGTTATTTCGAACGTAAATTTCCAACTTGTTCGGTCTCGTTTGAAGGATTCTCTTTTTGGTTTTCATATTAAACTTCATTATCTCTTTCGTTGAACAAATACCTTTTGCGAAATGACAAACTGAAAACTTTGTCAGAATGAAAATTTCCCTGACTGTTTTTGGATGAAAACGAACTTTTCCAAAATAGTGAAGATGATTTTAATTATTCATGCATGAAGAATTATGAAGATGAGAGTTACGAAAGACGAGAGTCACGCTAATAGGTTTGAATATCCAATCAAAACTATAGAATTTTGCTTTAAGATTGGTGTTATTTTCTTTATATTGTGTCAAATATAAAATATCACTGTATTTTCATGGAATTTGATGAATTTATTATTTGAATATCTTTGAATATCTTTATGCAATATAATCATTGTAGTCTTTCTTCTTTTTATCATTTATTATTAAGAACGTATTTTATTACTTTCCTTTCATGTTATATCCATCGTTTAAAAGAAAAAAGGACATACATTATTAGTTGATCCTGAATCGTTGCTAGGTTGATGATACCTGGTCTAAACGTTAATTTGATGGCAAATATAGGCATTCTAAAAAATGCCAGAATTGTCCTTATTCTTGAGTTTTTTAGACTTCCCGGTTACTAATAATACTGTCTTTTTATGTCTATTTAGAGCCGAGATTTAGAGGTTCTTGTAGAAATTCCTTTTCCATTAGTCTTTTGGTATATGGAGAGGACCTCACTCAAGCCTCAGTACTCCCTCTATAGTGTTGTTGCACTGATATTGGGGGAGCCTAGCGTTATTGTGCTAATACTATTGATTAATCAAATGCAAGAATCGCTATAATTCTTGAATCTTTTGAATTCAGTTGTTTATTAATACTTTCTTCACGTCTTTATTTAAAGTTAAGATTTAGAGATTCTTCTAGAAATTTCATTTCCATTAGTCTTTTGGTATATGGAAAGGACCTTACTCAAGCCTCAGTACTCTCTCTATACAGTGTTATTGCACTGGGAGCAGGTGCATCTTTTGCAGTTGTTCTGACACTATTTTTTAATCAAATGCAAGAATTATCTTAAATCTTGAATTTTTTGAATTTCAGTTTCTATTAATACTTTCTTCGTGTCTCTTTTAGCCGATATTTAAAGATTTTTCTTGAAATTTCATCTCCATTTACTTTTTGGTATATAGAAAGGACCTTACTCAAGTCTTAGTACTCTCTCTGAAGTATTATTGTACTGGGAGCGGGTGCTCCTAGCGTTCTTGTGCTAATGCTATTGATTAATCGAATGTATTAATTGTTATAATTCTTGAATCTTTTCGAACTCTTCAGTTTCTAATGATACTATCTTCATATCTCTATTTTAAGCCGATATTTAAATAATCTTCTTGAAATTTCATCATCTACTTTTTGGTATATGGGGAGGAGCTTACTCAAGCATCAGTTCTCTCTTTGTATTGTTATGGCCGTAGGACCGGGTAAACCTAACACTATTGTGCTGTTTTTTGCTGATTGATCAAATGGCAGAATTGCCAGAATTCTTAACTTTTTCCTCTGTTTTAATAGCAGTCCAACCATATTTTTATTTAAAGCTGAAATTTACAGATCCTTCTAGAAATTTCATTTCCTTTAGGCTATAAGCAGAGTATATGCGTATAGGACTCTCTTTTTAATGAGATGTCCCTTTTGAATGTTATTGCAGTGGCAACGGGTGCATTTTACAGTTGATTGATTAATGATTTTTCTATTTGTATGCATATTATTAATTTCTTGAAATTACCGTCTTCATGTATGCTTTTGCCGAGTTTTACTTCAGGTATTTCGTGTTCCTTATGGAATATATCATGTTCAATAAGTTAGATCATTGCCCTCTAGCGAGTTTTTTGGACTTCTTGCTCAGTACATTCATAGAAAGAATTCCTATTAGCAATTTGTAAACGTAGAAAGTAAAGCATGTAACTATGTTTTAGTGAAAAATTGCTAGTTATCTTTGATTTTCAATGTCTTATTTATAAAAAAAATATTGAAATTGTTAAAAGGTGAAAAAATTTGATAAAAGCAGTAAACCCAAAGAACTTATGACAAATTCCTACGTCATGTCAGTAAAACGTCATGAAAGGCAGATGATCTGCTGAAAGGATATTGACATTTACTGTTATGCTATGAAACCGAGAATATCCTAGGCAGGTGTATTTAATGTAATGAATTAATGGAAATGAGCGTGGCTTATTATTGCAATTATGCATTCTTGCATAATACTAATAACATTAGGCATTACTAAGCAATATTTGTACTAATAATTGGCTTCTCAGCTTAAATCTATTCCCCGATAATTTGACTTTCACAGGTGAATCCTCTTATCTGCAAAATGCTTAGTGTGTAATTAAACAATTTTTTAATTAATAAAGGATCGAGACTGAAAAATGACATAATTCTTCTGCTGATAATAATAGGTGTACGATTATAAGTTCCAAAATTATATCGTAATCGATATTATCATCCGCTCCTTTTATGATATTTGCTAAACTATCGTATATTTTGATTTCTACAGCATGGATAAAAATCTAATAAATTTAACTTTTAATTAAATGAATAATGCAGTATTATTTATAATAACATTTGTTATTCAAATTTTTGTTCAAATTTATATTATTATAAATTTGTAAAATTTAATTAGTCCATATTGGGAAATCTCAATTATTGGCACGCTTTTCAAAGAAGTTTCAAAATTTGAAATTTTTATTGTAAAATACACCTTAACTTTTTATTTTCTAAGAATTTTGGAATGTTTGTGTAATGTAACCTTTATGCTATCTTTATTTGTAAACTGTTACGATAAAATTTATGTGATTATAAGTTTTTGTAATTTTTTCGAAACTTTAAGAGCAGATATAATTCATTTTTCTTGAATTTGGACATCTTAAAATAATACGATTAGAGCATAGTTTCTATTTTATTCGAATTAAAAAAAGAAAATTTAAAGTGTTATAAATTAAATAATTTACTTCCAAAAATATTTTGATGGGAACATTTGTATACAAACAGAATATGTTAGGGTTTTTTTCCTCTTTAGCTCAGCATATTAATTCGATTTTCAAACATAACATGTTAATTTAATTTATTCAATCTAATTCAATTATACTTCCAACAAGAAGCAGACGTTTTTATTAAATCAATCAAATAATCGTGTTTTAAATCAAATTTATTTTTTTGAACCTATTTTACCCATTAATCAAACATTACGTTATTTTTTAATTACTTTTAACTTTAATCGAATTCGGATAGTTAAAACCTTTCACCGTTATAAGAACATAAACTTAAATAAACTTCTTGAGGAGAAATTATCTGAAGAAGAAATGCCTTTCCTATCAATAGAAAGTCTTAATTAAGGAGTTAAGGTTACAGTCAGCTTCTTAAAATCTATTTCCAACCTTCCAGTATCCCTGCTTTTCCTTCTAATGCAGAGTTAGTGTAATTAGTCGCTTACCGAAACTCCAGTCTCTACCGCGCACGGCAGACCTAACGAAATAAATTTCATTATATAACGTACGTTCAATTAAGTCTTAATTTGAAACGACTGGTAATTGATCCCACTTTCTCAATTACCGGAATTCTAAGGCTGACACACAGATGGAAGTAAGATATATCGCCCGGCGTATTAAAGAGTCTTGTTTATAAGGAGCCATGATTCCTCCCAACTATTATTTTAACTTCTTCCTTCAGTTTGAATAGCTTCGCATCTGTGTAATGAATAGCCTAGTTATTCAGTTGAATACACTTGTAAAAATAGAAATGTGTTTCATTTTCTGGTACACGTAGTATAGAGGAGGCATTTTAACCGTCAAAAAATTCATTTTCAAGATTTTGATGAATATTCATGTTTTTGGAACACTCCGAGTTCGAAAAAACACATTTTTGGATATTTTTTTAAAATTATGTTTGTGTACACGATAACTAAGAAGCGTTGTTTATCTAAAGAGATAAAATTTACTATATGAGAGTACAAAGAAAATGATAATAAATTTCGAATTAAATTCGTTAAAAGGAAGTTGATCTTTCTGGTTATTCGAGTACAAGTGAACCCAACAACAATAAAATATAAAAAAGCAGATCGGTAAAATATGATACGTATGTTTCATATATGAAATATAGATTCTTATAACATTTTGGATAAAATATACCAAAAGATGATCATCTGTGGGCCTGTACTTTCGCATTTTTGATTAAAGGAAAACTATATTTATATATTATAAAAACTGCACTTCCATATAAAGATGCAATGCTCAATATGGAATGTTCCTATAAGTTGATTTTATTTCGTATTAATTTTGGCAATTCTTTATTGGTCAAATATTTATTAGTTTTATTGTATATTATATTATTAAATTGATTGTAATTTTTATTACATTGTTATAAGATGATTTAGAACAGAAATTTATATATTTAATAAAAGAAATCTGAAATGCATTTAAAATTGAAATATTTTGTCTACTTAATTATCCTCAAGAAGTATTTTTTTTTCACTTTCATTTAATTTTGAATTTCTGAAATAAATTAAAAATATTTTCTGTTGAATTTGAAAAAAAAACCTTTCTGATTGTTTCCTTTTTATCTTAATAATATCATTTGGGCTTTTTTTTGTTATTTACGGGATATAATGTAATAATTTTTTTCCATTGCTTTACTTAGTTGCAATTTCCATTTTCAACAAGAATACTTTGAATTTTGTGATTTTTATGACTATAATAAAAGAATTTCTCTTAAAGAAATTTTCAAAAAGAAAGATTTATTTCAATTTTAAAATTTACAAATAGTATCAAATTGTTTTGATTGAAATTTCTAATGATGATTCGTTGTAATCTTTCATATAGTGAACTGTATAATGGATTATTATGAATAGAACAATGATAAAAATTTCACTTTATAAAATCATTGTTAATCTTAAAATGATCAATTCCCAGAATCATCCAAATTCTAAGGATCAAACAAAAACACTTTCAATTAGATTTCTGTAAGAGGGTATGTATTTTGTATTTTTCGTTTTGATCATTACAATCAATTAATTAAAACGCGTCTGGCCTTTATCTTAAAAAGGTTGTTAAGAATTTCAACTTACTTTGCTTCACTATCATCAGCCAAAGTCATTCTTTTTTAAATCTTTCAACAGCTCACTTTTGATTGGTTTATCGAGCAATCACTTTAAATGATGGTCTCAGCAGGGAATATATTTTCTCGTCTTCGAGAAATGATATTACATGATACTTCCATGTTATACAAAGTGCTGTTATGAGCATTGGTGAATAAAGTGAGAAGAAGTTTAGTCCTGTTTTATTTTCCATAAAAAAATACTAGAATAACTTTAGGAAATAGGCACATGCCTTCGACACCAAGTTCACGAATTTGTATGTAGTACTTTGTGCAAACATAGTTTCAAATGTTCAATGTTTCTTTATGCAACAATAAGCGTAGATGAGTTTAAATTAGGCGATTATATATATATAAATAATAGGGAAAACCACTTAATCAGTCTATCAATAGAAAACACTGAATATCTTTTGGGGATTTTGATTCAATGTAAAAGCTCACGACCTCTAAATATGTAGTTAAAGTTCATTTGCCATATCTTTTTCTATTTTAAAGACGATACTACTCGCTAATTCATTGTCCATTTTCTTTAGAAAAAAATTTCAGACACAGTTCTAGCCTATTTCGATTTTTTTACTTGTGCTTCTAGGCTCGGGATACCAAGGCTCAATATCAATGATCAACTACACCCTTTCTTCTTGATTTTAAGAAATTCTACAAAACAAAATTATTACAAACCTCTCAGCTTCAACGATTGAAATGATCTCGCCATTTCACTAATTGTAATATAGCTTATCAATAACAATATTATATCATTAATGTAAAATATTATTTAAAATGTACTTTTGTTGTAATTTTGTTGGAATATAATTCATCAAAGCAAACTGAAATGAATAAATATTATTAATGAATATTATTTATTTTTGGCAATTTTGTAAATGACATTAGTATAATAATGATGATGAATTTTGATCCTTATATCTTATCAAAATAACAGAAAGAACTATTTTAAATTATGGCTATGTATTAATGATTGAAATATAAGGATTATTTTTCTATATTTGGGAAACACGAATTACTTAAAAAGAAAATTTTCGAAATCAAGAAATTAAAGTTGATATAAAACAATTTATAAATTCCGGGATATCTGCAATCTTCTTTTGATATCTGCAAATATAAAAAAAAAGAATGCAATTTTTTTGAATTATTGAAGCATGCAAATTGCTTGAATCGTTATATATTAATGCATTTTTTTGTATTTAACTAACCATTCATGCTTTAAAAAGAATTCGTTGAAATCAACTATATTTTAGAAATTTATAAGTATATTCCGCTCAGGGAAGAATTTACAAAATGTGTGAAGCTTTAATATTTTCCAGAAAGATCCAAAAGAATATAAAATATTTAAACCAAACCATTTTTTAAGTAAAGATTATTGCCATCCAATAAAAAAAATCACTAACGCCCTCCATAGATACTTAAAAGAATTTTGCTAGTATGTTATAAATCCAACATGCCATATTCTGCGGAATAAAACCTTAAGTTCACTTGGGATGCGAATTTATAATAAAAATTCCACGCCACAGCTATCTCATGGGCATCTTGAATTCTTGCAATAATAAACGACGTTCTAAAGCTAGTTTCATTTCGGTCACGATGTTGCCATTTGATTCATTAAAATTCTGGTGATAACTTGGGGAATTCCAAGTTTTACGTATCGAATGATGATTTTCTGATTTCAGATCTTTCGGATTTCTTCACAGTATGATAGTCTCATCTGTAATAAAAATTTTAAATCTATCAAAACTTTTTGATGAGAAATTCCTTGAGGCATTAGAAATTTTTAATTTTAAAACTTTTATGCCATTTTTCTTCTTTATTTTACCTTATGAAATATTCATTTTAATGATATTTTTTATTTCCTTATATTTTTTTATATTTACAATAATAATAATAATAATTTGGGTCTTCAAATATATTTATAAGTTAAATCAGAATTTAAAGCTGTCATTATTTTGATTATCGTGTTAAGAAGCTTGACAATGATGTTCAAGAATTTCCTTTTTCGGAAAAGTCATGGAAACAAGTTTGATGTTTTATTTTTAGATAGTAAGTTTTGTTTTTTAAATGAAAATTTTTAGAAATAATTTGCATATAACTCATTAATGATGGAAAATTGGAACAAATTCATTTATTGCAATTTTTTCAGGAAAATATTCATCTTCTTGAAGTTTAAGCTTTATGAAATGCTAAATATGATTTAGAGCCCATTTTATAAAAAAAAATCTTTTGAATATTTTTCGAACAGTTTGGCAACAAAAAATTAATTTATAGAATTAAACAATATTACAAATTATTGTGAAGTCAATGACTACTGATAGGAGGGAATACTAACCGTGTAACTTTTAAACTGTGATTAAAAGGATATTATACGAATGATATTTTGAATAAAAAGTGCTAATCATGAATTTTTAAAGTAATTATAAGCTTCCTAAGTTTAGATTTGTTTTATCGAAGCTTTTTTTAATAGTAAAACTGTAATTTTTATTGCATTGAATTATATCCATTTGTTTATATATAGTGATTAGGTACTCTTTGAAAAGTCTTATATATATAATATTAAAAGCTGAAAGTATATTTCTATTTTTTCTCTCAACGATAGTCATTAAAACTTGTTGCTGTTTATTTACTATTGCTTAAACTATTTTACAATTTTTTTAATATTATCGACTAAAAACAAATTATACGGCCATTTTAGAAGTAACACATATGAAAAATCTGAGTATTCATTTGCATTTTCTTTTGTTTTATATTTAATCTACACCTTAACAAATAAAATTCTGCTAATAAAAGCACTTAAAGATTCTAAATTTAGCTATTATAGCTTTAATATTTCGGCTGGGGATAAAGGATAATAATTTCAATACTTCATTTAAAGATCAATATAATAGTCAAATATCACACGTTCAACGTGGTTTCTGAAATCGAAATTCCTTTTTATCCTAGATGTAAAAATCACTCTAGTGCAAATAAAATACGAAATTAATTTACTACATTCATCCATGTATTGTTTAAATAACAATGATTTCATATTAGATCAATCAGAATTTATTTGCTATTATTAATTTTCGTTTTAAGACTATATTCTAACAAATAAAATAATTCTAATAATTTCAATAATTCGAATGAAGATCATTATGCTAATCAAATATCCCACATAAAGCATTGTTTCAGAAATCGGAATTCTCTTTATCCTGAATTTCTGCTTTACTATAATGCGAATAACAACACTGCATTTACCTATCATTATCCAGATGTTATATAAATAATAATTAACTAATATTAGATAGCATTAGTTGGGTATTATTAAGTCTCGGTTTTTGATTTACTCCCTAACATATAAAAGCAAATTAATAATTTCATTACTTCGAATAAAGAAGAATACGAGAATTATATCTCACATTCTCAGCATTATTTCTGAAATCGGAATTCCTCTTCATTCTATAAACTTTCACCACTCTAATGCAGATAAAAAAATGAGTTGTATAAATAGCAATTATTTAATATTAGATCAATCAGTATTTATTAATTATCATTAATCTTTTAATTTTCTTTCTAACAAATGAAAGCCACCTAATAACTCTAATAACTCGCTCAAAAATCAGAACGGGGAATCATACATTCCACGTCCAACATTGTTTCCGAAAATGGAATTCCTCTTCATTTGAAATCTGCACCGCACTTAAATGAATAACAGCACCAAGCGCACTTACACCAATTATCCCGGCGTTTTACAAATAATGGTTATTAAATAACAGAGCATTCATTTCTTTTCCAGAGATAAATAGGCAGTAGAGAATTTCTTAGAAACTATTCCGCGGATGATTTTTAACGTTTCAGTCGAATATTTAATTTATTGCACATGGCCGTAAAGTCCTCTTCTTTGTCAATCCAAATTCCTCCTCTGTCATCCTTTTCCGCTGCAAAGTGCATTAATTAATGCACGGTCACAGGGAAAAAATAGTTCGCGGTATGTAATTTGCTATTCCGTTGCTGTCTAACTTTTGTTTAAATAGAGTGGATTTCGTTTTCTGATAAATTATGCTGCTCTTCTTGCAGCGGTCATTAATTATGGGAAAAATTAAACGAAACTATTGATTCATTATAATTAATTAGAAAAGGATTATGTGTTTAGTAAGTGATTTTTTTTATGTTTTGAGATGGGGTGAGTTGAAAATTCTTAGGAGTGTTGCAGAGGTTAGAGATTTTCGCGATCTTAGGTATGATTATGAGATCTCCTATGTGCGAATATGATTTATTGTTGAGGATTTCTTTTTCGTAACAATTTTATTGGAATAGTGCATGATTATTTGGTTTTTTAATTCGGCTTATTTTGATAAATATGTCATACCATTTTCTATCTTGGTTATTAATGGGACTTGTCTTGATTGCTAGTTCAATTTTTAGTAGTGTGTATAAATAGCGATTGTAATTTGAAACACAGAATGGAGATTTCACAGGAAAAATATTCAACCATGCAATTTATGAATAATTATATTTTGGGATCAAATACAATAAAATTGCAAAACCAAAATGCAATAAAGTTGTTGTTGTTGTTGTTTCTTATGGCACTTGCCGTGGACAAACTCTCTGACGTAGTCACCATTTAAGCCTAACCAGCGTCTTTTGCTCTTCTTTGTAGTAGTGCTAACTAGGGCCAAGAGTCCGACTTTTGCCTCTCACACATCTCTTTCGCTTGCACAGCCCCTTTTCACAGGGGGGGGGGGTCACAGTCACACACCTTACAGATAGAACACAGAAGAACAACAATGCCCGAACCAGGACTCGAACCCAAGACGCCCAGATCACGGGGGAGACGCGCTACTCCTATGCTAGGACGCCGGATATAATTTTTTTAAAACATATAAATGATACATTTCCAGTTAAAATAAAAATTTTGTTTTATTATTATACCGTTCAGATTTGCAATTCCAGACCAAACAAACTTCTAAAACGATATAGTAAATATGAATGTAAATAAGGGTCACTAATTTTATACTTTCCCATACTTTACACATTTTTAATGCATTAGATTTTCAGTATTTCATTAACAGAAAATCCAACCATTGTCTAATGCTAATGCGTATCCTAATGTTTCTTCGATCAATTTTTTAAAACCATTTATTGCATGACATGGTTAAAAAAAGTTCATGAAATTATTAAATGTATCACTTTTTTTATCATCTGATTATGTTCTCAAGCAGAATTATTCTAAGTCTACATATTACATATATGTGTTATCTGGATTTATTATTATTATTATTATCTATATGTCTATTATATATATTATCTTAACTACCTTCATTATATCTCTGCTATCTATATTATCTAGATTTATATATTTTAGCACTGATATCAAGCTATTTTCAAGTTGAATTTGACTATGTATCTTCCAATTATTAACAAATTAATTTATTCAGAGTTCCTTCTGAAAGACAATCTATCTCCAAATATCAAGTTATAGCTAGATTATAGCTAATTATACTAAGATTAATCTTGGAAATTATCAAATTTCAAGATCTAGTATTTTAAAGTTCACAACAATTTTTCTCTACTACAAACATTTTTACACTAGAAAGTGGCAAAATATGAAATTAATTACCATGCATTCTCGACTAAAAACAACTATAACAAATCGCTTAAATGTCCCAGAGGAAAATAGCTTTCTGCAAATTGTCTGTTATTATGCGTCGTTTATTTGATCTGAAATTATCTCTTAAACCAATAAAGTATCTTACTTTCCAAAAGTCTCATCTTTTATCAACCGTACGTCTTCATTTTAAATATTACTTTCTGAACCTCCAATAAAAATTCTATAATCTAATTTAAATTCCCCACCCTTAAGCGTATATAATATAATAGTATAAATTTCAAGACTCTAGCTCTAAATAACAACAGCGAAGTTTTAATTTTTTGATTAAAAATTTCTTTTAAACTATTTCACATCATTCTACAAGCCGCAACTCTTCTCCTTTATCACCACATGTCTTCTTTAAACATCATTTTCTCTACCGTAAGCAAATATTCTATAGTCGAATTTAATAACCTCCAACCCTTAAGCATATATTCCGACAGCCCGCAACTCAAGACCCTACGTGCAAGTCCTGCTTAAAACAGTCGAGCTGGGGACGGCTTCGCCGGGAGCGGTTCCCGTGCCCCAGCTGTCAATAACATTTTAGCTGACGGCAAGGATTTTTGCACGGAGCTGTTTCCCAGCCTTCAAAATGCTATTACCAATGATTTATAGAACGAGGCTTAACATTTTTGCTTGAGAAAGAAGGGTTCGGAGAGGGGAGGGGGGTATGTTCGAAAACCACCTTCCCCCCATCCTTCCTTTCATCGAATGTTTCTTTCTTAGAGGCATGCGAAATCAACTGCGTTGTTGCATGCTCTGTCTTGACGAAAACCTACTTGATGGTTCTTCGCTAAAATCGATGTCTGGAGCGTTTTTCTTAACGGAGTTTTTATTATTGGGGTTGGTGGGGAGTGGTAATGGAGAAGAGAAGGAAAAAAATGCCTCGTTTTTTTGTTTGTTTTTTATGTGTGGATTTTCTTAACTTTTCTTTTTTTCATTTTATCGACGATACACCCCTCTCAAAGTTACGTGACACTTGGCACTTAAAGACTCTTTCCTCTTAATGAAGTGTCAGGTGATGAGGCTCTATTAATTCTGGGATTATTGGAGTCGAGTGCAACTTCTTGATTTTTTTAAAGTTTAATATGTGACTTGGAGAAAGGTGATAGTTGTGTGAAATGATTTTCTTTTTATGAGTTTCGCTTTCACACAGAACATTTTAAATATTGGCATAATTAGTTATGGAATTGTTTTTTTAAAGAGAAGCTTTCTTAGATCTGTTAAATGTTTCTGAAAATAAATAGTTTGAATTATTTAAATTTTGCTCAAAATTTCCATATTTTTTTCAATTTTTACTACCTTTTATTTGTTTAAATTATAATAAAATTAACCCACATGTGTTTATTTATAGTATATAACGATCATCAGTTATAAACTCTTTAAGGCAATTTATATATTGTTTTTAAACTTTATAAGTATGGTGAATATAAATTATTTGGATTTTTATGGAGCATAGAAGTTTCTTTTGAACATAAAAATACTAATTAATAATATTTATCTGTAATAATTGTTAATGGTAGTTTTTGAAAAGAATTATCTGATAATAAAACTAATTTGTGGATCCATTTATAAATTTATTATTTAAGGATAGAAATATATAGTTTGATTAAAGAAAATAATTTTAAAAAAGAGAGATTTGAAAAAAAAGTACTGAAGTTTGTTATTCATACATATTTTCTTATACAGGGCGTTCCACTTTGAAATGTTTATAAAAAGAAAATGATTAAACCAAATGTTATCAAACTTGGTAATAATTTGAAATTTGAAGGAGGTCATGGGAGGGAGAGGAATCTTTTCAGCTAAAACTGAAGTGCAAAAACTCCTCACCAGAGGAAAAGGGCGGTTTATGCAATATTGTTAAGCAAAACAGGGTATGGAAACACCGGTTTAAAATATGTTCAATCGTTACTGAAACGTGGTACAAAGCACGTTCAATGTGTTGTCCATCATTTTCTGAAAGCGAGTTAATCTCATTCCCAACAATAGCGTTTAGCCCATCAAGAGGAATGTTATGTACATGTCGTTGCATTGCATATTTCAGTTCAGCTAAATTGTTTAGATGATCACCACAAACAGTGCAACACTTATCCAACATGTTTTGTAACATATTTCAGAAATGATTAAACACATTTTAATTTGATGTCTTCATGTCCTATTTTGCTTAACAATATTGCATGAAGCACCATTTTTCTTGGATTCTTTGAACTTTTTTTTCAGAAAAGAATTTCACATGACCTCCTTTAAACTTATGCTAGGTTTAATAATAATGAGTTCAGAATTTTTCATTTTATGAACGTTTCTAATTGAAACTTTAATTACAATTCCTGTTTTTTAAAAGCAATATTTCCAGCAATTTTAATGTATTTACAGCAATTGTATGCACGTCTTAATCATTTTCAGTATCATTCTTCAATTGCTGACCTGAAGAATTTAAAACTGTACTTACTCAAGACCAATAAATAACAAGGCCTAAATTGATTATTATGTAGATGTTCAAATTTTGACAAAGAGATTTGATCATCCTGAGTTTTTTTCGCCTGTCATAATTTGGAGGAAACGCCACATGCATAGATTTAGGCAATAATGTTAATAAATAAAGGTAAATTGATTCTTAAAATAAATCCGTGAAAGGAAGTGCAAGCTTTTATGCTTTTCTTTTATAATTCTCTCTTTAACCCGGGTTTAATTTATAAATAATAGTTTTAATAACTTGGAGACCTTGTATTTTTTAAAGAAGTATTTCGTGTCAAATTTAGTACTTTCGATGATATCTCGAAGTTGCCAAAAGATTTGACAAGTTACAAAATTCTGGAGCCAAACTACCTCAAAGCTATTTGAATTACACAGTTATAACGTTATGAGGACTTCTGATCATATTTCTTGGAAATATGAACTCCTTAAGGGCTTTTTAGATGTGCTTATGTAAATACGAATTTCTAGTTCAAGTGTGAATTTAAGATTCAAGTAAATATTTTGCTGTAAAGTTTTACTGAAATATGTAATATGACAGATACATGCTACATCATGCTTTTCTGAAAACTTATTTAACTAATTAATTGAGTTAAATCATTTTATTTAATTAAAAATAATTATAATAACTGTTTTATTTTTATTGAATTATCACTTTTAATATTTAATTCCAAAGCAACTTGCTGATATTATGCAACGAAAAACAATACTAACAACTCGAAAATTTATTAACTCGATGTATTTGACTTACAATTTGGAGCAACTAAATGATTGTGAATTGAGATCTCGCTTTGCCGAGTGCTTATCTAAGAATTTATTTCCATCTTATTGCAAAGAAAGCATATTTATTACATATGATAAAACCTTCTCTTAATACTTTTATAGTACTTTGAATTCAAAAGAAAATAATTCTAAGAGCGTAAATATCACTATTAAATATTCTGAAAAGTTGTGTAAAGATAGTTATAATTACTTAAAAGTTTCTATTAATATCATAAAAACTGAAATTCTTAGATTTCCATTGCGAAGGTAATAATTTTCCTACTATAGACTCAAGGTGTTTTTTGATATAAAATTAATTTAATATCTGTAATACCGTTTCTAGTCATATTAGGGTAATAATAGGGGATTGAGATTTACAGAGATACTTAAGAGATGCGAACCATCTGATTCCTACAGTTGGTAACAAATTTAATAATTATTTTGCAACTAATTTGGCTATCTTGGAAATAAAAATGTAAGTTTGGGAAAATTCTCAAACTATAGCGCTCGCACTATTAGGAACCAAGATATGGGGAATCTTCTGGATCATTCCATACCATCATGTTCCATTAATTTACTCTCCATGGAATTATTATAAAAATACGAAAGACCGGAACGATTTAATTTCTCTGAAGTTAATTCGTAGCACAAATTGGTCAAGTATTTTATTCAGAGAGCTACTAATAGTATTGCCTTCATTATTTATCTTCGTAGCACAAATTGGTCAAGTATTTTATTCAGAGAGCTACTAATAGTATTGCCTTCATTATTATAAGCCAATTAATATTCTTCACTGTAGGGTCCCTTTTGCTTGATCGGTATGATACTCGGCTACTAACCATAAGATTGGGATTTCGGGTCTAGCGCTATCCACTACTCTTCCTACAATGGTAACCCGGCGACCGACCTTGGATAAACACTACCTTCGCACGTAGTTTCGTTCAACTGTCGTGGCGCCCTCTATCGGTGACTCAACTACCTAGACACGCATTAAATACGATAGTTATTATCACCACCAACACTTCGCATAAGTATCGTTCGTAATTTCACTGGGGGGATACTCTGTGGTGATTGCTATATAAGCCAATTAATTTCCTTCGAGCTGAAGGGTCCCTTTTGCTTGATCGGTATGATATTTGGCTACTAACAATGAAATTGGGAGTTCGAGCCTAGCGCTATCCGCTAAACTCCCTAAAATCTAATAGTTATCTGATTGTGTTATTAATTTCTCCAGGTGCTATTCTTTGTGTTATCTTGCCATCGTGTTGACACTCATATTTCGTGTTTTCTGAGAAATTGTAGAACAAATTGTCAGTTTTCAGTATCTAGTGTTTTGGATTGCATTTTCCACCGTTTAATTTCTTTAAGAAAATGCCTCACTCGGCAAACCTTTTATCCAAATAGTCAAATAGTGTGGCCTAAATACATTCATTAGCGTAATAAATTTGATGATAGTAAACTACTTCTATAATAGTACAAAATTGTGGTGCATCATAAGTTCTTCGAATTTTGAAAAAGGTACACTAATTTACAAGATATTTTTTTGAACAGTAAAGAGAATTCTTTACTGTTGAAAATCGTTATAACAACCTTTTAAAGTTAATTTGGAAGACCACGAAACAAAACATATCGGAATAGAAAAACGAATATTTTATTCAAATAAATTACGTATTGAAAATATTAAGTCAATAATCTTCCACAATTTAAATAAAGATATCTTGATATCTTGCTACAAAACTGCAGTCAAAAATACATTTAATCATAATGATGCTGTTTTCTTTTAATTCATAGCAATAATATCACAATCAAAAATATTTTTATAAATATAATATTCTTTACAATTATTTAAATAAATTGTGTTAAACCTAATATGTAATGTTAATGCTCTTATTACGTTTCTCTTACATTTTAATAATAAAAGTTTCTATTCCATGATTCCATTTAATGAAAACAAACAAATTGCAATCTAGCGTAAAAACAAACCATCCTTTCTTTCCAGCCACTAATAGTTTTAGTTAAAATTCTTATATAATAGTTAAATAAATATAATTTATTACAACATATCTATATTTAATTCTATGAGAAATGTTATTAAATCTTTGCTTACTTAAAAATATTTCATTTCTTTTGCAACTTTTTTCGGTTTTATAATTGCCAAACGATTTTGTAAAAATAACATGTATTAAAACATGGTGGATCGAATTTGTATTTTAATGATCATTTTTTCCATTTAGTTTTCAAATGAATTTCCTGAAACGAGATGAAATTAAAAATAAAAATTTTCTAAAATAGAGAATAATTATTATATTTAAGATAAAAATGTCTCTAAAAGTATTAAGCTTTAATAATCCTTTTACTTTTTTGTGTTTCTTTATTTTTCTGACTAGATATCATTTATTCTTTATTTTCGTAATTAAAAGGAAACAATTTAACCACGAAATTATTTTACGGTCTTTAAAAAACGAAGTGATGACATCATTATCGATATCTCTTTGCTATAAAACTTGAAGATTTTGTGTGTTTTGAATTCCAAAATCAGCAAATCTGAGTCATTAATCTACGATGAAAATATTTTTATTTAATCCTTGGGGAATTCCAATCCTTTTGTGCCAGGGATTGCTTCCGGATGATTAATTTGAAAGTTATCGTCGATTTTTTAATTATTTACTCATTAATCAGCAAAATGTAATCTTAAACAATGCATATTTTAAAGGTAATTTAAAAAATTAATTACTTTGTTATTTAATGATACATTTCATTCTAACGACAGAGAAAAAGACAAATAATGACTGATTCTGCTGTTTTATTTCGATTTGAGATGAAACCCGAAAAAGAAATTCAATACAAAACACCACAAAAATTAAGAATTAATATGTTTACTGTTTAATTTATAAATGAAAAATTAAATTTTTTGGCTTATTTTTAATTAAATGAACTTAAAAAATGCCCAAAATATACGGATGAAAATACAAAATTAGCTATCATAATTTTGGATTGTTTGTTTGCTACGTCAGTTTATATCCTATTAATAAAGAAATGTGTTACGCTTTAAAATAAAGTGACTCCATAAATAATTAAAATTCCCAAGTGTTTTTAAATTCAAAACAAATGCATTTATATTTTTTATGCTCATTAATATTTTCTACCTCTACTTTATTTGTACTTATAACAAAGGTAAAAGTGTTTTAATGTCTTTTGGCCATTTTCCTAACCAGCTGCCAGCTTCTAATTTCGGCGCATTTGGCATATAAATTAATTTTCTACTTTATTTCAGTTTTTAATTTAAGTTTTAAGCATATTTTCAAACAATTTATCTTACAAAATTAAAAGGAAATTTAACTTGTAAAAGCATCTTATAAGTGCATCGGAAAATTTAGCTTTCATCAATGTGATGTCATTATTTGTAATGAAAGTTCAAATTAAAAAGATTTAGATAATTCTAATTGAAAACTAATGATGGAAAACAGTAATTATCTGTATTATTTATAAGAAATTAAATTAAAATAGGATATATTCTAACAAAGTGAGTGTAAGAAAAATGTTCCTCTAAGCTTCTAAAATATCCATAATGTTAACTTAAAATTTTAATTAATTTTATAGTATTTATTAATATTTAATATTCATTATATTATTAATATTATTTTATGATATTATTATTATTTAATTAATTTTATATTATTTAATAATAAATGAATATAAATATTAATTTATTCTATAATATTTAACCCAATAATGGTTTATATACAGATTGTCCATAATAATGAGATACAAAAGAATAATTTCTATTAATGTAAAATAAGAAGTGTTGTAAACAATACCATTTTATGGAATTAAAGTCAATAACGTTCTGATGAATTTCTAATATTATACTTTCATGCAGACATTGTGAGCCATATTTAATACTCCTGATATATTAATGTTAAAATTAAAAAGAAAGGTCCACTCCATCGTTTCTAAAATTGAGTGAATTATGAAATTTCGGATGCTACGACCCTACATAAATCGATTTTAGATCACTCTTATAAAACGTTTAAAAGAAGATGCAATCAGAGCAGGATTTCACCCGGTTTTTCATGACTGATTAGTTTAAAATCATGAAATTGGTACTTGCCCTAAAGTAATAATAATCAAAACTTAATAACTTGATAAAATCTGATCACGTAAGATAAAAACTTAGTTTATTTTTATTTAAAAGTCGTTGGTTAGTTTGCTGGTTTTTCTGCTTTATTGGCAAAAGAACCATTCTTGGCTAAACTGCGCCAAACTTTCGATAAACTCAAATTTAAAAGTAGAAACTATATAAATTAAAAATAATAAAGATTTTTAATACACTAAAGCATGCATGAAACAAATGTGAACCAAGAAAAAAATGATTAAGGAAATTAAATATTCATAATAAAACCAATTGATTTAAAAAAAATTTAAAATATTTGAATTTTTTACCAATCAAGTCTTTTAAGTTTAGAGAAGCTGAATGAAAATGGCAATGGCGATGGTGATTAAAAGAAGGATATTCAACATAGATGTGCTTCAATCTAAAATTCACGTGTCACGTTGGACAAATTGGTACTCTATCATCAAAAATCAAAAGACGGTGAATGAAACGAATATGGCCTATACAGATTCGAGTCAATTGAACATAGATCTACCGTATTAGTAGAACAAACCACTGGTGGGTTTTATTGAATGTAATTTGTTCTGTATTTATAAATTCCATGATTTTTCCCAAATGATAAAAAGTCGACAAGCAAATGACGTGGGCCGGGATAGCCTGGTTGGTAAGGCGTCAGATTCGCACCTGTTGGGTAGCGAGTTAGAACTACAACGGCCGAAGATTCTCTGTGTATGTGGTCACTGTAGTACTTATAAATCTGTCGTTGCCACAAAGTATTCTATAGTTTTCGAAGGTAATACTACTGGGGAGGGCTGGTTTAGAGATAATCGTTTTCTGATTCAGGCTTAAATTACGATCTGTGGCTGAATGAATGAAAATGCATTAATCCGCCCCGTAAAAAGGGTTTGTGGCGTGTGTGAGGTAGAAGTCAGACCTCTGCAATCGGGTGCTCAGGGGTCCATACCTTCAGAAGTTAATGCACCCTTCTTCCGATTTAAGAGACTTCCGATTTAAGTGGGCATGAAGAGACGCGTAAGTGTGATCGTAAAAGTGACGTTTGATTAGCCAAGTCATACTCTTGACCCTAATTGGCACTACTGAAAAAATAAGAGATGCTCATTCGGCTTAAATCGCAGACAGATAACTGAGAGTGGGCTTGTAAAGTGCCATAAGTAACAACAACACAAATGCCTTTGTAACGTCAAAATATGGCAGATATTTTGATGTCCCAATGTGGTAGGGATTTTGATGTAGATTTAGCGGAAACAACCTTCTTTTCATTGCCCGAAATAACTTCGGGACACGGAACCCTGCAGGGAATTAAAAGCTTGTGTTTTGTAGTAGTCTCATGTTAAACAAAATTTGGAAAGAGACTGGATGCATCTGATTGTGGAAAGGAACAAGTGTTTCAAAAACACTCATATTGTCAATATAAAGGAAACAATTATGCTGAGTAGACATTTCTGTAAAAGATGAAGCGTCAAAACTATTCTAGTAAGTGTGTTTCCTTAGAATCAAGCGAATGTAAAAAATTAAGCATGCAGGAATTAATTACTAAAACACTCGCCAAGGACCATACGATAGATTCAGTAAAACTGCCGAATTTCCTTTAAAGTTTAAAATTTCGTAATTATCGTACGACAGTGCTATAAAAGGCATTCTCTGGAATAACATCTTCATTACAGTTTGTGAAAAAATTTGAGGAAAATACACCCATTAGTTGTGCTATAGAAATGTGAGTTATTTCTTTTATCAAGTTTTATCTTCAATTATTTTTTTTACTCCAGCTCTTTACACAAAAAGTTTTAAACGTCAATTGAATAATATTAACACACATCTGTATTTTGCTTTAAATTTTCTTCTCTAAATATAACAAAAGTTGTGAAAGTTTTTTATTTTTCTTTTTGCGTTGAAAATGCTTTTATTTTCTCTTGGAAAAATATTTATTTCTGACAGTTCGGCGTTCATATAAAACCATAACTGCAAAGAAAATCAGCGAATCAATCCCTCCTGACTATTAATAAAATCTGTGCATCGAATCTCTAAAAGAATTAGTCATCATCTTAAGTAATCTCCAAATAAATGAGGAAAGGGCAAGAAAAAATAACACCAGCTTTAAAAATACAAAAATCCCTCGGAGATTACATAAAAAAATAATAAAATAAATGTAGTGCCGTTCAGCTGACCACAGCAATCCCGTTCCATGCCAAGACCAGATGATAGGTTTTTAACTTTTGATATATGATGGCCAGCCGAGATTTAGTGCTAGGGGAATTTTCATTTTCCTCAGGAATCGGGGTTTAGAGATTGGATTTATTTTTATTTCTTATTCGCATTTTTTTTTATTTACTTGGAAGCCCATTTCTCTGCTTTCATCAGTTGTGCATTCATTCCTTTTTCCTTCCAGTCAACTTTTGAAGCTCTACAAATGGAACTCTCAATCAAAAATGGAAAAATACCATGAAAGGAGTTGGGGAACGAATTTTTAAGAGGGAAAAAAATCCCTTCTTAATTTAAATTTTCTTCCCCAAGAGGAGGAAGGTTTTTCTTGGCTCCCTTATTTCCCAGAGTTGTTTGGATCTCTTAATTAGCTTTTTATCTTATTATAGAGTTGTTTAAAGGAAAGTAAATTTTCTCATTTTGCGAAAAGAAATTTTTTCTCGTTTATAACTATAAAAGTTTTAGTTTAAAGTATGCTTTTAAATAGTTAACCATAAAGTACTTGAATTAAATTCTAAAATTCTTTAAAATGAAATATGGAAAAGAA
>JAOUZG010052544.1:773836-794830 GCA_026289955.1 Argiope argentata | reverse complement strand
AAAAAAACTATAACTTGAATTGGACATTCTTCTTTCAGTGAATTCATCAGCAAATTTTAAGATTGAAGAACTTTCAAGTGGTTAGAAAAGTTTAAGTAGAACTACTGCTCATAGACTAAGAGTTGATTTTTATTAAATAATTTTGAAATTATTTATTTATTGTTCGTCAATTTTATATTAAATATTTTGGTATTTGAATTTAAAATTCCAAAATAGAGAAATGATTTTACTTTTGTTTTCATTTATTTTCTTAATATAATTCAGTCAGTAGATTTTTATAATCAAAATTGGTTTTTTTAAACATAATTAGTTAATTAGCGTATAGATAGCATAAGGTTCTGGTAAATTATAATATTTTTACTTTTTCTTTTACGTAGTATAGCAAAGCATAGTATTCGTCAAAAAATTTGAACCCGAGTTTTTTTTTTTTTTTTGTCAAAATCTACATTTGAAATGCATTTCTGGAAAGTGTCCGTCTGTGTGTCCTTGATAATGATAGTTCAAAAAGGCTTTGCTGTAGATTGATGAATTATTGCTACGGTCCTTACATCAAATTCATAGATATCTATGAAATTTTGAGTAAATTCTGGCTTGAAGAAGTCTGTCTATCCTGTTGTTTGAATATAACGACGAAGATTATATAACGAAGAAACCTAAACAAATGAATTCGGTACACAGAATGAATCTGTCTAGTGTAGTCACCTGTCAAATTTTCATCCAGACACAACTATGAGTTGCTGTCTGTCGGTCTGTATCGTTTGAAAAATTTAAACGTAGTGACTTAAATACCTCGAATTTCATGGGGAATTTTGAGCCCACAAGTACAATTTTTTTTTATCAACGATTTGTTTCAATCGAATGTGAAAAACATATCTAAAAACAAATTCAATTTTTTAATGTTAATAAGGTTTGTCTAGAATTAATCGCCAAATAACTCGCCAAAGATTATAAGTTAGATTAATTCATCAAAAAAGGCTAAATTCATGCCAAAGATCATATTTCTCTACTGTTTTATGTCAATGCATTTAAGGAATTCTCTTACATGATAAATTTATTAGAGAGTATGCGAAAAAGTTTTGAAAAGACCACTCCAGCTGATTATAGAATTTAAAATGCAATTGCATTTAGAATATATAATCAAATTTTTAAAAAGATTAAAAGGAAATCTGCTATGCATATTTCATTGTAGCATGTCAGAACATCATTTCTTAAACGGCCAAGTGCCACGTGCTCCTTTGAATTAAATTATATATTTATTCATTTTAATGCCGGCTTGCTGGCACAGAGGTAGCGCGTCTGTCTCGTGTTCTGGAGGTCCCGGTTCAAGTCCCGGTTCGGGCATGGTTGTTCTTCTGTGTGCTATCTGTGAGATGTGAGAATGTGCCCCCCTGTAAAAAGGGGCTGTGCAAGCGTATGTGTGTGTGTTTCATCTTCATATGAGCTTGAAGTCAGACTTCTGTCCTCGGGTGCTCAGGGGTTCATACCCTCAGAAGCTACTGCACCCCTCTTTCCGCGGTAAAAAGCGGACACGACATCATCATCATTCATTTTAATTGTTTCACTGAATGAGTCACTTTAGTACTGTAAACAATTCATTTCATATAATCACGTGCTCAAAACGACATTTTTCTAGGTTTTATTTGCTGTAGTCATTAACTTATTTTGTTTTAATGAGAACTTTTATAAATGCGATAGCAGAGTGTTATCAGAAGCCTATTTTTTGAGATGCTCGTGCAGATAACAAAATTTTTATTTTTCGCCTACGGATTTTTGTTTGCGCCATAAACCTCATCCCGAAAATAACATCATGTACTGACAAGATTAAAAAAAAGGGAAAATCCGAGAATTTATCAAGTATTGTACTGATTCTAGTTTGAATTTTAAAAAAATAATAAATTCCATATCGTTATGTTTCAATTAATTACATAAGGAATAAAACGCAGAATTATGAAGGCATGTGGCCATAGAAAATATTAATTTAACAAATGAAAATAGAGCTTAATAACTATTACTTTTTAAAGTAAATTAAAAAGGATCTGCATTAACCATGGCTTCTCCTTTGAATATTGAAAAAAAATCTTCACATTAGAATTTTACTTTTTCATAAAAAGGAAATTTATAAAATATGGGTTATTTTTCCTTTGTCCTGGATTAATCCCATTTTACGGAAGAGCGCATTCTTGCATCGCTTAAATTTTTATCTTTTATAAATTTATTCTGTGTTACAAAATCTTTTACGCATTACATCTTTTTTTTCCTGAGACATCTTTAAAAAAAATTTTAATAAAATAATTGGCGTGAATAATTAAGGTAAATCCAATTAAATAGTTAAATTCGAGATTAATTTTTTTCCTTCATTTTTTGAATTTTTGTCACTTTATATTTATTGGATTGAATATAATTCATGATTATTTTTCAAATTTATTTTAAATTTTCGAATACTTTTTTAAATTCTTTTACTTGTTTGGAAAAAAAAATTAGTTCATTCAAATTTTGTTAAAGCGAGAAGGTTGACATCAGGTAGAATTTTGGCCAAAGTGGGAAATATTAATTTTTCAAAACTAGTATAGTACTCCGAAAATGCTCTATTTCATGCACGTAACATTCCATTTAAATGACTTGAAAGTACATAAAAATCAAAACTGAGTTATTTTATCTTTAAAAACAGGCTATTTTAAAGAGAGTTTTATTCTTTTTGAAATAATAATAAAAACACTTTTGATAACGCGTTTTATTTCTACATGCATTTTTAAACGTGATAAAAATGCACAGAAATTATTCTCCAACTTAACATAATTTGACGAGTTTTGTTAAGCCTACATCTAAGTTATTACAATCCATTTTTTAAAAGAATATTTATGTTCTATTAAGTGTTTATAATGCAATTTCATTTTAGCATTTGGCATTTTTCTATTTTGAAACTGAATTGATGACGGAGAACTTATAATCAGCATGACATGGAGAACTTATAACAGTGACATGGATTGTTAATTCTCATGGTTATAAGCAATTAAAATAATCAACAAAAATTATCACTTTGTTCTGACCTTATGCAGTTTGTTCTTATGAAAATTCAATGTGTCTAGGAGGAAATTAGATTTAGTTTGAAGTGAATCGTAATGTTTAAAAGAGTAAGAAGTCGTAATTTGTCTTAAAACACATTTATAATTTTAAAAAATCATAGTTTAAATGAAATGAATTATGTAACCACAATACCTTTAATCGTAGCAAGGTATGTATAGATTTCTAATCTAATCTAAATTCTCATCAATAAACCGAAGGTTTAAAGCCCTTTATGTGATACGTTAAGTTATCTTACTACCTAACTGTTTGAACACATTAATCCTTCGTGAACTGTCTCGCGCAGACTAAATTTAATTAAAAGTGAATCTTCAGCATGCAGTCAAGCAACCAATCACAGAACTTTTCCAATATATCATGATTTACAGAAATCCCCCGGCAGAATTTTGGGAAGTGAATAATGCTTCAAATGCCATTTTAATCCGAAGGTAGGTCTTTAAGAATTCTAGTGAGTCTATCAAGGCAGATAACTTTATGCTTTTCGAGGTAGACGCACGATAAAATCGGAATTAGATTTTGAAATAGATTAGCGATGTATTAAAGATTTTAACGCTGTTTTATTAGATTCTGTCAATGTAGTAACCATAAATTGGTTAAGTCATCTGCTAAGAAGAAAGATTTAAGGACTGTATGATTTATAAATTTGATTTTAACTACGAGGAAATTTGTCGATAAAAATCATTTAAAGTATTTATTATATGGAAAGTAATCTTATTATCACATTTATATATTTTTAAAGTTTATGATAATTTACATCTTTTGTGGGTTATTTATTTATCTTTTGCATTTCTTCTGCTTTCTTATATTTTATTATCAATTAAACAAAAGCATTCAAGGAAATATATTTCATTTTCATTTTCTATCTATATTTGCATTTCTAGAATGGAAATTATAATTCCCAAGAAACCAGTTACAGTTACAAAGAAAATTAAATTTGGTGTTGATTATTTGTGTACATTAGTGATCCCATTAATGCTCTATAGTAATATATAATGAGTTCAATATGTTAAAATGGGGTTTCGGCTTCCCATAGGTGTATTTTGTAATATCACGTAGGTGAGAATTAATCTTTCAAATAATATATAACTTCCTATTATCTCTTAATCTATTATTTTCAAGTGACACAAAAGTATTAATAAATATATTTTAATTTCTTTTTAAAGATCAAATTGCAAATTAAATGAATATTATTATTTTAATGCGTTAGCAATGTTCCAAACTTAGATTCAAAAATGAAATTTGAGAGGATTTCCGATATAAATGTTTCAATTTCACTACAACTAATGTTTCAATTTTTTTTGTTTCAAACTACAGCGAGATATCGTAATATATAAATCAATCAGTAATTAATTAGAATAAATTAATCATGCTACAAAGTTTTATCTTATAACTAATATCATTAAAAAAACTTTTATACTAGTAGCCCTTGGTAACCGGCTGGTTATATTTAATTTATGTTGAATTTTTCAAATAAAATTTGAAGTTCATGATTTTGTTAAATAATCGGTTATTGAAGCTGTATTTCTTTAAGTATCTCATGCGCGTGATTCTTTATAAAGGGAATTAGTCCATAGGCTTACAGTGCTATAGAGCATTATTAAAAATGTAAACGTGTCATTCAGATATTTAATATATTTTACAACATTGTAGCTATTATTTATTTTCTAAACTGTAAGAATACTAAGCAGATTCCTTCTTTAGCTTTCATCATTGGGATAAAATAGCGAGATTAGATGTTAAATAAAGTATTTAAATATATAAAAATAAACATTTTATCTAACAAAAAATGGTTTGAATTTCTAGGCAACAATGAAATTTGCACTGGAAAGCTGGGAACTTGGGTCAAAACTAACATCATATTAGGTTAAAAATAGTTTTTAAGCATTGTTATAAAAAAAGTTGCTCTCTTATTAAATTTGTATTGTGAAGATGTCTTTTTATTTTAAATTTTGGAAAGGTTAAAAATCTATTGTTTCAGAAGTTATCAAATAACAAACACAAATGTCGGCTTAATTTTTAATTAACTAAATTCCAATTGACATTTGAAAACCCCCTCCAACAAATGCACTTGCCTACCCTCCAAGTTATATATGTGTCAAATGTGGAAGCTGTTGGTCAAATGACCTGCAGAACAATAGAACATACACGCACGCTCGCACGCACACACACACACAAACACAGAGAGAAAGAGAGAGAGAGAGAGAGAGATTCAGTTTTATTATTTGTGCAAAAGTGATACAAGACTCGAAAAAACTACCTTTTACAGGATTAAAACAGTAACTTTTCTACATAATAAATTTCTATAGCCGTAAAATGTGCTTATCATACTATATTCAAAAGTCTTTAAACCAAAGTAAAGTAATTAAATATTTACTAAAAACGAACCGAATTATTTCAAATACAATACATTTATAAAATAAAAGAAACTACCCTATCAACTTTCAATGTGCTACAGTTAAACACTCGATTAAATAGAAATGATCAAAATCTTGACATTTTTCCGAATTAACTTCAGGGTACTAACTAACTAAAAAAACACTGTTCTAATTTTCGTCAATTTAAATTTTGAATAACAGAACAATACTGGCGTATTACTTTTTTTAAAAAAATGTTTTTAAATAGTTAGGTGATTGTTAAACATCCTGTTTTGGATGAATCCCGTAACCTCCAATTGTCATTAAGAGCCACATTATTATTATCATTAGCGTCAATTATCATTATCAATTTTGATTTTCACACTGCTATATTATCATGTGAGAACGTGATGTTTTGGTTTTAGATTTAATGAAATCTCAAAATGCGTGGACAACAAATCGGTAATTTACCGCTTTTGAGGCACCAATTCTTTCAATTTAGTGTTATTAATAGTTAATGCAGACGGTCGTCACATTTAGCAATTAGTCGCTAGAAAAATTACCGCTTGATTTCTAAATTAATCAATCTTACAAATTCTACAAATAAAGAATTTTACATATCTACCAAATTTGGCGCACATAATTTTAGAGATTATTTAAGACATTTCGTTAGAGATCTATTTTTGAAATTTTAATAAAAGTTTCAATAAACTTAAAATTATACTAAATTTTAGCATTTTCTGCTATGTTAATTTTCCCGAATAATAGTGCATAAGCATATATTTTGTACCCTTTTAAAAATAAAAAAAAGACTGAAATCTGCTATTGCGACTTTTCTGTTTTTATGTGAGAACATTATTAGTTTTTAACATCATTGCTTGTCTTAATTAATTTAAGTCATGAATTGGCTTAAAACAATTTGAAACAATCTCTAGATTATCAGATTACGCGTGCGTCAATAATTAAAAAAAAGTTTTTTTTTTCTTTTTTCATCTCACAATCAGTCGAGCTCCAAAACTGAGTTTGCCAGCTAGAAACTTTGAAAATGAAAGCCGAATCAAAACTATCATCACATACGTATGCAATATTATCCATTTTAATTTTCAATTGAAAGCATTGTTGCAGAGTAGTGGCCGAAATAATTATGAAGAAAACACATATTGACTTTTTAATTTCGGATTTATTCCATCCGCGCTGCACAATACATAAAAAAGGGACGAAAGATTTATCTCTTGTTATTATATATTGACATTCTTATAAATCACACACATGTAGATTTCTTAGAGGAATTCTGATACTTTTGACTTTAAGACAGGGGAAAGCAGGATATGTTTAAAAGAATCTATTTTATGTAAGTGATTTATTATTCATCGAAAGAATAATCTAAAATGAATATTTACACTAGTGATTCATTAACCATCTACTCGGCACATGGACTCAATTGTGCATTACCTTCGTAATACTTATTTGATTTATTAAATAGGAAAGGTAGAATGTATCAGGAAATAAGAAAACTTTTTAGAATGAAGTTACTATGGATTAAATTAAGGAAAACTTTAGAAATGAAATAATTTTAAATTAGATATAAAAAATATCTTTAAATACACACACACACACGCACGCACGCACACACACACAGAGAGAGAGAAAAGTATCGTGATTGTTTCAAACCGATTTCCACTGGTTCATGATTTAAATTAATAAAAACAAATAAGAATTTTAAAATAATAATTTTCCCACATGATAACTTCACATTTGCGATGTTAGATTTCATATTCTTTTTCTTACTTAAACTGCTATTCAAGAGAACAGAAAGTTATGAATATTGAGGCAGTTGAGTAAAATAAGGATACAATAGCTGAACCATGTAGTTATCGATTTCAAACCAATCAACTTAAGCGATTATTTTTTTTAAACTGACCATAGGAAGATACTAATCAATATTCGCTCGGTGGTGGTAACAGAGATATTTTGCTTCTCTTTTCATTTTTACCGCCACACTTTGCAGCTGAATAACGAGCTCGTTATTAAACTTTTCTCAAGATTAACAATTTAACTTCCACCGGGGGGGGGGAGGGAGATGACTTCACTGCTTACCTCATTATACACGGTTCAAATCTGGAGTATGGCCTTCCCCTCTTTAATTCTTACTTCAAGGACGCGGAAGGGGGTGGGCGAGAAGGTGGCAGAACACTCCAGGAGCGGGCGGTTCCCGAATTTATCGCTTATTACGCGCAATTTTCAGAGGTGGTGCGTTCCAAAATATGACAGTCCGTAATGCCAGCCATATCTCACGCAGGGGAACCGCAATTTTAATGATGTCCAACTTTATATCATTACCCTGGGGCCTGTCAGGACCAGGAGAACGAGGGGGCATTCAAGGGCGAAATCGCGGACCGATTATAATCAATTTCGGCAGCCAACCATGAAAGGGATAACAAGTGGAAGCTCTTGTTCTGGAACCGCAGATTCCTCTTGTTTTTGGTGATCGGAATCGTTCTGGGAGAGGGTGGAAAAGGGAGAACGGAACTTTCCAGCCAGGCTCTGATTAGTCCGGCCGGAAGTGCCGGATATACCCTTTTCCCTCCCATTTTGAAGGGAACGACGGAAGGCACAGACACGAGCTAGGTAGGAAGATAATGGAAAATTTCTGAATTCGAATTCGCTTATGGGATGGTAATGGCTCCGGTGTTCTGTTTCGATTAATTAGATGTGGGTGGTTGATTCCGTGTTCGATTCGTGTTTCCAATTTGTGTGGGTATTGTAATTCGAACGGTTACATGGTATTTACATGAAGTGAAGGTTAATTTTCCCTGTGTAAAATGATAATTTAATAGTGGAAAAAACCTTCCATGTCCATTTCGTTTGCTCATGTACCAGTTTTAATAACCGACTGGAGATGAAGAATCCGTTCTGTGGAACATCACGAATTTATCAATTACTAGAAACATTATTCAAGAATTAATAAATTTTTCTGAAGATGTAGCATAAAATTTCTACAGGCTTACTTTCATCGATTTATAAATAATTTTTTATGATATAAAATGTAATTATTATTATATGAAATTCATTACAAGAACTGACAAATAAAATTAAACATTATTATTAGAAAAAGAAATCTGAAACAGAAAATAACTAAACGATTATTTATTATAGAGTCGAATATTCTAAAGATGACGCATTTCTTGTATAGCAAAAGAAATTTTTAAAAATTTATGTTGTTAAATCAAAATAACGGTTAAGACAACAGTTAATTCTCCATGCTTAAATATTTCAAGTACATTATACAACATATACGGCTTCATATCTAGCACACGCACGCACGCACGCACACACTCACACACGGCTAATAGTTATAATCGACTGAAATAATTATAAACTTTCAATGTATTTATTATTTAATTAGGAGGATGTAGAAACTCATTGAACGAAAGGCTAAACGCTGTTTATATAAAATGAGGCAATTGAAAAGTCTCAATATTACAAATCGACAAAGAATAGCAAGGTTATATAAATTTAACAAATATATTTTATATTCATTCCATTTTGTGAAAAGAAGTTTTCATCTAATTTACTAGTTTACTCATCTACCTAATCTGGTAATAACTTTTATTATTTTATTCGGAATAAAAAAGTAGTTCCAATATATAATTTTAAAAGCTTTATAGAAATATTTGGCTTAGGTTTCAGATTTTTTTTTTTAGATTTAGAATTATTTAAGATCTGAGTTATTTTCAGTTTTAGGTTGTTTTTTTTTTTTTTTACTATTCCAATTTTCCAGAATTATTAAATTATTTAGGTTAATTTTAACTGTTTTGGCTTTAATTTTTTAAAATTTATTATTTTTTTTCAGATAAAATAGAATGTTGTCTTAATTAACAATTTTTTCAGATAAAATAGAATGTTGTCTTTATTATAAGGAATAAAGACAGAATTATTTTTTTAAATTTAGAATTATTTAATGTCAGAGTTATTTTTCAGTTTCAGTATTCTGTTTTATATATTCAGTTCAGAATTCTGTATTATATATTTTCCAGAATTATAAATTTATTTAGGTTAATATTAACTATTTTGGAGAATTTTTTAAAATTTATTATTTTTTCAGATAACCTGGAATGTTGTCTTTATTCAGCATCTGATACAATTATCGATCGAATAATCTATTCAGAATTAACCTTCTATTCCTCCATCTGATCGATTGTATCTTTGACCAAACCACTTAGCTGATCGTTTTTACTTCTCTGTCCTAATCAACCACCACCATCGTATAACAATAAATTAATTACCAATAAAGGAACCAAAAAATCATAATTTTATAGATATTTGAAGGATACCATACATCTTATCACTTAATAGTGTGATAAAAAGGAGAAACAGTTCTATTTCTTCGTCAAAATACGCTTCTTAACAGATTTCTGAATTTTCTACATAACTTACATAAGAAAAGAAATTTCGTGTTTGTTAGAAAGTGAAAATAAATTCCAACGATTTTACAGGAACTCTTGAAATTGATTTAGAAGAGCACACAATCATAAAAGACGTTTTTCTAATACCCTTCTCGAAAAAGCAATACCCGCGAGAGACAATACAATCTTATTCTCTTCCTATCCAAATGGAGAGGAAGAAAATAGTAACTACTCAAGTAAAAAGAGTGAGAAAAAAAAGGAGCAGAAAAGGAAGGGAAAAAAGATTTCAAAAAGGACAACAAAGAAAAGTAAAAAGAAAAAAAAACGAATAAATAAAAACAAATCTCGACTCATCCGCCCAGTGAGACATAAACGACACATTTCAAAAAAAAAGTAGAAAGGGTTCTAAAACTAAAAATAATAATAATAAACTGGCAACGAGAAGGTGGAAAATCTAAAAGGACCAAAAAAAAAGGAACTGAAAGTTTGAAGCGTAAGGAATTGAAGCCATTAAAGTAATAGAGGAACCCCTCC
This sequence comes from Argiope argentata, assembly GCA_026289955.1. Taxonomy (NCBI): domain Eukaryota; kingdom Metazoa; phylum Arthropoda; class Arachnida; order Araneae; family Araneidae; genus Argiope; species Argiope argentata. Next base: position 784,455 of record JAOUZG010052544.1, on the reverse strand, counting down.
CCTTAACTTGCTATTGCTGGTTTTTGTCAGGTGGTAACGGTTCATTATCAGCCTAGTGGAGAAGGGGGGTGAGGATTTTGTTCCTTTTCTCATTCTTTTCTTTTTCTTCTCCCTCATTCTTTTTCGCTTGCCCCACCCTGCCAAGTTGGAGTAATTTGCGTTGGATGAGAAATGGGATGGGAACAAGTATGCTACCCCCGCGGTAGCCACGGGATGTCATTTGGTGCAATGGATCATACCGGAATGTCCTTTAAAATGAAGAGAATGACTCCTCTGTTCGAAGATCGATACTTGACTGCGTGCTCTTAAAAATGATGATGATGAAACATTCCGGGGTGAAATGAAATGAGAATTCGCATTTATTGTGAAGGAGAGAAAGAAGATGAATCTCCTTCGATGTACCTACCAATCAAATGGGACTGACAATGGAATAAAGAATGAACTCTCGTTAAGCCTTTTCAAACTTCGAATTATTTGTTTGCCCTTCAATTCATCTGTGTAAATTCCACGAAATTCGGAAGAATCCTCATTAAACGGGGTCACGATTTCGAGAATATTTCGAGAATAAATTTATTGAAATAAGGCCATCATGCATTGCGATTATTCGCAATTCTATTTTTTGATTTTGATAGCTAATGCAAAAGAATTATTGAAAGATATTAAAAATAATGTATAAATGAAATAGAACTTTAAATTTTATAGAAGATAAATTCGAAAATATTATACTTTTTTTATAAAATTGTTTTTGTACCGAATGTATTATTTTAAATTTTAAATAAAAGAATTTAAAGTTTGAAGAAAGTTAAATAATATTTAACTTTCAATAAACTCAAATAATTTTTTGGGCATTTACTAAAATTAAATTAAATATTGATCCTTTATAGTTATTTGGAATTTTATAAAATTTCGGATGATTTATTATGATTTGATACTGTAGAACTTTGTCCAATTTAATCCATTTCTCTTTTTATTTCTATTACAAGAAAAAAGAAAGAAAGTAATTGCTAATTTGGTATTGTAATCCGTTATAATGCAGTTATATTTGATTTTATTTATAAATCATCATATATGAAAATTCGTTAGAACGCAGTTTTATTTAATTGTATTTTTAATTCATCACACATGGTAATTTGTTAGAATGCAATTTAATTTAGTTGTATTTCTAATGCCTCATAGATGATAATTCGTTAGACAGCAGTTTTATTTCAATCTATTTCTAAATCATCATACGCAATGATTCATTAGAACGCAATTTTATTTAGTTGTATTTCTAAATCATCATATATGAAAAATTTTCACATAGCATTTTTATTTAATTGTATTTAAAAATCATTAAAAATGATTCTTCAGGACTAAACTTACATAACTAGATTGAAAATATGATTCTTTACACTGTATTCTTTCCTGTTAACATTGAATCTTTTTATGTTTTTTTATTACGTAATAGAATTTTCCATTCTCTATATTTTTCAATATATATCTCTATAATTCTGCATTATAAAAAATTACTATCAACATTATATGATTTTTTTATTGCAAGGTATAAATAAGAACTTTTGTAATTAAAAATAAAAAAATGAATACATATGTATAAAACACAGAATTAATTTATTTAAATAAATGTTTTAAACCGAAATTTACTTCAACACAATGTATAAATACAAAGTTTGTTATCAACAGTTTATTTTTTTTTATTTTTATATTCAAGTATTTAATATATATTTACTGTGGATTAAAGAAAAAGTTTTAGTATATTTATGAAATTTCATAAGAAAAAGAATAAGTCAAGTTGTTGACAGAAATATAACTTAGAGTTTCAATTAGTAATGCTCCAAAATTTTGAGAGAAAAAAACTTTGATTCATGCAGAAGTTCTATACTATTTATGTAGATTTATGTAATGCTCCAAAACTTTGAGAGAAAAAAACTTTGATTCATGCACAAGTTCTATACTATTTATGTAGATTTTTTTTATCTGTTTATCCTGTATAATGTCTTCTAGTTTTAGTTAAAAATTAAGCTTATCATAATCCGAAAATTTATTAAAGTTAAAAAGGCTTCACTTTTTACTTACTTGGAACTTCGCATTCTCATCCTATACGGGTTCTTAAGAAAATAGTTTATATTATTTATATTCCTTTCTTGGTCTTAATGTTTGTTGACTTTTGAAACTTTTATCAACATCTAAAGAAGATACCAGTTCTTTACAATCGCCCTTAAGCATGTAAACGAAACTTTTATCAAATCTATATACTTTCAGAAAACAATTTAATTTGTTTAACTCTTTGCACTCGGAAAACTAATTCGTTGCATAATTATTAACGTAATATCAAGATTTATATTGCTCCAAAGAATAAATATGCATGATTGTTTTAAATCTAATTTCTTTAAAACATGAGCGTACATTTTTTTACCATTCTGTAGGCATTTTTATTATTCAAAATTATCCCACGGGAAGGACCTTGACATGATGATGTTTCCGGCATGGGGTAAGATTTCTTCATTCCGGAGGTGCATAAATGTTGTTGTTGTTGTTACTTATGGCACTTGCCATGGACAAGCCCTGATACAGCAGCAGATTTAAGCCGAAAGGACCGTCTCTTGTTTTTTGAAGTAGCTCCAACTAGGTCCGAGAGCACGACTTAGCTACACACTCACCACATTTGCTTGCACAGCCCCTTTTTACAGGGGGGATAAACACACATCTCACAGATAGCACACAGAAGAACAACCATGTCTGAACCGGGACTCGAACCCGGGACTCCCAGAACACGAGGAAGACGCGCTACCTCTGTGCCAGAGAGCCAGAAATACATAAATAGTTTGTAGTTAGGTTCCTCCCATCGATGACGGGATGTACTTTCTGCGGGAAGTGTTGTACCGTGGTCGCTGATGACCTTTAGGACTTACCCACAGTTCTCACCAGTGTTGCTATTGAGGCGCTCCGGACATTGTTTTTTAGGTTTCTTTGTTCTACAGGCTGGTTCGATAATCTGGCATGGCGTATCAATCAAAATTTTTGAACAAAAATAATTGTGGCCTCGAAATAAAGTTTTGCGGCTCAAGCGATTTTGAAATTATCTAAAATCGTCGCTTTTCTAATTGTTGATGATTTCAAAATATGAGTAAAGGGTGAACATGATCGGACTGACATCAAACAATTTTAAAAAAGGGTTGTTTTCTCTTGTTAACTTGACAATTGCCATAACTGATTTCATTGTTTTTAAAATTTGTCATTTTTTAAAAATTTTCAAAACGCGATAAAAAAATTTTCCATTAAACACCACTGATAATTTTTAATCATAAATTAACTCATTAATTATACATTTATCTTGATACTTTTCTTTTTTAATTAGTTTTTACCGATATAACTCCCAATGGTTTTCATTCAAAGGATTTTAATTAAATCTTTGGAATTCAAATGACGATCAAATTCTTACAATGGGTTTAATACCTTCGGTCTGCGTCCATCCCAGCTGCCATCGAGATGTCAACCACCATATGTGCGGCCATCATACATTTCACAGACAGAGAACAACTAAGTCGATTTGCAGAGAACAGAGAAGGCAGATTGAGCAGCCGTCAGTCTCGAGCTTTGCACTTGCATTATTCAAACACCTGACACTCTTAATATGCTTCACGTAGATCAACCGATCTCCTATCAGAAGTCAGCTTCTGTGTGGTTGCCAAATATCTTAAGCTTAATTATAGTATTACTAACATTATACCCATAATTCCAACATAAATATACATAGCTACTCGGTAATCATAGTCCTTTAATGCATTTTCGCCAATTATTGGGGGGGGGGGTCGGCCTATTATTAGATAGCTTAAGCTGATTAAATCTCGAGGGAGAATTCGTCTTTTTGCATCTATTTTAACCAGAGTGTCAGTTTTTTCTCTCTCTTTTGTATTTTTGGTTGTTAGTGACCGTTGTGACACCCAAGTGATTGTGTTTTACCATTTTCATCATAACTGTAGTTGCAAGTAAAGTGTTTTAATAAAGAAATGTCATTTGTATGGAAACACCTAGGCTTGGCGATTGTCAAGAAACAATAGATTTAACTTTATGTAATTATTTCAGACTTAAAAATTACTCGGTGTAGTTTGCAAAGAAAGTTTTTTTCCTTCCTTGCTTAATAGTAATGAATAAAAGTTTAAAAAAAACTATCCAAAATGTAATGAAAATTAAATTAAATTAAGATTAAATATTTAATGAATCAAAACTAATAAAAGATGTATTAATAGACACACCTAAACCATGCATGAACTTAACCAAATTACAAATAAATATTAAGTTTAAATCCAAAAGTGGAAAAAAAAACGAAAGAAATGTGTCTGGCCTGAAGAGTTAGTTTTTGAAGAACAAAAATTTAAATCAGGTATTTTTTAGGGGTTTGACTTTCGTCCAATTTCTTCGCTTTTAAAGTTACTGGTATAACTGGTCAATTTATGTCTTATGATGACGAGGTACTTTGACCAAGCATTGTAGGGGTATTCATCTTAACACACAGGAAATGTGAATTTCTTTCTTTTTTGTTCCACTTCGACATTAAAACAATATTTTAACAATATCCCAATTTGGTTTTTGAATAAAAATAAATTTCAGCATAGTAAATAATGGAAATTTGGATAATTTGCATACCATTTCAGCGTATATATTGCTATCCAACTAGATATGGATTTCTAAGGGCACAATAGCTGACTATACTTTTATATATATATATATATATATATATATATATATATATATATATATATATATACTGGAAATATAAATAATATTGAAAATTACTTAGTTGGATAAAAAGCCTTTTGCGTTGTTTTAGTAAAAATGGCTTTTGTTTTAATTAAATTGGTGTATATTTAATTTAATAAAAATGAGTTATTAGTAAAACCCTTTTTATATAAAATAAAATAAATGGTTAAAAATAATATAAAAATATTTAATTCGGTTTAAGAAAAGACATAATTCTAAAATTTTAACGTCTGAAAATTTAGACAAATTTATAGTGTTGAATGTGATATTTTTTGTTCGAAATAATCACAGTTGCCTTTAGTGATAGCTGCTTTTTCTCGAAAAAGTATTCATGATAAAAACTCGAATTAAAAGTTTGGATTCTATATTATACAATTCTAAATCGTGTATGTTTTGTTCGTTTGCGTGCATTTTAGATAAAACAAAAACTAATCATTTTTGATGCTAGTTATTGCATTTTTTTTCACTATTTCTCACTGGAACGGTCATAGATAAAATACGAATCAAAAGAAAAAGAAACTTAACTTCCTTCCATTCTTCTTCAATGATATTTTTCAAAAAAATTTCCACTTCTATTTAATTAAAATTCCTTTATCTTCTGACTTTTAATTTATATTCAAAAGGATTATTATCTTTTTTGCATTGTGCTATTTATTACGATAAAAAATCAAGCAACGTTTTTTAGTTTATTGAAATACCCGTACATCCACCCTCGAAAAAAAAATTGAAATTCTTTAAGATGTGAATCTCACAGAAACAGTGCGTCAGTAAAATTCCATGATTCTAAGCTGCTTGGTAAAAAATATAAAATTGCTGTAAAAACTTCAACTGAATTGTGTGTAAGAAATAATAAAAATACACAAAAAGGACATGTTTGCTTACGGGAAAAATATTTAAAAAATGATAATCGTTCAAGAATTACAAGGTGAAATCGAATGTCTAGGTTACTAGACATTATTTAAGACAGCCTAAGAATTCTTCAAAGTTAAATGTCAGTTCTCGAACTTTTAATACGAATCAATTAGTGGAAGAAAATTAAAGTTTATTAAAATTCGAACATTACCACATACATAACCGGCTTAATAAGCTTCACAGCTAATATCAAGTACAAGTATCTTAAGTTTGATTTATATTCATTTTAAATGGCTCAGATAGCTTAGTGTACTATCAGCTCCTTAATCTCTGAATAAACAGAAAGCATTGCTGAAACCTGGTTCAGTATATGAACCATCCTGGTTTCAGTACCTGGATGGTTCACAGGCTGAACAGGCCTTTCTATGTATGATAGATGCTGTCTGTAGATTTAATGTAGATTTTTAGTGTAGATTTTTTAGGAACAAAATGACTAAAATTAATGTTGGAAGATGGTTCCTTTGATTAATCGAATCATTCTCTCTTTTCATTAATATCTTGGAGTGAACTGGCTTTTTAAGAAGAATAATGCTAAAATCTATACGAAAAACCTGCTGAAATAGTCACCCTAAAACTTTCTCTCGTTTTTTTCTGATGAAAGTATTATTAAAAAAACGCCTTGAAAGCATTATCGTACAATACTTACTAAATACATTTTTTTGGTATGAATTAAAAAATTTTCCTAAATTTACCGTGTCATCGTTTGCGAGCCTTTTGACAATTAATCCTTGGCATGAAATTAATAGTATCTGAAAAACTATTTTGTATTTAAGAAATATTTTTCTCAACCGATTGAAACAGAATCTACACTAAGAGTCAAAAATTTTCGTATCAATTTTATTATATTTAAGACGTTGTGTTTTTTAGTATTGTCTCTACATGTTTCTAAAGGTATCTTCGTCTTCAAACTAATGTTTAACTTTTTTAATTATTCGTATTTAACTGATATTTGAACAGCCCGACAGATAGACTTTCTCTGAACGGATTTATTTACAAATTTGTTATAGAGACAATATACCAAATTTCATCTATCTAGCTTAAAGCGTTTTGAGTTACACTGAAGTGCCAAAAAACTGGTACACCTATCTAATATCGTGTATAATTCTCATGAGCACGGAAAAGTGCCACAGTACGGTGAGGCATGGATTCAACAAATTTGAGAAGATATTCTGTAGATAGTTAAAAGCATGGTTTTTGCAGGACAGTCCACAAAGCTACGGGAGTGCGAGTTGGTGGCGATCACCAAAGGGCAGCGCATTACAAAGCATCCCATATATGGTCGATAATGCTCCTGTCATGAAAATTAGGTAGCCAATAGAGAGAAAAACTTTCAGATGAAGCTCCTCAAGCCTCACGATAACTATTATTGACATGTAGGGTGGCGCATTACCCTCTTGGAATCGTACTGGTCTTTCATAATGCACACAAAACATGAATACATGCAGAGAATCAGAAAGAGTGTTAAAGTACAGCTGGCCTTTCATGGTAGAGTCTACACACATCAACGGTCAAATTTCATGCTAAATGCATGTCTCATAGAGCCTCCACCAGCTTGAAGAATTCATAGATTTTTGGAGTTTTCTCTACAGCCCTACACAGCCATTTATCCGATACACTTCAAAATGAGACTCCTTTTAGCAGACAACGTTTTTCCAATTAAGATTCCAATGGTGGCAATGGCGAGACAAGTTAATGCACAGAGTTTTGTGTTGCTGAATCACTAACGGCATACAGATGACTTGCGGCTGTGAAATCCCCTATCAATTAGGTTACGTTGGATAGTGCGTTCACTGACACTTGTTGATAGGCTTGCATTGAAATTCGTAACAATTTGAGGAAGTGTTGAACGTCTATCTTGTAAAACGATTATTTTCAGGCGTCTATGTTCCACTTTTATCGCCTTTTTCAAGCCGCACCGCCGTCGGAGATTTGAAATTCTACCAGAAACCTGATATTCGTGGTATGCCCTAAAAATGGACTGGCTCGAGAATCCAAATTTCATCTCTACTTCGGAAATGATGTGCTCCCTCTCTCGTGCGCGGTCGATTAGTCACCTTAAAAATCACTTAAATCTGGATAACCTGCCATTATAACAGCAAGACTTGATGTAATTACCCCCCTGAGACACCTGTTGCCTTATATACACCTATAGTTACCTGCTGTCTTATATACACCTATAGATACCTGTTGTCTTTTATACACTTAAAGATACTTGTTGCCTTTTATACACTTACAAACACCTGTTATCTTCTATCCCATCACATTACGCACTCTATTATTTGCATACGACCTGCTATACCATTTTGTCTGGCTATTCAGTGTATTTTTATTACAAACACAGAGAAGGACAGTTTTCAAAAATATGATTTTGAATTCATGGAAGGCTGCAACATGAAAATTCACTGATTTATCCTTTATATTTCTCTCAAAAGTTTTAATAGATATTATATTATTATAAATTGAATTTACAATCCTTGAATATGGTCTTGAGACATCTCGCAAAACTAAAAGTTTGATCTTTAATAAAAGAAGACTAGATACAAATTCTGATTTCCTAACCAATAGCGTCATGGTATTTGAAATTTTGTTTAACTATTGAATCATAACTAAAACTATTCTGTAAATAATATATGCTCATTATCAGATATATTTTCGAATTATTCTTCAAGTATAGCAAAACTTTATTATAACTTTAAAACAATGCCTTGTTTATCGCCTTTTACGCTACAATTGTCTCGTTTTAATGTAATTATTTTCCTTATTTAATCCATTTTAACAAGATACTTTTGCGATATATCACCACTTTTATTCATCAGACATATGGATTTCTCTTCATTTTTGAGTCTTTTCTTCTAAAATTAAAAAAAGAGAATTTCTAATATAAATTTTATTGTTAATAAAATTCCTTTCGGTCATTGATCGACACACGAGACTGAAATCGTGTAACTAATTGGATTGAGATTTTTCCGGATTTTTCCGTAACAAAAGTTTTATATTCTTTAATGAACTCGAAACGAAAGTTCAGTTAATTCCTCATTAACTATCAAGTCTTTAGTGCAATTTTTATTCATCATTTTCAGTCATTGAAACACTGGAAATAAAAGGTGGTAAGCGAATCAAAAAATTTCAGAATATTTCAAGGGATAATCTCAAATGAATGTTCTAAATATAATCAAGGGTTATAAGAAAATCAAATCACGTTTTGCTTTGATCACTATTAGCATTTGAGTTTTAATTTTTCTCTACAATAATTGAAATATTGTATTTATTTGTGAAAAAAATTTGAAAATTGATATTTTTTAAAAGGTAGAATAAATCTAAATTTAAAATAATTTATAGAAAAAAAAGTTCAATTTGATTTTGATCCATCATATTTCAGTCAATTATATTTTTATAGGAAAAGACCCCAAATTCTATATTTTTAATTAAAATCTATTTTGGCCACTGAATCTGCCATTTTAGATTTTGTCACTTTAAGTTCAACTTACGTCTTTATATATTTCTGGGATGGCAAAGCAACGCGAGCCATTGATGTGCCGTAACATCATATTTTGGGCACACTACCGATCAAAACGGTTTTCAGGTGACTTTATTTGATGAACTAACCGTGTCTAAGTCGATTGATTGGAAATTGAAGAATTTGACATAGATTGATTTCCAATCTAGTTCAAAATGGATTCAAAATTTTATTAAAACAAGGAAAAAGTTGGAATTGAATCAAACAGAATAATTAGCAAGAAATTTAAGTAAAAATGCCAGTAACGAAATTTTGGAATCATGGAATTCGATTCCAGACACATTTAACTGTTAGACGAAGCTGGTCAATGCTATTTTAACCACATTTTCATCCATCTTTGACTGCGAGTCATTATTTTCATTAATGAATAACATTGAAGATTCGCTTCGAAATCTTTAGGCAGATGACTCCAATTCAACATTCATTCTACCAAAAAATATCATCTTACAATCTTACATCTGTCCTCTAAACAATAAAAACAGAAGTTACACTAACGTTGTTTTAACTTGAATTACACATATAACTAAAACATTTACTATTATAAAGTGCAAAATGTATTTGTGTAATACTCTTTATTTCGTAATAAATACAGAGTTTTTAGCTGTCAATATTTAGTTATATTTTTTCACCAATAATCACAAGTCAAAATTATTTGATGACACATCTATACATTGTGGAGGTTGTGGATATGACCGGTGACCGAACTCACGACGTTAAGGTTTGTAGCCGAGTAGCATAGCCATTAGATAAAAGGGACATGCATGTCCGGAGGATGTTATCTGGCCCATGAGGCTTCCACCTCATACTCTCCCATCAGTGAGTCTATTGTGAGACGAATGATACATTTGGGCCAAGCATATGTCGAAAGTGTGTGATTGTTGTTCCTAATGTGCCAGACGATTTTTGCAAATGGTACAATGAACCACAATATCTGCACAAAGATTACTTATTCAAGGTCGTGGGTCACCACTGTGGATGAATGGTGTGTATGCCCTAGTGTCGAACTCGGAACATTAGGGGTTGTAGCCGAGTAACATAACCACAAGACAAAAGTAATTACTCGTGCCTGTCATCTAGTTTATGAAGATTTTACCACATACTCTCACAGTAATGAGCCTGTAGTAAAATGAGCGATAAAAGAATATGTTTAAGTAGTTGTTGGTGATGTTGTAGGGAATGGTCGATGAGTGTGCTGACCGAGGATCGAACTCGCGATATTAGGGTTTATAGCCGAGTTATTAGCCATTAGATAAAAGTGACACTCATGTCCGGCTTATGGCTTATAAGGCTTATAAGGTTTCTGGCTTATAAGGTTTCCACCACAACCTCATTAAACATTTCTTTGGAAACAATGGGCCAGAATCCATAAAGTTTTGCCACCTGTGATATATATATATATATATATATATATATATATATATATATATATATA
>JAOUZG010052544.1:735070-773826 GCA_026289955.1 Argiope argentata | reverse complement strand
ATATATATATATATATATATATATATATATATATATATATATATATACTATTTCACTTGGAATTGAAAACACAATGTCTGTTTCAAAAATTGGCTTGTATTTATATTTTGCTCATTACTTTATCGCCGACCGATTGACACTAAAATTTAAAACAAAACTGCAGTTGTAGTCTTATGATAACAAAACGAATTCCATTGATTTAAATCATGTCGTTCATGAGTTATGACGTTTGTGTGAATACTAAAGTACAGACTAACAGACAGTCAAGCGTTTGATGGATACGGTTTAAAATTTAAAATCAAACAAATCTTATTTGAGATAAATCTATGCACAAAATGGTATTGACATATGTCTTTGCGATATGAAGTCATTGAATTCTCTTGTGATCGAATAGTTAGATATATATACTTTTTTTCAATGAAAATCATATAAAATTTAATAAAAATCTACTATTTGACTGCAATTCTATGTACCAAATTTCAACTATAGAGTTATTGTATTCACGTTTCTGAATAATCGTATTGTTACGGATCATCGTGTTAGCTTGTAGTGGTTGTATGGCAGGAAGACAATCGTGGGCCTCAGTAGAAAACAACGATGTCAATTTGACACAAAGACACTAACACAAAGATGGCGAATACAAAGACGACAAATATGTACAACCAAGACGAAAACAGGACAGAAGACTCTAGTAATTGACAAAAGCTCTCAAAGCACCGACAAAAACTAGCCAGGGAGAGATTCTTCGGAGCTTCGCTCTATGGTCTCCAAACGGCTAGATCTTTCACTGTCTTTTTGCTATAGCAGCTGACTCACTACCACACATTATACGCCGCTGCTTTTCAGTAGACAGCAGGACTCGGCAAACAGCCATTCAGCCCTTGCAGGAACTACACACAGCACTGATAACCCCCTCCCGTTGTTTCGCTATCCTCTCGAAGATTCTTTACTTGTCTTCAACTCCAAATCTGTTTCCGGTTCAATTCAATTCACAGACACGCACAGCTTGAGTCTACTAATCTTTTATAGCTCCGAGGAGGCAGGCCGAGGACCCTCTGGACCAATCAGAATGTATCTCGGTTTCTATTGGACGATTCGTTAAAATTCTCAAAGCAATGTCCAGCAATGTCTATTTTGTCTTCAACCTAATTGTCACCTAGTTCGTCGCCAAACTCTGGGATCACCGACGCGGCACCTGCTCAGCATGCAGTAGGGCTGATCGTAAAATGGTCTTTCTTACGATGATAATATTCATGCTGGAAAGAAAAATTACAGTTTCGTAACAGTGTTCACAAACCGATGTTGCGAGATGGTGGTATACAGCTTTGCCAGAATGTGAGCAACTAGAAAAAGGCTTTAATAGTTGGTTATAAAAAATGTGTGTGTGTTTTGTGTAAAATCATACAATCAGCCTAGGTTTCAATCTTTTGTAGGATTTCCCAGAATTTTAAGCATTGCGACACAGTTTTCAAAAAACCATCCACAACGATTATTTCATATGCAGATACCAAGATGTTTGTTTGTTTAAAATTATATTATTTTGTTTAAAATTATATTATAAAATTATATTGTTTAAAATTATATAACGCCAGAATCCAATATTTTGTAGCTAGAAACAACTTTTCTTTTTTAATTATGTTCTTTTTTTAAAGTATTTTATTTCAATATTATTTCACTTAAAACAACTAAAAGTTTACGTAAATATTTAATCTATAATCTATCTAACGTTACACATTTCTTTTTAAGTAAGCCAAAGCAAAAGTTTGCCCGATACAGAAAAAGAAATAATAATGAAACATACACACAGATATTTTCTTTCTTTGGAACAGTTAAATCAACTTGTATCGAAAGGATAAATAACTTCAGAAAACTCGCAGCAAAAGCTTAAGTGATTCCTTTTCTTCGAGTTTTTCACCATTAGGCTTATGCATATGAAGTTATACCTTACCAAACTTGTTTCCTCCGAGACAAATGGAACGAACCAGAACTTTTTCGAACTGAGTTACGATCTGAATTACGAAATAAAGAAATCACGAGAAAGCTTTCTATCAGCCAACCCATACTCCACAAACATAACCTCAAAGAATTTAATAACAAACAAACTGCATTCTTTTCCACCATTCACAAAAATACCAAAAAAGAAAAAGAAATCGCGATATTTTTTTCTCTCTTTCCTCTCGTGAATCGGAATGTTAGATTTGTTTTTCTTTACTATAAAGAGAGAAAGCCACGATAAAAAATAAAATAATAAAAACCTCGAACTGTTCCAACACCTGAGGCATTGGAATTCGGATATATTATCGACATATTGTTGTTATCACTTCTAGAGGGTAGTTTTTATTTCTTTTTTAAAAAATTATTGGTTTTATACCGCTATCTGAAATATGTAAGGCTTTTTTGTTGTTTTTATTCCTTCGCATTTTTATACGCTTTCTCCTGTCTCTAGTGATTTTGTTTCCAGTGAGGAAAAATCAATTCCCCGCAAAGTTTTATAAATTCATTTTAAATTGTTGCCGTCGCTTCAATTGTTTTAAATTATATAAAAGGATTTATTTTCCTATCTTTGTTCTAGTTATTGCATAAATCTGCTTATATGCGCCATGAGAATTTTCTCGACTCCCTTCGTGATTATGAAGTCGTTGGATATTTGCCAGGGTAAAAACAAAAAGGTTTTCTTTCCATTTTGCGTTAGATTTTAGTATAATGACAATCACTTGAGAAACGATAATTTTATTTTTAAATTTAATGTTTTATAGTGATTCAGTTTAATGGGGATGTTTACAATGTATTCATTTCGCTTCGTTATTTCTGCCGGTATTTAAATCCTCTCTCTAATAAACGTAAATAAAAAAAATTATACTTTATTTGGAATAATGGTATGTATTAACGACTTATAAAAGATATTTGCTGATTTTATCTTTTTAACATATTGTCATTACACTTTTTTGAAACTACCTAAATGTTTTTGATATGGATATCTAGACCTTCATTTGAAAAATAAAATTTATCGTTTAACTGCGAGTAAATGGCAAGTACTAAGTGTGAATATCAATAACGGATATCTATGCCTACATTTTAATGAACAAATTTATTTGTGTAACTGCGAGTAAATGACAACTACTAAGTGAGAGAAACAATAATGGATATCTAAGCATTTATTTTAAAGAAAGAATTTATTGTTTAACTGTGAGTAAATGACAAGTAATAAATGTGAATATCAATAACGGATATCTATGCCTGTATTTTAAAGAAAGAATTTGTTGGGTAACTGCGAGTAAATGCCAAGTACTAAGTATGAGTAGCAATAAAGGATATGGGTATCTGTATTTTTTATAAGAAGAGAATTAATTGTGAAATTGCGATTAAATGACAAGTTCAATAAGAAATTAACGAGTTACTTAGAGTTATTAACTGGGGAGGGGTGATGGGGGCGAGAGGATTAAAAGTTCCATTAGATTATTCATCAAAAAATGTACAAATGAGACATTTTTATATTGCACATATTTGTATAATATTAACTCTTAGTCGAGTTTATTTAAACAAATTAAAATCTGTTTAATTAACTTTTAATCAGTTCTTCAAACACGTATTAAAATTAAATGGCCAATAGTATTGGAATAATGATTATTTAACAGAAGCTCTTCGTCTAGATTATTTAATAATTAAGATTGAATAGTTAAATCAAAGCTGATATGCATCTGGTTAAGTTTAAGCTTACTTTAGAGCTTGTCAAACTTTATAATTACATTCCTTTTATATCTTGTTTTCTTTGAATGTCATATAATAATGCTTACTTTCTTGTCTAATATATTCTCGTTCTGGCATCGAGGTACTGGATTGGTTTCAGAAAAAAAAAAGGATTTTTCTTTTGCTAAACAATTTTCACATAATTTATATTATCATTAGATTTAAACCTATCAATTACGTGCTTTATTCATGAAAAGTACATAAAAAAATGTTGAACAAAAGTGCATCCTGTCTATGTGATTCATTTTTTTCCGATTATTGTGAGATCTCAGTCAAATTAATCTAATTTTTTGAGATGAATACCAAGATATTGTATTCTCTCTCTTTTAGTGAAATTTTATGTCAGAAGTAATTCTGAAAAAAAAAAGAATTTTTTGATTAAGTTTCTAAAATTAATTATTAAAACATATTTAAACACCCTCCAAGCATGCCAAATCTTTTTTTTCTCACTTTATTCATTTGTGCTTTCGTAAGAGATTTAAGTTGAATGCTAATTTTATTTACATCTTTTAGGTTAAATCTTAGGACCTTTAGAATGATGATACAAATTCTCTTTTTCTCTTTCAGTGGTCCGTCAAGGATATCAAGTTCAAGTGTATGACGAATTTGTTATCCGGGGAAACACAGCTGTTCTTCGTTGCCAGGTCCCGAGTGTAGTCAGAGACTACGTCATTGTCACAACGTGGGAGAGAGAAGATGGCGTCACCATTGTGTCGAATGTTGCCAACGGTCAGTCTTTAATTTTCCCCACACTATTGCATGGAATTTAAATATTTTTGCATTTGCAGGACATGATATAAGGATACTATCGTGGATGGAAATTGATATACATATATATTGTTATTTGCTTCATATTGTAATTGTCCCATATTACTTAGCTGCATCCAAGTATTGGTAATTGTATGGGAAATAGGTTCTTGTTGATTGAATTTCAATTATATATATGTAAGGAATGATAAGAAACTGTTGGAAAGTTACATTCGCAGAGAAATGGTTGAAAATAACTTAGTAATCTTGTCAAAAATGATATCACAGTTGTTGTTTTTAATTATGGGTGTTATTGATTCAAACTAAAAGGCTGAATTTGGACTTTAAGATATTGAATGAAAAAATTAGAATATTGCTTTCAATCAAGCGAAGAGTAAATTATCTTTACAAGTCCTTGAAGAAAACTCCTAAAACCATTTGTAAAATCTAAAATTAGATTTCTGCTTCAAGAGATACCTTAGACTTTGGCAATCAAGAGACATCTGTCTTTATCATTATTCCTTCATTCATAGGTTAGTTACAAATTGTTACAAACTTTGTAACTATTTCGGTAAATATTTGTATATCTCAGACAAATATATAATAGATTCTGGATCGAAAACCGAACAATTCATGCGTATTTTAAGTAAAACGGCCTTTTCAGAGAGTTGGCGAGATTTGGCGAAAAATAGATAGTTCTATAAAATTTCATCACCTAAGCTCTAGGATCATTACTTAGTGAGAAAGCCTAGAACCTTCCAGAACCATGGAGAAAATCTTAGATTTTTACGACGTCAATTATAAATGCCATCTTTCGATTAACCATGATGATGAGAGAGTAGTAAAGACTTGAGTGTTAGTCTAGTTCACAGAAACTATTATCTGTCTGAGGTATTAGAGACCTCTGTGTTTTGAAGATTTTCTTATTGTATTAGCTGAATTGGAGCAGTGCAATTGTGACTCGTAACTGCTGTCATTTAGTGCATCTATATATTTCTACGAATAATCGTCTTGTGATTTTTGGGAAATTGTTTTATCAATTCTCAATCTGCACGAACCTCGAAGTGCTGTATAATATTAAATCAGACAGGATTAGAATACTCACATTATTTATAGATCTGAATGCTCATATTTAATTAGCTTTATTAAAAAAATTATTGGTTATTAAGATAAGTTTATTGATTTCAATTATCTATATATAATAAATTCTTCATATTTTTTCATCGAATATTTAAATCTATAAGCGTTCATCTATTTATAGTTAATTGTTCAGCTTTTTTCATCGAATGTATAAAGGTATAAGCGCGTGTGTTTCATTTTACCTTAACTATTTTCTAATATCTTTCGATGTGACTTTCATACAAATGCACATGTCTTGTCTCAAAAGTAATCACGTTTTACGTAAAAGATATTCCATATGCCTTAAAGACAGGAATAAAGAATGAATCCATTCCTCATTCTTTCAGCTTTCAAATAAAATATAGAAATTCTGTCTGCGAATGCTTTACATCAATTCGAAACTTTTTGCAATATGGCAGGCTTTTGGAAACGAAGGTTCAGATGTCAATCATCCGGAAGGTTGATATCAGTGATCAATTTTTGAGTTTCATCCAATGCTCCCACTCGCTTCTTTTTATGCGAAGCTCTTTGTGCTCTGTGCATGCATTGAAATTATAAAAATATATGTTGGATAAATTTTGTCTAGACGCTAATTTGTCATTTCTGTAGCAATGCGTGACTTATCAAAGCAATTTTCTAAAAAGCGTCTAATTGTGTTTATTGTAGAATAAAAAACATTAACATCCATTTTTCAACAGAATTCTTGCTGTTTTAACTGTCGTCTGATCTTTACTTTTTAATTCACAAGTTATTATTGACGTCATTTTAATTTCAAATTAATTGCTAGGTTTAGCTTTTTATATGGAAATAAAATTTAAATACATCTTTCTGAAAGCATTAAAACGATGATTTTGAAAAGGTACAAAATTTTATCACAAAGTGAAGTAAAAATTCTGAAAGTAGTATTTTTTCGCGAAAATAAAATAACTGTTTTAAAATTGGTTATCTTCCTTTATCTGTTTTGAAACTTTTAGTATTCAATATCGAAAAACTAAATAATGGTATGATTCAGTCGCCTTCTCACGATTTCCTATAGAGAAATATCATTTTTGAAAGATTTCGTATTAAAATATAATGAAAATCAAAAGATAATAATGAAATCTAGGAAATTCTGCAGCAGTATGATCTTATAAAAAGTAACTCATAGCTAATTCCTACATAGGAAATTTTCATAAATATTACAACACACCTGTTCTTTTATAGCTCATTTGGTCCCTGCCCCGGTTTGGTATAGATGTAGGTGAACTATATTAAAAATAAAATAAAAAATGCAATAAATTAAAAAGAAACACACAGTTGACAAAATTTGAGTACATACAACAACAAAAATGATAAAACTAGAAAGAAAACCTTCTGGCATACAATGAAACTATATAAATGAGAAACTATATGAACAATAGTAATGTGCAGTATGAGTAAAAAAATATAAAAAATATTTACTTCAGGGGGCTTAAAGTTATATCATGAATAAAATACCAGAAGTATTAAAATATTACACTGAATAATTAATAGGGTTAATATAATTCTAATAATCTCCATGAGAAATTAGGAATTTAATAACATTTAATTCTTTTTTTGAAGATAATTTATTAAAGACTCTTTTGTACCAATGACTTTATTGCGAAGATAAGGGTTTTTTGATGTGTCATGAAAGAGTTAAAGGGTATAGTTATATCAAACTCTCCGATCCGCCTGTAAACATACAGATTTCAACTGAATGACCAGACCGCCACAACAGCAATACTGGATAGAACTGTAGTTAAGTTCTAAGTCGGTAACGGTACAGCCCTTCCCGTAGGACGCATATCCCGTCATCGATGGGTGGAGACTATCCCTACCTATTAGTGTACCATGCCTAAAGCATCTCATCCTCATTCCGAGATGCCTCTCTGGGGGTCAAAGTTAAAGGGCATGATGACGCAAAATGGATACGATCAACGACTTCTCCACAAGAGCAGTAGTCATCCCCTAATAAATGGCAATGATAAAGAAAAGAAGGCAAGTGACCATGTAATAAGATAGGCAGGATTTTTTTCAAGACCATGAGAGTGGTTGCATTTCTACTATTTTACTGACTTTATAAATAGAAAGGCCAGTATTTCTACTGTCCCATAGGTAATTGAGGTTTTGAATAAAGCTGATTAAAAGGACATCCAGACAGTGTATTCCATCCTCTGATTCATCCCCATTAGCTGTTTCAAGAAATAACTCAATAAGTATTGATGATTGCGGTGGTGTCACATATGTACCAAGGAAATGAATCTGCTGGATAACAATACATTAAATACAAAAAATATACATTTTCATTAATAATAATTAATACTTACATAGATTTTTCAGTTTTTTAAGCACTTTTCAACTGCACGTCCAAAGGTTGCAATGCATAACTTGCTGCATTCGAATTATGCTGAATCATTAAGATGAATCAGATGATGTAATGGACTGTATACAAATGAAATGAATCTCCTGGAGATGAATGAAATTAATGCTGATGATCACAGAAATCTGTTATTTTAAAAAAAAACATTGGTTAACTGCACTTTCTGAGATTACAATCCATAATTCTTTGTATTTATATCCTTCTCATTAAATATATCAAATCTGAGGTGTTAACTTAATAATAAGTCGGAGGGAACCCCATTTGTGCAAGCTTATATACAGAGGAAAATAATGGATTGGAGTGATATTTATTAAATATAAATATATATATTTTATTATTCTCTCTCCATAAGTATACATACTTATTAATTTAAAATGTATCTTTTAAAATGAAAAATATATATATACAAATCAATGACACAAAAATAACGAGAACTTACTGAAACATATTGTATTTTATCATAAACAGGGAAAACTTTCGTGTACAGTCCATGAAAATCCATATCATAAATGTCAAACAGTTTTTGGAATTCGAAAATGCCAACTTTTCTGACGAATAAATCGATTTAAATTACTGCTCTTATAAAGTGATATTACATTCACTACAGCAAGTGCACACAGTTTTTCTTCTTCGTTTCTTCTTGCCCGAAATAATTTCGTGAAATGCAGAGTACTTTGCGTTGCGATCCAAGTTGTCAGAAAAGCATGATTACATTTCAATTTTAGACTAGAACTCTGCTCCCGTCTTGATTTGTTTTCCAATATTTTTTGGCTGAATCTACGTCAAACTTTAAAAAAAAAGAAACACTTCTTTTTATTATATTTTTTTTTATTTCGAATAACGGATTGCTCCGCAGGGAATAAGTAAATAAATAAACAAATAACATAAAACTAAGCACCGAAAATTGAAAATGCAAGTTTTCTGTCAGCGTGTTTGAAAAGACAAAACTAAGTAGAGAAAATTCACTTCTCAAAAACGGACGGAGCCAACTACACATGAAAATCTGTTTATGACTGAGAAAATGAATTTTGTTATTCATGTTCATGAAATATCTATTTCCCATTTTACTGATTTAATATATTATTTTATATAAAATATTTCTATATCTTTATATATATTTTTTCTTTATCACCAAAATTTTTACTTGTTCTGTGGTATTAAATTAATTATAAATAATAAATTAATTTAAAAAATTTAATGTATTTTATATAAATAACGAAAAATAACATAGAAAATAGAATTTTTGCAAAAAAATGTATGTGATAAATATTACTTGAATACCAGAAATAAATAATATGTGTGGATTTAATTCCCCCTCCCCTTTTTTGCTAGATATTGCTTTTACAAAGTTACATATGCTATCGAGTTTGAATAGACATTCCTAAATAAAAAATAAATAATCCAATGTATTATAAGAGCTATTGTGACACATTTTTAGAGATGAAAATAACAGAAAAACATTATTTTATCGAATGTTTTAGTTGATGATGAGAAAGGAAAAGTCACCAAAGTCCCTCTTCCTAATTTGACTTCTTCATACATGATTACTTTCGATTTAATATACATTATATATAAAATACATATTTTCATTCGTAATTATTTTCAAATTAATATTTATAATGCATAATAAACATACCTTCATACAAGATTGTTTTCGAATGGATATAAAAAATACAAATCTTCATACATGGATATTTTTGAATTAATGCACATAATACATATTATACATCCTTTCCTACATTTTTATTTTGAAATTAATATACATTATAAAAATACTTCCATGCATTATTTTCGAATTAATATGCGTAATGCATGCCTTCATGCATGGTTATTTCCGAATTCATATACATAACACAAAATATACATACTCCATACATGATTATTTTATGATTGGTTTTGAAGTAACATATAGTAATATATTCTATGAAAATTAAATGTTGCTTTAATAATATAAACTTGCTTTTTTGAAAATTTTATATTAAGCTATATCTAATAGTGAAAGTTTACATGGTGCTCAGTTCTGGTGATAATTACCCTACTAAAAATCCTTCTCTGACTTTTTAGAATTTAATGCCCGCACAAAACTTTTTAAAAAAGCAGATTTTACCAGCAACATAAATATTTTATAGCATACGCCTATATATTTTATCACATATATATTTATAACATACGCATACATTTTAACATATATATTTTATAATACAAAATATTTAGGAAAGACTATTTCTCTTCTTCATTGCATAGAAAGATGTAAAATAAGCTGCTTCCCTTACCTCCTTTTTGTAGAAATTTTTTTTAACAATATACTAAAAACAATTTGTATTTTTCAACATTTGTATGTAATTTTTTATATAATTACTATATTTCGTGTTTGTAAGCATGGAATTTTGAAAGCGATATGTCTGATAGCTTAGAGTTTTGAAATGTTTTGTGTGTATTTGGCATTTCGTGCGCCTCATAGCTTAGAGTTTATGAACTTTTTATGGTTGCGTATTTTTGCTTACAATACGCTAGCTTAACTTTTGAAATAAAAACATTTATCGTTTCATTAATTCATTGAAATATTAATTCCGTACGAATGGCGTCATTTGTTAGAGTATTCGAATAGGAAAATCCGTATTATAAATTAACATTTATGCGGTCTTACTTACAAGAAACTCATATTTTTTCTTAAATATAAGCATGAATTAATATATTAAGTTAATTAATATTAATTTAATACGATGCTAAATCTCTTGAATTTAGGAAAAAAATATTTGATGAAATCATAATTTTAAATGAATTGTAAATTAACAACTAAAAATTATAAAACTTTCAAAATAATTTTTTTATTTTCTTTTAAATAGAACTGTATTTTCAAATTAGTTTTGATAAAAATAAATAAAATATTTTAAAATTTAATTTAATCATAATTAATTTCCCAACATTTAGCTTATTTTAGCCTGCATCAAATTCATTCTAAAATATTCTTTTATTTCCTGATCCCATTGAACTTTTTCTATTTAATTAAATATATCGAAGCTTTGTAAAAATACTGCTTTATCGATCCTATGGGCCGAGTGTAAGGTTCTCGTTTATGTTTTATGTTTATTTCTGTATTTATTGATGCTGAGTGGCAACAACAGTTTTGTTATGATTGTTTTTCGCTACTTGTATTCGATATCGCAAACGAAATGTTCTCAGCCTTGAATATAATTAAATATTTATTTTTCTGATGCGCATTTCCCTTCTTAAAATAATCGTCATAAAATTGATCCACCTTTTATAGTGATCGCTGAAGTGAACATATTTTTCTAACTGGTTTTTGCATTTGTCTTGTAAAGTTCAACACGGCTGAGAATCCCAGACAAAATTCGACGTATGTCAGATTTATGAGAATCCCATGGTATACAAGACCAGAGATAAATGATTCCATCCCTTTTTACGCTGTTTTCACAATTTTCTGCTTTTATGCTTCGCTGCTTGTACATAATGAGTGCTACTCGAGACGGAATAAAACGAGCTTAAAAATTCAACCTGTTTTCTGCCTGATTTTGACCACGGTTCTACCTTCTGCTTTACACAAAAAATAATTATGTGTTCCACATTTGTATATAAAATAATTTTAAAAATATGTCTAGCATTTTTCTATATTTAATGTACAGAAAACCGATTTCCGATTGACTAAAGCTACAAGCCTATTAATTTTATATGAACAGGCTTGTAGCTAAATATTAACATGCCTGTAGTTAAATATTAACATACTTGTAGTTAAATACTAATATTGTTATGGTTAAATATATTATATTTGTTATGGCTAAATATATTATACTTGTTATGGTTAAATATAATATACCTGTTTTGTCCATTATTTTAGATAAATATATCTTGTTATACATAAATATATCATACTTGTTAAGGTTAAATATTAGCATTATACAAGCATAAAAATATTCCTTGCTTTTTTTTATATTTAATGTACAGGAAACCGATTTTGTAATTGATTGAAGCTACAAGCATGCTAATATACCCCCATCTTACATTTCAAACGACTCAACAGGTATTTTGTAAATAAAGAGCCTTTAAACTTTGCAGAAAGAATAATAAACGCCGTCCTTATTCTCCGGGCAGACGCTTAACTATCGCATTAAGCAGGCACACGCAGTCGAGTCTTGCAAATCCCTTCCTGGAATTCCAAATTTCGGACTCTAAAACCCTTAAGTGGCTGGGCAATTTGGGAAATCGGCTTTCAAATATTGGGCCCAGGACCTGCTCTTTGCGGTTCGTTTGAGATGCATTCAAATTATGTCTGATTCCTTAATTCTGCCGAGGGATATTCAGTTAGGCGACCGCATAATTCCCTTTGCTTGGCTAAATAACTCGAGGCCAGGAGCATGCGGACGCCAAATGGATAATAGCGAACGGATTATGTGTTTGCATTAGGGCCCCGGAGAGTGGTTTTGTGTATATTTCAGGAGGAGGTCCGGGCAATCTTTGATTATGATGCATTAAAGGAGGCCTAAACAATTCTGGATTACTTCCAGGGCCTGTTGAAATGGCAGACCCCCCTTTTATTAGTTTAATGCATCTGTAAACGAGCCAGGTTCGTAGCTGGACGCGTTTGTAAATATGATTGAATTTGAAAATTTTTGTTTTGTTGGTTGGCATTTGCCAAAGGGGGTTATGCAAATCATGGTCGTGACTGGTTTTGATGAAGACGATGAGGATGATCTTGTAATTGATTCATTACAGTTTGTTTTGTTCTTCTTTAAAAATTGCAGGGCCGAATAAAATGGGGATTGTTTTAACATTAAACTCGTAATGTGTCAATTTGAAATGGTAGAAAAAAACCAAAATAACTTACCAAAGTTTAAATTTCATTAAAATTTGAAGAAAATCTACACCTATACATCTGTTAGCTCAAAACATTTTGCCTTTATTGCATTTTTGTTAATCCAAAAATGTGTTTTTGGAACTTAGACATATGTAAAACGTAAAGATACGTAACAATTTAAAGGTCAAATATTTTCAACGAATATTTTTTTTTCTTCATTTGTTTTACACAACATAAAATAAACTATCCTTGTTTTAAACATTCATTTGATTTTGATTGTAATATACTTCTACTATTCTTGAAAAATATGTTTTTATTCAATAGGTATTAGTATATTGTAGATATATTAATAATGAGATATCTCCTATAAGCCAAAAATAATTATTGAAATAATAATTTAACAATATGATCAATATACAGTAAAAATTGATGTTAAATACATGAAAGGAAATAAGAAATTTTGTTTTGGATGTAAAAGAGAGAATATAGAGATAGAATTTATTCATCAATTCGCATAAGCGAAAATAAACATTTTTTTCAAATACAATCCAAACTTTTAATTAATTGTTCTTGAACTTAATAAATATATCTGTTTGCTTCAAACTATATAGATGCATCGTGAGCCATTGCATTTTTGATGACGTAAGTAAAATAAAAATCTTTGATTTTAATAGAATATTTATCCAAATACTGGTGAAATATGTGTAACTTATTAACAACTTTTAACGCAAAAAATAATTCAAAAAATTGGATATTTAAAAAGATTTTGCAATATGTATGTGTCTTTCTGATTTTCATATGTTTCACATAAATAGAGAAGAAAAAAAACGATATAGAATTTTAAAAGCTTGTTACAATCGTTTTGTGTTCCTTGGTCTACGTTTCAAAGTTTTTATTCTGCATATTTCTGGAAGTAAAAATACTGCAAAGTTTAAAAAATTATTTATGTAGCATCGCTTCAACCTCGAAATTTTAAAAGCGTCTTTGTTTTTTAAGCGAATATAATGTTTTGTTTCTAGACAGTATCAATTTATATTCATTTACACGATGCTCCTAGACAGGCCAGAAGTCTTTATTAAAAAATATCGGTGTTATGAATTTTAAAGTCCACAAGAAGATGGATATTGTGGATTCCTGAGTAAAAATGCAGAAGCCGTTTGCTTTTTTTAATGATTTAATCTATACAGATATAAAATTATGTCATATTTATTTTGAAGACACTTTCCTAAGCCTTTTTCTAAAATGGTTCATTCAACTTTTTCATTTTTTTCCTTTCTTTCGCAAACTCAGTGAATACTTCTCCATACCAAACACAAATTTTAAGAATAAGCGATTCTGATGTCTCAATTAATATGTCATAAAGCAAACTGTGACAAAAATTATCAATTTTATTCATCTAAAATTCCATTTTAAAGTTGAAAAATTTATATCATTAAAATATCAAAATGATAAATGTTTTAAAGTGTTAATTTTTTTTTTTCAAATAGCATAAAACAATTACCGATGCGTTGCTATCGGCTAATTATTTAAATATTAATTTATTTCTAAATTAATTTGTAAAGCTGATGATTTATTATTCAACCTAGTAAAGAAATGTAATTAAATATTTAGATATGTAAGATATGTACCAATTTAAGATTAATTCATAATAAATTTACTATATGTGTATACTTTTGAATCAGAATCATAGCCGAAGACAAATTACACTTTGAATTTTTGATTTCATTTTATTTCCTTCCCGGGAGGTACGATTTATGTGCAGAAATGACGACCACAACACAGAACGACACAAAAATAAATGAGAAAAAGCCATTGAAAACTTTATACCTGTGAATATATACTGTGAGATTTTAATAGGGATTTCCAATATGGATAAATTACAGGCATGACAATCATAGGGAACTTTTAGAAGAATTTGTTTAAATCACTAATATTTTTCTTTCCCTCGGAGTGTGGAAATTGTCAGCTTTTATCCGATTTAGCTATTTTAGAGTTTGTATTGAATTTATTAGATAGAAAAAGTGAAATGGAATAAGAAAAAAGAAATTTTGGAATAAAGTTGATATAGGATAAATAAAGCTAAAAGTTAGGGTTATCAATAAAGTTTTAATTAGATTTTAATATATAAATATATACCGATAAGTTATTTTTTGTCTCTTAATACGTTTCTCCACACCTTAAATTCTACGAAAATAATGACATTTCGGAATTCCAGACATTTCTTCACTTATTATTTAATTTATATTATTACATTAAAAAAATTAAATCCAAACTAGTTCATAATGAATGGTCTAAACTCAAATAGTATATTCTGAAAACTATAAACACGCAAATGATCATGCATGATGTATCTAGTGATTAAAAAAAGATATTGGTTTAGATTAATATTGGAACAAAACAGGAATTTTGCTTCAATTAAAAAAAATAATTATGGGTATAAATTGACTTTGAGATTTGCTTTGACTGGATGGATTATAGCTGATTGGTGGATATTTAGATAAACTGATTTCTTCCTTAAATATTGTCAATGAAATATATTCAGCTTTTGAATAACCAAAGAAAGTCAGTTTAATTGCTTTTTATATTTTTATATCCATTTTTAATTTAGGAAAAACCAATTCACATAAAATGATCTTTATTAAAGTGTTTTAGAATTCCTTTAATGATTTTTTTCAGTTTTTATCCTTATTCAGTGCTATAATTCAGGTCTTTTTCGTCATCACGAACGATATTGCATTCATATTTCCTTAAATGATGAGCAAACAATCATGTAATATTTCAGTACGTAAATACTTTCATTAAAAATGAAATTTACAATCGATAACTAAAATAGCCGCTAAAATTAAATTTTTTAGTTTATTTAAGTTTAAATTCACTCTTTACTAATTTTATTTATAGTTGAAATCAAGCAATCTTTCATTATGCTTATTTTTTAAATATAGATATTTATTATCTTCAATACCTATGCAGAGTTTAAATTTATATAATTTTTTTACTGTTCCCTATTAGGCCTTTTTTTATGGTACCTTTATACGAACTTTTCTCATATTATTAATAATTTTCTATAATCTGTTTTTAGAAATATTGATTCCATGAATTTAATACTTCCTTTAAAATATAACTTCCATAAATCAATATTTATTTTAATAACAGAATGGATAGACGAGCTGATTTTTCGCAATACTAATGTACAAATAAAAGATATTTTTCCTTTAGAAATTTTTTAATATAAAATGGTTACTAAAAGTTTGAAAAAATAATTACTAAAAATAATTTTATACCATTGAATTGCTTACATATTTTGTTGAAAATATTAAAAAATTGAAACCGTAAAATATCATTTTACGTACATAGATATTCATCCGTATAAATATTATATTCAACACATTATAAAAAATTAAAAACTCAATAAAAAAATAAAATTCCATTAAAATTTACATAAATAATTGTGAAAATTTTTTACATTTATACAATCATAAATACGTTTCTTCGTATAGCATATAAATGTAAGAATTTAAAAAAGAAAATCTAAACGACATGCATACTAAACATTTTAATACTTTATTTAAAAGATAAATAGTTTTTCCTGATGAGCGTTTTGCTTTGTTAAAAAAGGGAAAAGGATATGATGCAAAGCATAACGAGACGACTATAAACTTGATTTTATCCCATGAAAGCAGAAATAGCTAAAGTGCGTCTGTTAAAATAAATTACATTAGAAACCAGACATGAATTTCATTGTTATTGTACCATTTGACACTTCTTCAGCAATTTAAAAGATTAATAGCCGTATAAATTCTTGCCTACAAATGTAAAATGATCCCATGCAGAAACGAGGGAGCTGTTTCTTTTGCTCCAAAGAAACTGAATTAATAAATTCTGCAGATTCTTATGTATTATTATAGTTGCATGTGATGTACAGGGGAAAGCAAAATTAATTCAAATTTATTTATCTACATGGAAGCTTTTTTAACATTTTAATGGCAAAAAAAAACTCCATTTATTATATATTTTATTATTTAAAGTGTCAAGCTAATAATAATAATGATGATAGAGTTTTACTATATTAAAATTAGGAAATTGTATAAAAACACTGTGATGACAGGTAATAAATATAATGTGAAATAATAAAATAATTATAACTAAAACATATTTCCACATTAAATTGGAGTATGAATGTACATTTAAATTAATAGCGATTACGTGCATATACTCAAATTCTCCTTTGAATCATATTTCATTAGTTTTATTCTAAAGTCAAGTTTAAAGTTTCTACGAATATTTCAAAAATAATTTAAATGAAACCTAATTGCTGAATCAGTTGTATGCACCTCTTTAAGTATGTGAGGATTGCTACCTCTTTCATATCAAAATCATTTATTGGAAATTGAAACATAATATTATAGGGACATAACAAAGGGTCAAACGGTTGTATGATCAGTGTGGTTACACTGGCATTGAATTAACTGCCTGATTCTCTAGGTTGTCTTTATTTTTTGGATAAAATTGCACTTTCAGTTTATGGCATGGAATTTAACCCTTTGTACTCGATGGTGCCTCTTAGCACCATTCAAGACGGTACCTCATTTTGACGTTTTATCTATTTATTTTTCAATTTTGATTATTGTAAATACCTACAGAATGGTAAAAAGACTGAGAAATTCAATTTTAAACACACACATACATAAATTTGGAGCCAAAAACAAACCCTTGTATATTGAATAATTATGCATCGAATTACTTTTCCAAGTGCTAAGAGTTAAAGAATATTAGGAAGTATACACCCATAATACCTTAACAGGATGTACAACAAATCTGCGATTGGGAAAGATTTTTTTGATGGTGTACAGTAGTATGATTTGGGCT
This sequence comes from Argiope argentata, assembly GCA_026289955.1. Taxonomy (NCBI): domain Eukaryota; kingdom Metazoa; phylum Arthropoda; class Arachnida; order Araneae; family Araneidae; genus Argiope; species Argiope argentata. Next base: position 756,154 of record JAOUZG010052544.1, on the reverse strand, counting down.
GTGGTAAGAGACATAGTTTTCTCATTCCATACTTACTGCCTCTGTGATTTAGTTATTGATCCTGATACATTTTAGAAAATATTCTCAACATTACATAATTATAGTCATATATCCTGCCTTTATATTGGTATGAAATGATTAATGCGTGTAAAGCTGATTTCTATGCAAATGATTAAACAAGTATTTAGAATCGTATTACATAACTGTTGATTCACAAAAAGCTGATTTCTAGGCAAATGATTAAACAATTATTTAGAATCGTATTACATAATTGTTGACTCCCAAAAGATAAACTTTGGGAAAAGCGAAAAATTTTTACTGTAAATGTGGGATTGAGTTTCCAGTATCTAATGCGCAGGATACCTAATGAGCCTAGACTACCAAATCAAAAAATGTAGTGAATCCACCAGTACCTAGACTACAGGATGAACAGTTGAAGTTCAAGTGTGAAAGATTGATAATTAAGTTGCATTATTACTATTTCGGTTATGGGTTTTTTTCGGGTATACTTATTACAATCTTGATTGAACGTAATATACTAATTCATATGCTGTTATTATTTATGGCACGCCATTGGACAAGCCCTGCAGATGAAAGCATCAGTAGATTTAAGCCTAATGAGCGTCTCTTGTTTTCGAAGTAGCGCCAACTAGGGCCAAGAGTACAACTTCGCTACTCACTCATCACACTTTCACTTGCACAGCTCCTTTTTGCAGGGGGGTACAGTCACACATCTCACACATAGCACACAGAAGAACAACCATGCCCTAACCGGGACTTGAACCCAGGACTCCTTGAACACAAGGAAGACGCGCTACCTCTGTGCCAGAGAGCCGGCACTAATTGATATTCTTGTAGAAAGTGTTCCCAGTTTTGCATTACTGATCATATATGTAATGGCATGGTAGCCTACAGCGTCTCTCCTTTCCTTTCCGCCTTTTCTACCGTTATCTAAAGAGGCGTTAGTTGAAGCCGTAGTTTGCTTTTACAGTCAATAATTTTATCTGTAAAAATGGTTTACATGTGCAAGACACATTACTTCTCAAATTATTATTCTGTATTGCCCGTATACTAATCGATATATAAAATATCTTCGCTGGAAAATTAAAAATTCTGAAAAATTCTGGTGTATGGAATATTTTGAACCTTTTAAACTTAAGAAGAAAGAACGAAATTCAGCAACAAAGACTGTGATTAAGTCGGAAGAAGGAATCTCATTAAAACTGTTTCGCTTATTCTTCAATCAGTTATTTCGTTCTATCGTATGGAAATATTGACCTTGGATTCGAATTCTTTGCATGGCATTGATGAACGATAGATAGGAAATATAGATCTTTTATAAGAATCTAACATTTTTTCTGCATATATAGAATTAATATATGTTTTGACATATTTTTCCATGCCGATTTAAAAAAAAATTATTACAAAACTGCAGTTATAATAACATGATAACATATTGAATTTCAGAGATATACATTATTGTGTTTATGAGCTCTTGCGTATGAGCATACGGAAATACAGATAGACAGACGTTCAATGCTCTGAAAGATTTGGCTTAAAATTTAGTCTTAATTTCATATACAAAACTATTTTTATCTCATGATATTTTTGAGTTATCATGATCACAAATGGACAAAAAAAATGCCAAAAATGTATCTGTCAGACTCATGAATATCTGAAATTTTCGTAGAAATTCGTCAAAATTCGTAATTCGATTTTTTTAACATTGCAATACTTTCTCCCTACTTTGGATATGAAAAGTTAAAAAAGTATTTGCATAATTAATGATTTGATACAAAATTTTAATACTAGACGGTGAAATATTCAATCAGTTTGCCTTAAACCGAAAAAATATAAAACTCCAAACATGAAAAAAAAATTAAAAATATTAAACTTAGCATAAATATAATTTGATTTTGGAAAAATTAAATAACATATTGCATGTATAATAAAGCATTGAATTAAATTCCTAATTTAATCCGTTTTTAAAGATATTTTCTCCCTAATTCTACAAATGTCTCAAAAATAAAAATAAAAATATCTAAAAAATAATAGAAAAGGAATCATTTAAAGCTTTCTCCACCTTTTGAGCCATCTAAAAGTGTGCAATCATAATTCATTACTTACATTGTCTCTCGCAAAAAACAATTAAATGAAGCATTAAATGTAAGTATTCAAAGAACGTTGAGGTTGCGGAATTCTATGTAATAAAAAAGAGAAGGCTAAAAATTCCTACAGCTTCCAGGAATCAGAAAATCATCTGCAGGCCAAAGAAGGATTATGTGCTTTTCTCCAAAAGAAGGGCATCCCTAAGCTCCCAGATTAGCTCCTCTTCTGTTTTTATTTTTAACCTCTGATTCGAAAGAACATCGCCGTAATTTGTAGGGAGAATCGCCAAATGGCAGAACTTTCCGCTGTAAAAACAAGCCTCAGGAATGTTTTAATGCTTACGGCAGCAGAACGTCATTCATTCAAAAAATTATCGTCTGATTTTTGCTGAAGATGAAATATTCCAATAATGCCCTATTTCAGAAAAATATAACTATTTTCAAATGATGTTTATAGAATAAGAATTTGTGATGGAAAGAAAATGCTGTATTAAACTTTCAAAGTTTTATTAAACTTTTAAAGCGAAAAGAAGAAGAAAAGTTTTAGCTTGCTAAGTATATTTCTAATAGAAATATTATTTAATTCAGATGAAAATATGCTTTTCTCTATTTTATATTTCCTTTATATGTTTGTGAGAAAAATGTATTACTAAGGATTCTTTTAATAGCTTTAAATTTAAAAAATTTAATATTTTTTTTTGAATATTTGAATATTTTTAATAATATACATTTCCAGCAGAAAAATTTAGAGATTTTTTAAAAATCTGAAAAATAAATTTTCAAGCAAATGGAATAATTTTGTTATAAGGAAAATACATTTTATTTAATTTATATAAATAGAAACATTTTGAGGCATACAAACACTAAAATGCGTATAAAACTAATCCATTTATTTCAAACAATAATGTATTAAATTTATCTAAATATAATTTCGTCTAAATATAGTTTAAAACTTCAGATTAAATATATTCAAAGACTTGTAATTTGTCTTCTCTAATTTCTCCGATATTTAATTGACGTTAAAAATATAATTCTATAAGTAATCAGTATTCGTTTTTATCATCATGATATATGTGTATTATTTCCTAATACATACGATTCTAAAAAAATGTTAAAAATGATGAAATATAGATTTTTCTGCATATCGCATCCAAAGTTCGTACAAAAAATACCATCGTAAGAAAAGGTGAGAAAATTCGTATTTTTATTAATTCCATTTTATTAATTTCCATAATAGTTAGGAAAATTCATAATTTGCTATTTTTACTTGATAGTTTTTGAATAATAATTATTTGCTGAATGTAATACATGAATGTTGCTGAATGGATAACAAGAAAGGCTTAGGCAGTTTTTTTTAAATATTAATTACGATGACAATGTTGAAATAAATTTTTTTTCTGTTTGTTTACTTACTGCTTCTTAATATAAAAACCGTCATTGAGATACAACAATTAAAGTAAAAGCTTAAAAAATATAGACAAAATATAAAAATATTCTCAATTTATCTTTGATTTTAATATGTTTAATCAATAATTAAAACTTTAAATATGTAATTAAAAATATTTTAGATATCCGACAAATTTGAAAGTATATATTTTTTTCCAGAAAAATTTCAGTTTTTTATGATTGGGAAATAAAATCTAAGATGTGAAGATTCAAAATCAGACTTTTTTTCCATATATAGGTTAGATAGAACTATAAATTCAATAGTTTCAATTATACGCACCAATTTTAAGATATACTAGAAAGCAACCGTATTTTGGAACGAAAATGAGTTATTTATTTTATTTTTAATGTAAAATTCTCCAAAATAATATTTGGTAGGTTTATATTTATTCTCTTCTTACTCAGCTATTTTTTGTTTATTTTTGATATTTCTATTAAAAGAAAAACCATGAAAAACTACTTTTGGATTGAAATAATTTACATGTAAAATATCTGGACCCATTTTCTGAAGAATGGATATTTCAATGTGATTAATTCATGGAGAACATGATATTTTTAATTCAGTTAAATAAAATTCCTCAAAATTTGGTATGCATGTATCCAAAATCTTTGAAAGTATGATAGTCCAAGAATTTTATGATAGCTTGGTTTAGACATGTTTTATAGACACTTTTTTCAAAACATTAGAAAATTTTTGATTAAATCTTGATAAAAAAAATTTATTTATAAAAATAATTTTTATTTTGGGGTTTTTTACATTTTAAGTAGTTTAGGTTATGTAAAAGTGAAATAAAAATTCAATATTTCCATTATTTTTCCATTTACTCTCTTCTTGTAAGCGTATAAACTATTGTAATTTTTTTTAATAAGAAGTTTTTCAAAAAGTATAAACAATTATTTTTCCCCTTCTAATAGTGACTTTTAAGTCTGTTTTAGTTTTTCTATACAATAAAAAATGTTTATGTTTCATTTAAAAAATTAGTCTCCAAATTTATTCGGATATATAGAATTATTTTAGTCAATGATTATAAAATTTCATTTTACCAAGAGGGAAATTTTACTAGGAAACCCTAACTTTTAATCAAGAGCCTTTCGAAACGTGCTTTGATTTCAACAAATCACCAAATTGCCAATCGAAAAATTTACTTAATCATTCTAAGGCATGAATGGTATTCTATTAAAAGGAAGCAATTAAACTTGGCTTCCTATTGGAAAACCGAAGAATTTTACAATACCCGCCCACCCCGGGCATCGGAACAATCACGCGAGCTAAGCTCTGGTCAATTCCGGCGACCACTCATTCGCCAATGAGGAAGCGATGTGGACACAAAAGGCAATTAGAGAGTCTCTCCACCAATCCCGTTTCCGGGCGAGCACCTCGGACTTCTTAATGAGAAAACGTTGCCAAACTTGGAAGCTAAATTACTCCCAGTGACACAACACGGTAGAAATGAAGTCTATCGTTGGATGATAATACCTCGAGTCCTGGAGTCCTTATCGAGGGCTGCTGAGGGGCTTCTATTTTAGAATAGATAAACGTTCGAGACGTATCGTTCGCCTTTCTCGTTGGCGGGACAGTATGCTAATTCTGTCCGAATTGTGTCGTAGCACACGCCCCTTATCATCGGGCAGACAGGCGGACAACTTTCTCACCATTCTGTGGCATCATGCTACGTCTGTTTTGAATAGGAACGGAGTAATACGGTGGAGGCTAGAGTCAAATAAATCATTCTTGAGAATGGGAAGCTGGATTTATGTCCGCGGGAAGTTTTATTGCCATCTCAGTTGCCAGAATGGTAAATAAGGATTCAAAATGGCATGCTTCGAATTTGGAACCGGTTAGAAGGAACAAATTTTGTGCTGTGGTAAAACTGAGTTCTTATTTCAAAAAGTGCTGCTTTCAAACAACTGTTCAGTGAAGTTCTTAATTTAAATATGATACTTCTAAAATAATTGAATTCTCATTCATGATATGTACTTGTTTGATTTTTAACTCTATTTTGACTATAAAAATACTGTAGATGAAAAAATATTATTATTTTTAAAAAATACTATACGAAACATCTGTTCAAAGATGAAATTTATCGTGTATTATCCAACTAAAATTATAAATATTATATTGAAATTGTCAGGGTCACTAAGTTTTAAATTTATGTTTATTTGAATTCATTCTTTAATTTTTTTATATATATTTCCTGTATGGCAACCAAAAATATAAAAGTAGTTTCTTTGGTTGTTTTTTGTGGATTGGCAACGGGAAAAAAAGAGGAGAGGAGAATAAAGATGGCGATGTGGTTGTTTAAAATTGTGTGTGATTTAAAAAGGAAAGTTTTGATGTTGAAAGTTGTGAGTTGAAAGAAATATTTAATAAAGAAGATTATTTTTTTAAGGCTTGAACTTTATTTGCCTACACGTAAGCCACGACAGAAATCAAATACTTTCTTTAAGTAATGAAATATGTATTGTTTGAAAATAATTGCAAGGAAATAAAAAGCAAATTATTTTAGAAAAACATGTGATCACAAATAGCTCCAATAAATTCATTTTTGTTGAGGATTACAAAAATCTATTCTTGAGTTTTTTACTTAATATTGTATTCAATTAATAATTAAACTTTAAGAAAAATTTGAATTTTAGGGTAAAGTATAAATTATTATATAAGACTGCCTAATTTTAAATATTTGCAATCTAAAATTTTCTTTAGTCACTTGCTTGTTCTCTGGAATTAGATATATTCAATTTTTTAACCATATTTAATTTTATTTAAATCGTTTAGATAAAATACCCTCTCTATGATGTTACAAAGCATCCGACATTAAAAATCGGGTTATTTCCATATTCTTAAATCATTTTTGTTCCTAGTGTCAAGGAACTTTTCTAATGGAGACAATTTTCACAATATCGGAGTTCTATTTTTTCCGATTTTTTTATTTTCTATATATTAGCGATATTGTAAATTCACTTATATTTAATTCTGTAAGTTACATAAATATTAAAGAGATTCTTTTTTTAACTTTTAACAATTGAAAGAAAGGACGTTGTTTAAATATTTGATAAATCGATGAAAACGATTTTCATTTCATTCATAAATATAGTTGTGAAATATACTTAAAAGTATGTTAAAATGTTATTAAATCTAACGCAAAGAATATCACAACAAATATACTGGTATCATTGGGAAGATTTTTTTTTTACGTTTTAAAACGTTGTAAAAGTTAGTTTATGCGGGAATAGGGTTGATAGCTATCGGATAAAAATATCAAAATCTACTATTTAACTAATTAAATCAAACTGTTTCCTTAATTAAAAATTTTATAATAATTTCAATAAAAAGAATCCAAAATGGACGATCCCATCCTCCAAAGTATATCTGAACCAAATTTGGTAGCCCAGGACAAATGGCTTTTGAATTTAGAAAACAAAAACACAGACACACACACATTCATATTTATTATATTTAGAGATAAATAAACTGAAGTCAAATTGTCTATAATTTTTATCAAAAACAGAATAAATATTTCAAAATCAAATTCTATTTGATCTGCTAGTTTTATGTTTTTAGAATTTGTTTTTATATGATGATTAGAATCAATGCATGAATAATAAAAAATAATCAACAAATTCTATTTTTTATCTAATAAAATATAAAGGTGGAATAATAACTATCAGGCAAACATTAGTGTAAAACTTTACGTTTTTTATTTATTGAAATCACAAAAGCATTTAATATTGTAATCTGATATTAAAAGCATAAAATTAGTAATTTATCTTTTATTTAACGATAGTTGTAGAACAATATAGTTAATGCATGCGACAACTAAATATTTGTGGATAACATGAATATAAGAGCAGGAGAAAGAATAAATTCGAAGTTAACAGGAATTTCACACTGTGCAAACTAATTACACAGCAAACAGTTCGAACTGGAAATCATTAATCAATATCAATCAAATACCAGGAAGCATCGATGATTTAATTAGAAATAAGCATTAATCTAATAAGATTGATTTATCGGGATAAAAAGCATGGCTCTTTATTGGAAAATAATAATCGTTTGTCGATTTTAGATAAATGCGGAATAGAATTATAATAAAATAAGAAATGGAATAAAATATATCAAATCGGAATAATCGTAAACCCTTAAATTAATTAAAACACCTAAACATTTAATACTGTAATCTGATATTAAAAGCATGTATAACATTGATAAATTATCAATATAAATATATAGTATTTGTAATTTTTTAATGCAAATATTTAACAATGGTAATTTATCAATAATTTAACGATATTCAGGCTTAGTTAATGCATCGAACAATCAATTCAAAATAGACTTTTGGAGAATGAGAATATATGAACGAATAAATTCAAAGTTAATACAATTCCCCTCCGTGAAAATTAATTGCACTGCAAACGATTCAAAATAGAATTCATCAAGTATCAATTCAAATATCAACCAAATGTCAGGGAACTCCAATAAGTTAATTATCAAAGGCGTTAATCTAATAAGATTTGTGTACAATAAAAATGGAATGGTGCATTATTTAAAATAAAAATCGTTTGTCGATATCAAAAAATACTGAAAGTTTTGAGTGCAACAGCAAATTGGAATAAAAGCTATTAATCAAAAATCTAATAACTTCATTTGTCATTCTCCATGCACATTTGCTGGATAAATTTTTTTTAAAAAAAATCCCCCATATCTCTCTATTGTGGATTATTAGATCCCATTTGGTTCCGAGGTGTTTGTTCGAAAATACATGAGAGATGATTCGGTGGGTTTCCGTTTCTTTGTCGTATTTTTTAGTGGTGGGAGTTCGTTCGTTTTTCATCCTTGCACTGTTTCAGAGCGGCCTGAGCAATTCCCGAGATGCATTTGGAAAGAAACCCGGTAGACTATAGAATTTCAAATAAAGAAGAATTGGCGGAAAAGAGAATAAAAATGTAAAGTTTTTCTTCTTACATCGGTTTTCTTAGGGAGCGTTTCCTAAAGTATTCGTGAGTTTGTCAGGCTACATATCAAAACAAATGTTATAGGCCGCATAATCTTGTAGAAGCAAAGCATAGGTGCATAAAAATGAAAGATAATTCAATAAATCAAAACAATGGTCTGCGTTTTATTTTATGTAGTTTAGTATTTCTAAATAAAAAGAAAACTACTCGCAAAGGCTCGATTTAAGAATTTACTTTTCTATATATTTAATTACTTCTTCCAAAAAAAAATATGAGGAATCTTACGGGCAGTAGAAGTCTTAGAGGAATGAAAATAATGATTGATTCTGCTATGGATATCAAAAGCATTTTATTCTCTATGATTTTGTTGATGAAATGAAATAAGTAAATGACATATATATCAGAATTTAAAACCATCTGAGAACCTCCACTTATAAGAATCTTAGAAGAGAAATTAGTAATTTACACTTTTTAACAAAATTAAAATTATATTATATAAAATTATATATTATAAATTATATATATTATTATATAAATTTAAACAATTAATTTAACGAAATTATGTCTTATTAAACGCCCTTTAACTAGAGAAATTAAGGGAATAAAAATAAAATAATAATATTATTAAAATTATAAACATTCATTCAATGACTTTTGCCTTTTTTTTTATTTCTCAGAGAAAACATCAGAGAAAGGAGGGTCATAAAAAGGGGATAAAAACAAGTTTTATTATAAAAATTTAGACTAAAAAAATTGTGCAATAAATTTGTTAATATAGTGATGAAACTCTGCTCCTTGAAGATAAAAAGGTATAAATATTTAGCAATTAAGTTTAATATTTATTAAGTTAAAATCAGGAATTTCGAAGAAAAGTTAAAAAATTAAGCAAAATGCAAAAGGGACATTTTTAATAATTTTAATCATATTGAGAAACAAATATACTATGATAATTAAGCTTAATTTGCTATAGATAGTAATCTAAATACCTTTAAAATAAGCAATTTCGAAAAACAATATTAATTTATCAACTTATCTATACTTAATTTTATATCAAAAGAGTTTTCAGCGAATATAAAAGTTGAAATTTAATTTTCTATACCAAATTTGTACGAAATTTTTTTACAAATAATGCCATCTCTAAAATATCACCTCTTAATTTCCCAAACAGTTTTAAAAAATAAGATCCACTTATGTGATATGAAATACTATTGCAAATGAAATTAATGAATTCCTTTGAAATTCCTAATGAGATTACTGAATCATAATACTGTAAGCTGTGACACTATGATCTTTATTTCGAAAACGTGTTATTGCTTCAAAATTGAAATTAGTGCAGAATATTTAACAACCAAAATTAAATTTTTGCAGCCAGAACATTTAACGTTCCAAATTGAAATTGGTAGAGCATAACTAACATCCCAAATTGAAATTGGTGCAGAAAATTTAACATTCCAGATTGAAATTGGAGTAGCGCATTTAACATTTTAAATTAAATATATGGCAACACATTTGAAATTCCAAAGGAAATTACTGCATCATATTTGACATCCTTAAAAGAAATTGGCACAACCTATTTCATATTTTAGATCTAAATTATTCTTGTGTATTTAATGATAATCAACTAAATTGCATCAGCTAATGTTCCGACATAAAATTAATGAAAAACATTTGTGTATATCCCTACTCTATATAATGACTTCTTTAAGGATTTATATTTAACTAGAAAGGGCATAAAACAGCATAATATCAACGGAAATGAATTTTAAGCGTGTCTTTCATCGCACAAGCCAAAATCATTCTTTAAGTAATCGGTTAGGAATTAAATATGGTTGAAAAATCTGTTCATGTTACCTCATGCACATTAACATGATATCAGCTCAAATTGACTCATGCACATTAACATCATTTCATCAAGTAAGACAAAATCGTTCTTTTGGTAATTGGCACAATGGAAGTTTCGCTAAGAAATCAAAGCAAGTTAGTTCATGCACATTAATATAAAATCCCCTCATGTTAGCTCATGCACATTAATATAAAATCTACTCATGTTAGCTCATGCTCATAAACATAAAAACAATTTATCTTAACTTATGCACATTAATATAAAATCCTCTCATGTTAGCTCATGCACATGAGCATGAAATTTGCTCATGTTAACTCATACACATTAAAATGATATGAAACTCATAATTCATTTTTCTTTTTATTAATTTCAATATATATATATATATATATATATATATATAACTTAAAATAAAAAATAAAATTAATTATATATAACTTAAACAATAGTTCTTTCGCAAAGAGTTTGTTCTTGAGTTAAAAAATTCAAAATTCAGTGTTAAAGAATATGTATTCGAAGGCAATTGTCCCGTCACATTTTTAAAAATTATATTCCTTTTGAATAAATAGTATTCATTCAATACCTTTTTCTATATGAAAAAATTAAAAATCTAAATAAAGAAAATTAAGATATATTTATTCAGAATTTAACATTAATTTATATAATTCACAATTTTTTTAAAAAATGCGATATAAATTTCTACATTTATAAATTTAATAAGCAACTTTAATAATATTAGTTATGTTATTAAATTTGAAAATATTTCTTTAATAAACTGGTACTAAAATCGGACTCGATTAAGAATGTATTTCGTTTCATCATTATAATCTCGAATGCATTTCCCTCGTGCTTTAATGTTATGAAATTTTCGAACTTATTATTCAGAAACACGTCTACAATGAATAGCAATAATAAATGTAGCACATTCAGCTTGAAATTACGTTAGATATTCAAAATGATACGAGATAAAAAAAAACTTGGTGTCAAACGAGAGTTTTGAAATGTTGTTTAAGAAAAATAAAATTTCAAATTCTGAGAAAATTTATCTAAGCACGGTCTGAGTAATAACAATTCTGTCATATAAAATTACAAACGAGGATGTGAAAGAGCACTCATCCATTTTATGAACAGAAATTTAGTGGAAAATTTAATTATGGGCTAAATGACTGTCATACAGTAACCATAATATATTTATCCACCGTTGTTGCCAGGAAAGCTGCAAACTTTAATTAAAGTCATATTTTATATCAAGTTGAAAATTAATTACTGCCGTATTAAAGTAATTTAATATAAATCCGCTTTTATCTCAGAAATTAATTCAATAGCATTATTTCCTTAAGCCTTAAACTATTCCACGTACCCTTTTGTCATTCGCACTTAATATTTTTAATAGACATGTTTTTAAATAATTAATTTTTAATAGACTGTTAAAGACACTTTTCAAAAGGCTTAAAGTTAAAAGCTGCGTATTCTTGGAACATTTGATCTGAGATGAGATTTCACTATTTTATTACGGAATTTCATTGAAAAATTAAAGAAATTGTTCCAAAAGTCTCTGACGAATAACATTTTGCATGAGATTAGACATAAGCCATAATGCACTACATCATTAAATTTAAAACGAAAAGATTTGCAAGAAATGAGTATAACTTAAAGAGAAAATAAATTATTGTAAAAAAGACAATTTGTGATTCAATAGAGCTAAAATTATTTCAATACTAAGCTTCCGTGTAGTTGTAGCTTCTTAGTAGGTAAACTTCAATACTAAGCTTCTAAGCTCTGTGGCTAGAATTCAATTTTTGGTCTCTTAGATCTCCAGTTCTATCCCGCTTTGATGGATTTCTGTGGGGACACGTAAAAATCATTTATTCTAATCTTTTTCAAACGATTCTCTAAGATGTTTTACTTCACTTATAAAGACATACTATACACCCTTGCAGATTTTATATTGGCTCTATTCTTATATTTTTGTAGCTAGCACCGTGAATAGATGCTTTCTTATCAAAATTCTAGAAAATGTTTTTAATTAAAAATATTTTTCTTATACTTTCTATATTTCAATTATAGAAATCTACATTCAATTTGCTTCCTCTTTTAATTATCTTTGTCTAATCTGTTCGGAATCAAAACGACTTCACATTTACAGTGTTTTCTTTGTAATTAAAAGAGTTCAAACAAGATCATTATATTCAAAAGCAGGAATGGGATCATCAATTACTCATACTAAAAATAATTTATCTCCCAATAAGGTGCATGTTTTGTCGTTATTATGCATTGAAATATTTTTTAATGCTTTTAAGAATTGAAAATATTTTTGGTTGTCTATAATCTTATATATATATATTAGCAGTTTCAATTTAAAAATTTGATATATCAAGCTTTCTTTCCGTGTTATCATTTCGCAAATACATAAATAGACACAACTACTGAAAACTTGATTAATTCCGTCAACAAATTGATACAAATTTGATGTGTTATTATAAAGGCCATGTTGGCAATATCAATAGACTAATAATTTGATAGGATTTTTGGCGTTATATGGACTGTATTGCATCATCTGGGGACATATTATATATTAACTATCATACCAACCATGTAATATTAGTTATTGTAAATAGGGGGTTTTTTTTGTAATTTGTTCCAGGAAGCAAAAAAAATCACAATATTTATGAATAATATCAAACATTATATCCTCATTTTTTACTCTTTACCTTTTTTTTAATAAATACACTTTACAAATAAACCGCATTTGTTTTGCTTCTGATGCTTCCTTTTCCTGAACTTGCATTATCCTTAATTTATGAACATGAATGTTTAATATAGTTGTTGATGACTTTTAAGATTGCAGCATGAATTATTTTTGTAACCACTGTTTTTTTTTTTTAATTTCATTCTTGTTTTATGAATAAAACATTCAACCCTGAATAACTAACATGTCAAAATTAAGCTTCAGAAATGTAGTTTTTATTTTTAATATTATCCAGTTCGTATACTTCAGAATATACTCAAATCAGAAAATATTATATAAATTTTCCTTAATTCAGAAATAATAAAATTTCTTGTCTTAGCCCTAATTCAATTATGTAGCAAATGATGTAGTGCATTCGTGTAAGGCTTTTGGTTTAGAAACCACAGAATTTTTCTAGAACATTTAATGGATTCAACTTATTATAAGTGCACCTATCAAAAAATTATAATTTCATTAAACTTTTTAACAATGTTCATTATTAGATTACTTAAATAAAATCAGGGAATGCCTTAATATAATAATAAAATAACTAGAAAATATGTGGGTATTTTTTGAAAATGTAATTGATAAATAAATGGCTGGTTATTGCAGGAAAATTACTTGACCTTATCTAATACTAAATTTTTAAACGCACTGATTAAAGTAACTAGTTTTACTTATGAAGGCATTTATCGAAATAGAATCCTGTAAAAGAATTTTTTCCTTTACTTATTGAAGCTGTAAGTAAATCCCTTTTGATATATATTCAAGGGAAAGAAATATTTAAAAAAATTTAGTACCAAATTATTTTATTTTTTGACAAACTATAAAATTTTATACCGTTTTTAATTACATTATAAAAGATTTTTTTCCTAGTAAAATAAAAATACGATGGACAGGCTATTATTTCTTCAGCACTCTTTAAAGAAAACATGAAAGATGTATAATACTTTTACTATTCTGAAATCTAAATTAATTGTTGATATTTCCTTGCCTATTCATTGAAATTTTTAAACGTCCATTTTATATATATAAAAAGGCATAAATACTGGAAAATTTTAAATATTTTTTTCAAAATTGAAATTTATATTAAATTTTACACTTTTGTAAAATATTTATATAACGTCTCTCACTGTGATTTTCCTACATATATGAATTCCTGCATACTTGGATTGATATATGGGGAATGGTACTAGTTTTAAATATTGTCTTCATGGTAGGTAGGATTTTTTACGTTAATGCCCAATCGCTTAATTTCAGATAAACTCATTTGATGCATTATGTGATTTCCAGATTGTTTACATTTTCTCGCAGGAAATCTTCAAACAGGCAACGTTAAACAATAGCAAATACCATCTATCAACTAGAGGTTTGGGATTGCAATAAACGGTATAAAGCCATTTAAATTTAATGTAACAAAATTAAGCCCCGATATTCAGATTCAAACAATAAAATTTCATTGCCAAATTATTGACAAATCTTATCAGAAATATATCAAAAGTCTCACTCCCCATACACAGAATTCTTTAAAAAAAGAAAATCTGAAATTTGAACCTGAAGCATGCAAAATTTTGAAATTTGGAATATTACTAATACGTGCTATGTATGTGAAAATTAAAAAATCAGCAAAAATAAATAATATGTCTAATAATAATATTAGATTCTATCATCAACTAGTGCGTTAAGACACGTCATAAATAGGATATGTGAAGAGTGAAATGAAATTTATGGCATCAATATCTGCATACTCTAAATCTGCTTTATTTATGGTGCTAGAACATAGATTTTCATTTTAACTATGAATTGATCGTTGCATACTCAATTAACTGGAAAATTTCATAAGCCAAACTGAAACGTGAGACAAACACCTTAAATATTTTCCCCAGTTTACAATCTATGTTCATGTGTAGGAGTTAAAATTTGACTTCCTCTTAATTGCATACTTAACTGTTTTGAATTGCTTTCCCTCGATAAAAAAATATTGCACTTCTACTTCATAGATTCACTAAGTTTAATAGATAGAAGATATATCAGCTTTAAAAAGAATCCCTCGTACAACTGACAGAAATCACGATGTAATTCCTTCAATTCAACAGTTTGCTTTTAAAACTTGAGCCTCAATCTAACGCAACGTTGCCATTACCTGGAGAGTATTTTAAACAATAAAATAAAATATTACAATAGTTTATGTCATTTTGAGCCATAGCATAATTTAATACCATATAATATTAATGACTAGACTTTCAAATTCAGAAACTGAAAATTATTCCATTTTTGTTTAGTATCTATAATTCATATATGCTCTTCAACTGATTTCTATTATTGTTTTGCTTTTGTGGCATTTATTTATTTTTGAATTTGCATCTTTCATATTATTTGGTATCTCCCACCTCTAAAATACACGAAGTAATTGATTTTTAAAATAATTATTTGAATTATCTTTTAGAGGCAAATTCATTTTCATCCATTCATACATGAATGAGAAGGCATTTTGGATTTAAAAGTCGGAAAAAATGCGATGTAATTTAATATGTTGTGAATGCATTAGAGGAAGAATACCTAACTGTAGTTTAAAGTTATCTTTAAAAAATTTAATGAATTGCATAATGAGTGGTTATTTATATGCTTATCTGCCATCTTAATATTTAATATTACAAAAAATCCCTGATGAATCTTACATGATTAATTACATGATATTTCATGTCAATAAACCAATTTTAATAACAGGTAATGACATTAATAACAGGTATCAAAACAAAATTAATTACAGATACACAATGTCTTGATTAAATGTCTATTTAAAATAAAAATGAATGAATTTTTATTTTTGTTGTAATGAACCGATTCCGTTAATTCCCAAGTTGGAAATGAGCTAAAGTTATTCATTAATTCTAAATAAATTTGATTCCGTCAATGTAATGAACAGTTAAATGCACACGAAAGACAAATCTTAAGAATTAATTAATTTAATTAATTACTAACATAATGAAAGTTTAATCGGAATAAAAATAAACATAGTTAAATTAACTAAATAATTATGACATATAAGCATTAATGAAAACCTTTTTCTTTCACGATTAAAATGGTAAATATAGAGCAACCCACCTATATATAATTTTGAAAATTAATATGCGGTCCCCTTTTTCAGGATGCAACAACTGTAAAATTTTATTCGGAAAGGGAGAGCAAGTAATCAGGCTAAAACGCTAGTAAATCCGGTTATGGAAAAGGGGGAATCAAATTAAAGAAAAAAGAAAAATCTTCTGATAATCTACGAAGAGTGCAGGATTATCTTACAGTTCACGAAGTTTCTGAAAGAGGGACTTCAATAAGCGGATAATACTTCATCTTTGGGGACAATGGACGAGTTCGTTAATATTTTAATTATTCAAATTGTGGCTCTGTGTTTTCTTCAAAAACGTGAAGCGAAGTTTAAGCAGCCTTTAAGAGGCTGGCCGAAATTTAAATCGGGCCTTTCCAAAGAAGATTTTTGCTGAAAGTATTGTCTTCACTCAGCATTATGAGCCACAAACTAAGGTAAATACCAGTTCAGAATATTCTCATGAGAAAAATTATCCTTGTAAACTCTGTATCTGAAGATAATCGTTTTAATTCTCAAGTAAATACTTTTGAGAAAAGTGTGGTAAAAATTCTCTGAAAGTTATCCTGCTTCACCGTTGCATTGATGGACTATTAAATTCTTAATAATCATTAGCATTCAGTATCCGATTTCGCTGTCGTATGAAATTTTTCATATATAAAACAAAAAGTTTATTAATCACAAAATAATCTGACCTTAATTCTTTGATAAAGCTCCACGCTATAAAATTTCATACTATACCTATTTGCTCTTTAAAACTTCCTAAAAAAACTTTTAAAACTTTAAAATTCATAGTTATAGAATACATAGAAAGTTCCAAAATTATCTCAACATTTCGATTTTCCTGAATTCATGTAATAAAGGGTAGACAACCCTATTAAAAATTACCATTTGGTAGCTGATAGTAGAGATGGAGCTTTACACGATAACAGTATTTTAGGCCGGGATAGCCTGGTTGGTAGAGCATTGGACTCGTACTCCTTAGGTTACGGGTTCGAAGCTCAACGGCCAAAGGATTAACCGAGTGTGTGGCGATTGGCGCTCGTTAATTCTGTTCGTGGTCCCAAAGTCCTCCATATCGAGAGTAATATCACTGGGGGTACTGGGTCAGGGGTGATCGTTCCCTGTTTCAGGTCTAAATTACCATCTGAGATGAATGAATGAATTTGCATGAATGCAGGCCGCCCCCTAAAAAGGGTTGTGACGTGTGAGTAGCTAAGTCGAACTCTTGGCCCTAGATGGCGCTACTTGTAAAACAAGAGACGTATATTTCCGGCTTAAATTCTGCTGAAGTATCAGCGGGGCTTGTCTATGGCAAGTGCTATAAGTAACAACAACAACAGTATTTTGATTTGAGTTAATTAAACAGCCTCAGTTTTTTTGTCTTTAAATTGTAATATATTTAATGAATCGTAAAGAGAACAGGGAAGGTTATGAAGGGAATAACGCATAGGGCAAGTAGCTTCCACGACTTTTCTGACACATGCGCACTATTTTGTGGAAATCTTCCGTGACAATGTAGCTGCATTGCATAAATGTGGCTGAATTTAATTAATACATCATTGAATTTTATCCTTGATTTATGCGTGCTTGTTTGTTTGCCGTCATGGCCCTTTGACTTCAAATAACCCCATAAGTATAAATCTAATGGTGTTACATCACACGATCTAGGGGCCAATTCTCAAAAGCCAGACTTTCTCTAGTTTTTAAACATTGTTCATCAATAAAAACGTGTTACTCTGTCGATCAATGCCCTATTTTTACTAACCCTAAGCTATTAGCTGTCAAATAGTTTATAATAAGATTGTCAACACTTTACTGCAGGAATGTTGGTGACTTCAAATCTTGCTTTAATTTTGGATACCCTTCAGTATGGCTTTATGTTTTTATACTTCTGAGCGCATATATTCTATATACGAAATGAATTGGATGAATGAAACTTGGTATGTAGTCTTTAAGTTTATCGTTGTTCTGTATAAAATTGTAGATGAAATGTGTAAACGAAAATGTCTATGCCTTTTTTTTCTTCAATGTGCATATAAAAATGATTGATCGAAAATTCTAAATTTATCTATATGAAACAATTTCGCCCGTTGATTTATCTTTAAAATTGTTGATTTGCATTAGACTTTATGCCAAAATCTAACTATCGGTTCCACTTCTTTATTATTTCATTTGCACAGGAGGAAGCTCACCTATAACTCTGTTGAAATACAGTTTCCTTGAAATTATTTTAAGAATGGTGTCTCTTTTGCATTTTAAAACGTGCTTCTTGTTCACATTGCTAGTTCAATGAATGATGGAAACAGAGTAATGAAAGAAGGGGTAAAAAGAAAATAAATCAATACACAGGAAATGGGCAGATTAAGGCTGTAATGACTTGATCCTGGTCGATCAAATAAAATGGTAGCGTGTTATACACGAAGGGTTTATTTACAGCTTTATACAATAATACAATAAATAAAAACAAAACACGTCCTCTAGATTAGATACTGGAAAATATTTACAACTGAATTGTCCGTTCAGCAACTATGCCGGGGATTCACAAGCTGTCCGCGTATTCGGCTACTGCCTGTAGCTCCAGAGATCTACGGATTACTTCCGGTAGATCTTTCCAACAAACTCGAGATCACCTGGTATCTCTTCAACTTCAGCACTCCTCACAGCTCGTCTCGTCCTCCGGATCAGCTTGTCTCCTCTCTCCTCTCCTCTCTTCTTTCAATCGGCTTCTCGAATCCTTTTTTAATGATAGCGAAGCTCCACCTCTCAGGCTGATATTGGCGCGCTGGAGATGCCCATTGTCCAATCATTCTTTAGAAATACTCCCACTGGTGCCTCATCATGTCGTGGGAAGATTTCTGGGACATCCACCCCTTATCAGAACCTTCACAATACCCACTGTTCGCATCTGCATTCTTTCTTCAATGGGTTCAAGGAAGCACTAATTTCTTCAACGGGTCGTAAAGAGCATATGCTTTTCATTATTGGAACATTATCCCAGCTGGCGTGGTCCATAGAAGGAAAAGTCCCATCTGGTATTTCGACACGGTTTGTTGATTTAATGGGCCGAAAACATGTGTGTTCCATTATTTGTCTTTCTCAAGTTTGAAGAATGACACTAAAAAGGGAGAAACACAATGGGCAACAAAGGATGAATAGCCTCACCGCTGGCTAGGAGTATCATTTTTCGATCATCTGTCCCTTCCAACAGGAAAGGTGACGACTTCCTTACAAGGCTGTTCTGGGGTCAGGCCTTGAAAACCCAAAAATTCGCTCATTATACAACAGCTGCACAGTAGAGAGACGAAAAGGAGTTACCTTAAATTAAGCAGTGACTGAGGTGCGCTGATCGCAGATATAGGTTGGCGTTTTGCCAAGAACTTGAAACCTTTTCTTCCTCCTCTTTCAAAAGAGTCACTTTTGCTTCATTGGTTTAATTTTCCTTCGCTTTTTTATTTTCCTTTATTTTTTTCTTTTGCTATTACCCAGATTTGATTTTACTTTCATGTTGTCTCGACGTAAACTCATTTTCGTTAACTTATACACATTCGTTTTCTTTAACTAGAAAGTAAGAATCAAGAATATACATACTGGTAATTTCATAAAATATGAATCATATAATTTCATTAAAATTGAGGAACTATTCAGAGATAAAGCTAAATACTTAAAAACTCTGCTTTATCTGTAATTTCTTATAAAATAATTTTAACAACGCCACTCTTTTCTGAATTAACAACTACCATAAATCTATTTGGATATTACTCGTTTCTCTTCAGTTCATTGCAAAATCGAATGCAAGAGGAACCATAATTTGGAAAATTGAGCTTTTAATCTTTATTGTATCTTTCTTCAAAAATAAGAATGCGTAAGTATAAATGAAAAATATTCCGCAATTTAAAAATTTGTGAAATTGGTAACAAAGTAACAAAATGAATAATTTTTTTGCAAAAATGTTTCTAAAATTTCCAATGTAAAATAGTTACTGGGAGTCGGATTTAATTATTTGGTGTGATGCGTCTCCAGAAAAAGGACGACTTGATTAGTCATTCTTGCCCAATATAAATGATAAATTTTGATAAATATATAATATGAATATATAATAATTATATAAGTAGATGAAAAGTATAAAATATAATTAGCTTTTAATTATATTTTAATATTTCTTAATTTAGACAAATACAGGCACATTAATTTGTACCCAATTTATTAATTGGATTTATGTTATGTGTTAAATAGGAATAAATCTTTTAATAGAATTTTTAAATTGAAAAAATTATTAATAAAGTTTAATTTTAATTTTTCAACCATTCCTCTTAAAGTCAAACAAAGCAGATGACTTTTAATTAATTTCCTTTAAAAGTTATTCAAATGATAAGTATTTTAAATTTAATTTGTATTGAAACAGTACTAATGTCCTCTGGAAATAAATTTGGGTATTTATAAAACATCAATATTTTAATTATACAATTTTTTAAATGTTTGTCACGTGATTTCCTTGAATCTAAACATGTTTGTCAAGGAAATGGTGTGAATGGATTCCAGTAGATAGTTAAGAATGAAAACATATTTTTAAGTTGCGGTACGGCCTGGTTGTAAGGCTTCGGATTTCACGCCCCAGACCCGATTCAACCGAATAAACATTGTCCAAGAGGGTGAGGTGCACATTAAATCTGTAAGATCAAACGTCCTCTCGCTGGTGTGGTGTAAAAATTTGAAGAGGGTTGTATCTCTAGTGTCGTCTTCGTCATCTGACCGCGATTCAAAGATATGAGATCCATCCCACAATAGCCCTAGTGTTGCTTTCAAAAACGGGACATTGTTATTGGTAATCTAAGTGAACATATTTTTCATGAAACACCATATATATATATATATATATATATATATATATATATATATATATATA
>JAOUZG010052544.1:707431-735060 GCA_026289955.1 Argiope argentata | reverse complement strand
ATATATATATATATATATATATATATATATATATATATATATATATACAATTATTTTATTTATTTCACATTTTTACATTTACTTTACATTTTTTAAAATTTATTTTATAATATTTAATTTATTCTTCAAAAACCAATAATCATGAAGTCTTAAATATAATTGTCCATATATATTTCTTATTATCTGATTTGATAATTAAAGAAATTTTAATTGCTGAATAATTGGATGGTTAATTAGAACATCCAACACCTCTTCTAGAACAGATCGCGAAAACTTATGTCCTTATCCAAAACAAGAGATGAAAAAGCACCAAGAGAGCCTACTTCAGAATACCTTTCAATAACATAAAAATTATTTATTTCCATCCAAAGGGCATGAAATAAAAGAAAGATTTGTTGCAGGAAAGCGAGAGGGCATTTATTTCAATTTGATGTAGTCGGTAAATCTTTAGAAATATAACCGGAAGGAACGGAACTTGATGTTTGCAAATTCCGAAAGATTTATCAAAAAACTGTAGGTACATAAGAGGATTGAGGAACGATGACATCAACCACAAAACATGGATTTATTATTTTTATGACTTCTTTTATGGATTTTTTCAGTTCGGAATTTGTCTACCAAGGCAAATAGAGTATTTAAGCATCTGATACAAGGCTCGTTGATTCTGTATCGATCTGTTCGGTTTGTGGGATTCACTTGACCACGATTCGTAAATGATTTGGTTAATTTGAATTAAATCGCATAATGATGCCGATGATATTACAAGGAAAATGCTTAAATTACAGCAGAAACAAACTCAACCAACCCTTTTAGTTTTGCATTTAACGATAGTTGCCACGTGTAATATATATACTTTCCAATTGTAGTTATTATATAAAGGACTTGAGAATTTTTCAATCTATAGAGCCACGGTGGCCTGATGGTAAGGTCTCGACTTGTGAGTAGTAGGGTTTCGTGGTTCGAGACTCGATTCCGTCACCGAAGATCCGTCGTGTAAAGGCATCTGTTGCACGTTAAGTCCGTCAGGTTCAAAGTCCCCCGCCGGTGTGATGTGGAGAGGGACAGTGTCAATTCATGTATCGTCCTCGTCATCTGACCATGGTTCAAAATTAGGAGGTCAGTCCCAAAAATAGCCCAAGTGTTGTTTTACAACGGGACGGTAATATAACTAAACCAAACCTTTCGATGTATTCATGTTCTCCTTGCTTTCTGTCCAATACAATATTTGAGGATTAAATGGGCTGACAATTAATCGCTTCCAGTTCAAGAAATATCGAATTTATATGAAATACTGCGGGATTTTTTCAAAAAATGAAAACTGCATGTAAAATCTCTTCACATACGTCAACTAAGCTGCCTTATACAATATTGGAAACCTCTGTTCAACAAGGAAAAAAGAATAAGAAATTATTTTACAATATATTCTTTTATAAAACATAACTCTGGGGCATCCATAAATCCATTTTTTGGTGTTATATAACGAGAAACTGATAGTGTAAATATTAAAACATCAAAATTTTGATCACTCCCTATTTGTTGTTGTTACTAATGACACTTGCTAGAAGAAGCGTGCGGGCTGACTTCGCTATTTTAAGCCGATTGAGAGTCTCTTGTTTTTTAGTAGCGCAAATTAGGGCCAAGAGCAATGACTTAGCTACTTCATGCGTCACATTCGTTTGCACAGCCCCTTTTTACAGAGGGGCGCAGTCTTACACCTCACAGAAAGAACACAGAAGAACAACCATGCCAGAACCAGGACTCGAGCCCCGGACACACAGATCCCAGGGAGGAAGGGCCAGCCCCGAAGCCAATACGCTGGCTGACACTCCGTTTAGTTTATCAAGTAAGAATAGTAAGTATGCACAGTAAAGTTTGTTCAGGAAAAACTGAAAGTGCGGTAAGCATATTTATCATTGATAAATATGGGTAAAAATATCATCTGATTTTCACTTAAAATCCTTTAAATTTTAGGTTATTTAAAACAATAGTATTTAATTTCTTTAGCTAGAAATTTATGAATCGCTTCAAATTGAAATTCAATATTATCTTACCGCAAACTTAAAATTCATTTCGTATTAAATACAATCGCTGAATGAACTAAAATTGCTATATAAACATAAAACTTTATATTTTATTTATGACATCTTAACAATATTTTTCGTTTAAGAAATAATCAAAAATGTTAGAATCAATGGCTTTTAAATAATCGTCACTTCAAAAAATGTATAACAAAATCGAAATATGTATGACATTAATAACAAGAAGATTCCGAATTCAATTATAAGAAACTCCAATTGTGTCTACAGTTTTTTTTTCAGTTTTATAGATGAATTTTGAATTGAAATTAAATAGATTCAACTACAAATTCTCATAATTAAAGACAAGAATATCAGAAATAAGGATCACTAAGCAGTGGGAGTTTCTTTTCTAAATACATCGCCATAAATTAAATTTTAATTATGAACGCTGGAACCGATAGTCGCTATGAAAAATTTCGCATCATGAATAGGCAGTGATAGGCTTACTTACCACTTTTGAATTTAAATGATATCTAACTTTAACTTAAGGTATTTCTGAACTAGTAAGGTAACTGAATCGAATCTTAATGATAAGTGCTCGAACTTAGTATCGTTACTAAAGTCTTGGCAGTTTTACCGAGTAATGGTAAGCTTACTTAACAATTCTAAATTTTTAGAGGATAATTAATTGTGCATTTAATGTATTTCTAACTATTAAGTTAACTCAATTGAATATTAATGATACACCCTGGAACCTTATTGTCGTTACGAAAACTCTGCCACTTTGAACTAGTAATAGTAAGCTTAGTTACCGCTTTTGAATTTAAACTATATTTAACTTAAGATTCATCTGGACTATTAAGTTTCTCAATCGAATCTCAATTATAAGTGCTGGAACTTAGTATCGGTACGAAATTCTTCGTATCGTGAACTTGCGATGGTAAGCTTACTTACCACTTTTGGACTTAAAAGAAATTTGATTTTACAACTAAGGTATTTCTGATCTAATAAGGTAACTCACTTGAATGTTAATATCGTATTACACTATTTAACGTTTTAATATACATTCATAACCCCTTATAAAAGTATTTTGCAAATAATGATCACATATAACAGAGAATTATAATGGGATAACTATAACACCAAAGGCATTGAGAAGAATTCTTTCTACAAATTTTCTCTTGAAAGGAAACTTTCTTGCAGATAAATTACCATTAATACCTTAAATACAAATAATAGTTATCCATTTCTTTTTGTTAAAAGTCATTAAGATAACCGCCGCCTCTTATAGAACGAATCGCCAAAAATTCCCATCGTCTGCCCCAACAAATGGTGAGGAGACACCATGCAAACCTCCTTGAGGGCAGCTCTCAGTTACAGATAGAGTATTTATTTGTGCCCAAAGAGCAAGAAATAAAAGAGGGATTTCTTGAGGGAGAACGAGAGGGTATTTCTATCAATTCGGAGCAGTCCGTAAATCCTTAGAAATATAACCGCGGGGGACGGGGCTTGGCGTTTGGAAATCCCGAAGGTTTTATCAGAAAATTGTACACAAGAGGATTCAAAGACGACGACATCAACCACAAAACATGTCTTAACTCCTTTTATCACTCCTTTTACGGATCTTTCCAGTTAGGATTTCGTCCTCAAAGGATAATGGAGTGCTCTTGTGTCCGATATAGTTATGTTTACTGGTTTTCGTGGTTTGCTTAAGTTTTAACATGGTGGTTATTTTTGAAAAGAAGGTTTTTGAATCAAAACTGATCAAGAAGTCCCTTTCTGTAAGGATAAATTCAGCCGCTATCAAGAATTTTAAAACAGATTTTATCAAAGTATCATTAAAAATATCATCCTTAGATTTGATGAAACTTTTTACTACATAGCTTCATTTTTCGATTTTGGAATTATATGTCATTTATACAAGAATTTATTTTTTAGAAGATAAAAATGTTATTCCAATTTTATATTTATATACATCAATGTAATAAATTTTATTTAATATAGAGTTACAAGAGAAGGTTTTCAAAAAGGTTTTATGATACTCTAACTTGCTACTTTGGAATTGCTTGTACATCTGAACCAACTTTGATAACATTTGCACAGGAATTTATTTTTTGACAAATGAGAATATTATTTCAGTTTTATATTTATCTACAACAATGAAATGAATTTTATTTAATGTAATGTTACAAACGAAGGTTTTCAAAAAACTTTTATGATACTCTAACTTGTTATGATAGCTTTGCGCCTCATTAACAGTTTTGTTATTGATTAAACATTAAAAATATTTCTACATTCATTTATTTTTGATGAAAATATGACTGGTGTTAAATAATAATAGATGTTTAGTGAAGAATTATGATAGCAACAAAGTTATAAAAATTTATCATAAATATAATATAAGAGAAAAGTTTTTATTTATCTTTTTTTTTTTCGAAAAATAGAAAGGGGAGTGAAATAACATATCACCATCATATGACAATCGAAACTACTAGATCAGTTAGGTGTTAGATGAACATGAACATGTTAGATTACATCTAAGTGAGCATTTCATTATTCTTTTCACGGATATCACATCTATTTCTTCACTTCTGACATGTAACTTTATTGGGTATAACATTAATATAAATTGTATTAGACTTAAATCAATAACACATTGCTTAAAGAAGATAGACGTAACTTTATTTATGTTTATTTAAATTATTTTAGAATGTTTAGCTAAAGTATCATTTCTTAGTTGTTGTTGTTGTTATTAGTGGCACTTGACGTGGATAAGCTTCTCCAAGGCATCAGCGAGTTTTAAGCCAAAAGGACAGATTCTTGTTTTGAAATAGCGCCGACTAGGGCCAATAATATGTATACTCTCTCATCGCTTTCGCTTACACAGATCCTTCTTACAGCGGGGGGGGGCATATTCATACATCTTACAGATAGAACACAGAAGAACAACCATGCCGGAACCGGAACACCCAGCTGTCGGGGAAAATGAGCTACCCCTACACTGGCATTTATTACATAATACAATGTATAGATAATTTGCTGATATTTGTTAATGTAATATCCACGTTGTGATACTTTATTTGAATGTTTATATAAAAGAAATTTATTTCCATTTTGAACAAATATATATTTATGCAAAAAAAAAATATTTCTAGAGATTAACTGATACCAATTAAACAATCATTTATATTTCAAATCAATGCAATTTAACTCTTTTCTTTATAATTATTCGTATTTTATTTTATTAGTATTCTTTTAGGTTATTATAAATATTTATTCATAATTAAATTATAAAATAAAAGAATTATTTATTATTTATTTATAGCTATAAAATAAGAAAAAAAATATGTTTAAAAGTTATAAAATAAAAGTATCCATGCATAAATAAATATAAGTATTGATAAGCAAATAAATTATAAAATACATATAAGTATTGATATAAGTATAAGTAATAATATAAGTATCGACAAGCAAATAAATCATAACATAAATATAAGCATTGATATAAGTATAAGTAATAATATTAGTATTGATAAGCAAATAAATCATAAGATAAATATAAGCATTGATATAAGTATTAGGAATAATATAAGTATTGATAAGTAAATAAATTATAAAATAAAAGTATTGATTATTATTTATTTATAGTTATAAAATAAGCAAAAAAATCATGTTTAAAAGTTTTACTGATCTTCAAAACATGTTTTATTTCCAAAGTTTCCAGATTCACTTCTAACTTGAATAACATCAATCTCAGTGGTACTATTAAATACAAAATATTTTCAAGCACACGTTACCAAATAAAATAACATCAAAATGCATCCCTAGAAAATCATATACGTTGGCATCTTTAAAACTAAATCTTAAAACCGCTTTTCTAGTACCTTAACTGTAACTTTCGTTCGAGACTCTACAAAATTACTAGCAGCAAAGTGCAAATTCTAACTCCCAGCGGAAGTATAAAAGCAAGTTTATAATCTTCCAACATTAATTTTTCCGCTCCTCGGAAATACTATTTTCCTCCGAACTTAATGACTACGAGAACTCCCGAAGAGTTTTGATGATACTTCGGCAAAGATCGGAAGAAAATTCTCCGATTTCATTTTAAAAGGAAAATGGCAAAAGGCAAGGAATAGTGAAAAAAGAAAAGGGCTTAGTAGGTCCCTCGCGTAGTTTTCTCCTGAAATACGACGACCTGAAGTGCCCGGTTTAAATCTCGGTTTAGAATGAGGTCGCATGAAAACGAAAACGAAGATACTGCAAAGGGGATAAGAAAGATTGACAAAAAAAGAAAAAATTCGCGTTTCAGTCCCCCAGCTTGATGTGGAAGACCGATTCTTCGAACTTTATAGTAATAGGAATTCTTGGTTCGGTTTTGTGGCAGATTTGGAATTGGCCAACGCATTTTTTCCAGATACAAATCACCCGTGAATCGTTTTTTGTGGGAAGAAATCCAGACTTAAAAAATGCAGCGGTGGGAAACCAGACGCATACATTGCTGCGTCTCTTGACAAAAAACAAAATCTTGTGCTTTGCCGTGTTGCATCCTTGAAGCAGTTATTGCCAGCAATAAAGTTCTTGACGAAGACATTTCAGTGAGTTAGGAAAAAAGAGAATTCGACTTAACCTGCAAAATCTTCTTTAATCTCTTATTTATTTTCTGTTAAATTAGTTTCTTAGAATGCAAGGAATTGGACCAAAACATCATTCTACTGAAACTGGTTGCAAATCTTTTAAGAAAATCGAACACTCTATATGTTCTGAAATTGGTAGAATCATTTTAGAAATAATTTTCTAGTTATTGTTGTTGCTTTGAGCATCTGGAAGACTTTATTTTAAAAAAACACAAGCGTGATAACTCAAAAACATAATAGGGCCGCGTTGTCCTGGTTGTAAAGTCTTGGTCGGTGATCTGTAGTGTTTCAGGTTTGAAACCCGATCCCTCCGAAGAACCGTTGTGCAAGGGGATCCGTTGTACGCTAAATATGTCAGGTCAAACATATAGAGGGAGGATGCAGTTCAGGTACCACCCTTGTCATCTGACCGGGATTCAAAATTACGAAGCTCCTAGTGTCGCTTTACAACGGGACATTAATATAACTAAATTTAAGCCAAATTGCACAATGTGCCGAATCTCGACTCAAATGTTTCATTCAACGCTTCAGTCGAACCCCAAATTACAAATAATATCATAAAATTTGCTACAATAATAAGCATAATATTTCCCAAAATTGAAATTGTATAACATGTTGATAGTTTATATTCTGTAATATTTTTTGATATTGAGCAATATTATATAATAATGTATAATGTTACGTAATACTGTATAATGTTGCACAACATTATATAATGTCAAACAACAGTATTCTGCAGTATTGAAAATTTACCGATTGTTGTTGTTGTTACTTATAGCACTTGCCTATGGGCAAGCCTCCCGCTGACACAGCAGCAGATTTAAGCCGAAAGGAGCGTCTCTTATATTTTAAGTAGCGCCAACTAGGGCCAAGAGCAAGACTTAGCTACACACTCACCACATTTGCTTGCACAACCCCTTTTTACAGGGGGGCACAGTCACACATCTCACAGATAGTACACAGAATAATAACCATTCCCAAACCGGGACTCGAACCCGGGGCTCCCAGAACACGAGAAAGACGAGCGACCTCTGTGCCAGAGAGCCGGCGATTTTGCCGATTATAATACAGAAACACAGTTTAAGTTTTAATTATTTCTATGACATCCATTTGATAATTCTTCGCGTTGCTCTAATTTAATCTGTTGTCTAAGACAATTTTTTCTGAGATTTGAACCTTTTAAACTGTAAATCCGCATCTTATGCATTGGACTAGTCAGAATTTAAAAAGAAAGGTTATATTATGATAATGGATGATTAATTTAGGAGTTCTATTTCATACGAAATAGTATGGGGTTATCTAATTCTGAATAGTCTTTTTAATGAAATTAATCCTTTACAATTTACTGGTATTGTATAATAATAAATTAATGCAGATAATAATAAGAACCATGATTTGCTATTAGAGTAAATTAAGGAGATTGATACAAAAAATTGCTTTTAACAAAGTTTATTTTTCCGAAAAATTTGTTTAAAGTGTGAATTACTTTTGATGAAGAGTTTTGATTCATGAATTTTATTCGCATAAAACTTTTCTATCGTATATGACAACAAAACAAATGTTATAAATTGCAAACGATATTTATTAACATCTTAATCATGCATTAATAAAATTTTTATAGTTTTAATCATCCTTTACCTGATTACTATTAGTTGCTATTTGTATGCAACACTTCAAATCGATTCGAATATCTATGAGATGAAGTGATTCTCTATTTATATCATACGGTTGGACATTTCATTTTAATTTACATTACTGATGTGAAATCTAATAATTATTATTATCTGATTACTATTAGTCGCTATTTAAATGAAACACATTCAACTTGATTCGAATATCTATGAGATGAAATGATTCTCTATTTATATCATACGGTTGCTCATTTAATTTTTTTATATTACTGATGTAAAATCTAATTATTATTATCTGATTACTATTAAGCTCTATTTAAATGAAACACCTTCAGCTTGATTCGAATATCTATGAAATGAAGTAGTTCTCTATTTATATGATAAGCTTGAACACCTCGTTTTTTAAACTTTTCTTATGTAAAATATTATTAGTCTCTATTTATTTGCAGTACTTTCAAATTGATTCGAATATATATGAGAAGAAGTAATTCTCTATTTATTTAGTACGCTTGGACATTTCATTTTTTTACATTACCGATGTAAAATTTAATTATTATTATCTGATTATTATTAGTCTCTATTTAAATGCAACGTTTTCAAATTGTTTTGAATATGTGTGAGATGAGGTGGCTTTCTATCTATTTAGTATGTTGGAAATTTCATTTTATTTTACTTTACCGATGCGATTGGATAAAGAATAGCAATAGCAAAAGAAATTTCGGGTACTATTTTTTTAATAAAATATCTCACATTTGATAGGATCTTTCAGAAATTCAATATTCATTGCTCTCTGTTCCGTTTTGCTAAATGGTTTCATTTACTTGCATTCGATATTATAAAGATTTATTTCACAGCTTTCAATTTCTAAGCTTCATTTTTTACATACCTAGAAACATATTTTTGAGACAAATATATTGACTTTTAACGATAAATCCGTCTTAATGTCCACAGCCGTCATCTTTAGAAATCACATAAAACTAGAGTTCACATTAAGCGAGTTAATCATTAACACAGAATCTGAATAAATTAGCATCAAAAATCGAAACAACCGTCTCATTAAAATATTCTCCTTACCCTAAGAAAGAACAGAAAGACTCTAGTTCACACTTCGCTGCTGAAGTGCGACCAGAAGTCAAGTGCAGTAAGTCTTCCTCCTCGTTAGCAGCGCAAATATTTTCGAATCAAATCGCGTCTGTTTCTAAACCCCCAACAAGTCTAGCGTGAGTTTCGAGCTTATCAGTGATAAGATCATTAGCCGGTCGCCCCCCGTGGAGAGAAGAGGAATTTTTGAAATCTGGAGTACCAAATGTCTTGCGCTGAGAATTTTAAAGTTCGTATTTGTGCCTTGTCGGAGAGGACTGGTGAGGAAGGGGTGTCCGCTAATTTATTCGAAGTTTCGAACATTTACTGTCTCATCCATCATGGGTTAAAATATTAATTTCGAGTTGCCGCCGCTGTGAGGGAACGGATCAACTGTGAAACAATCTGTGACACCTGTATGTGAAGGCTAGTAATTGATTCGTGTTTGAGGGCAGAGGGTGGAATAGTAGCCTTGATGAATATGTAGAAGGCCATTGATGGGGCTGGTCGGAGACTCATGCATATCGGATGTCACTTGAAAAATGTCTTTCATCGAATGGAATCTGGTAAGAGAAAGAAAGACTATAGATATTTGAATGCATTTTTAAATGGATTTAATAATTTTTAAAAATGAAAATAGATGTAAAAAAATTAAAATGAAGTCTGCTATGCATATTTCAATGTATCATGTCAGAACATAATTTCTCGATAATAAATACCGATAATAAATTTCTCGATAATATAAGTCAGAACATAATAAATACCACGCGCGCTTGCAAGTTACATTTTTATTCATTTTAATTGTTTCATTGAATGAGTCCCTTTAGTATTGCAAAAGATAAAAAAAAAAACGTTGTCTCGCATTTATTATTTTTAAAAAAATATCGCATTTCCTATTTATTTCGTTTTATATAACCACGTGCTTAAGATAACATTTTCATAGGTTTTATTTGCAGTAGTCATAAACTTATTTTTGTTTAATCAAAGCTTTTGGTAATGCAATGGCAACGAGTTATTAAAAGCAGATTTTTTCAGATGCTCGTGCAGAAAATAAAACTTTTATTTTTTCGCCTATGGATTAAAATTTTTAATTTTTCACCTACAGATTTTTATTGACGCCAAAAACCTCATGCCCAAAACAACATCATGTTCTGGCATGACAAAAGTTAACTTTTTAAAATTATCTTCATTTACTGTCATCTTAGTATTTCCATAGATATACAGAAAAGTTTAAAATTACTGAATATCGATCTCTTCTTTTTTTTGGGGGGGGTAGAGGTGGGAACTTCCTACTATGCATAAATATTAGCAGGAAGAAAAGCTTCTAAAATAAAACAGTAAAAATATTAATTTTGAATGTTTGTTGAGATTAATAATTGGGCAAAAATGATGCTAAACAAAATTTTCTTTTCGAAATAAGTATGGCACAAGATGCAGAGAAAAAGTAAACAATCAATTAAAAAAACATATTTAATAAAAATTAAATGTATAAAAAGAAAATGAGATCTAGGATCGCAAATTTCAATTGATCATGTGACAACATTATTATTTTTTAATTCATTTTTTCTAACTGGCAAACAAAGTTTCGGATCTCGACCGATTTTGAGATGAAATAACCGTTATGATGTAATATTTCTACGACAGCATTTTAAAAAAAGCAATGACTATCAAAGAATCATAATTAATAATAATGCAATACTGGTAAATGCAGGTAAAAATATATGCAATTAAAAATATTGATAAATATTACACTTTATTCTTGATTCAATGCCTACGCGATTTCGAGCTTCAATTATTTGTTGCCTTCAATTATTCAAAATCCCTAATAAAAATAACATCATGTTCCAACATTTTATTAAACACACTTGTTTATTCTTTCTGAAAAATTATTTTGATTCTTACATAATTGCTTTATACAGCGTTGTTGTGATTAAAATTAGCTATATGAAAATGATCCTAAAGCCAGATCTATGTTTTCAAAAGAAACATAATTTCATGAAGTGAAACACAAAATTATGTAAATTGAAATACTATTTAGGTTTATTTTTGTCAATACATGGTGTGGTACCAATATCTATATTTATTGAGGTAATATTGAATTGTTTATTTGAGTTTTTTACTTACTTAAAAATACTGAAGAAATTACTTCATTTATTCAAATTTCAGACGAAGTGCATAGAGGCAATGTGTTTTAATTTCAAAATTATTAACTATACTTCATTTCACTGTCACCACTTGTAGGGCCTACTGTATGTTTCGTAAATAAGACCAGATATCATAATATTTTGTCAAATTTTTTATTCCAAAGTTGCAACAACAAGCCCACTATTAAGATATCGTTTTTATGAATGGGGTAGCTCTATTTCACTTTATTCGTTCTATTCAAGATTGTTTAACCACTTGACATACGAATTTATTTAAATTTCTAATAAAATAACTCATTCTATTTTGGTAATTTATTTGGGATAACAAATCGTTTCATATTGATTTTTTCGTATTTAAATACTTAATTCTGTGACTTAATTGCAGACTTGAAAATAAAAATTCAGTAATTCGATGTGCGTGTCAGACACGCCATTGTATGCGAAGTGGTTAAGTAGCCATTTTACACATGTAATAAGTAGACTTTTTTTAAGAAATATGACTACAACGATTCCTGATCTCACACCATGTGATTCTCGCCTGTAGGTGTTTTGAAAAGACTTTGCATATGAAAAACATTTCAAACTATATCAATTTTAAAAGTAATATCTAATGACTGATTATGTTTCACATCCGCTAAAACACTAGAATTTTGTGCATTATGTACTATGTATCAACAAATCTTTTAATGATCAACTGTGTAGTCAAGAACAACTGTCATGTAGCTACGAGAATGCACATTATATTTAGGAAAGCTCACAACTTATGCATCATTAGAAAAATTCCTTTTCTTCCTAGTGCTGTATACTATTCATAGTTTACTCAAATTAATCACCTCTTGCGAAATCTTTCAAAGGTAAATCGAAGTGCAAGAGGATAAAAGAAAATATATGAATAAAATTAAGAAATTTGTTTTGTTAGTGCCTAAAATAAGTAATGTACGTATAAAAATTTTAAGTCAATTCCTACGTATGTCAACAAAGAAAATTTCATTTTAGTTACTTTCCATTAAATAATTACAATTAGTGTAAATAATGTATCAAAAAATTATTGATTTTTGCAAGAATCGAACTCACATTCTTCACCTTCACCCAAAATAATACTGAAATCTTCGCTTTTTACCGATTGAGCTACTGCTGTTGATTTCGACTTTTATTACAAACTGCTAAAACGCAATTTAAAGAGTTCAAAATGAATGAAATTTAATCAAGGAACTACTATTTGAGAAAACTGTATTAACATGAAATGTCATCCACTACAAGTTTTAAAAAATTTACTTGGACTTGAGTGGATAAATAAAAAGTATTTGAACAAGATATAAATATATATAGGGAAAGAGTGAGCTATTAGAAGGAATTGAAAATCATGCGGTTCTACAAATTTGTATAACTATAATCGTTGTTTATTTCTTTTTTCTAACTAATTAAGCCTACATGTGGCCATATTAAAACTTCAGTGTCAAATATATAATGTACAAGACTTAAAAAATTAATTTTGAAGTGTAAATAATAAGAAAGTAGTTTGTGACTCTTGTGTTTTTCTTTTCATTTTTTCCCCTGTTGATGCTTTAACCGTGAGCGCAAAAATTAATTTTCATTTCACGTTCTTTTTCTGTCATTTACGAAAAATGAAGATATTCTATAAGCAAATGCAGTGATTTATACAAAATAAGAACATTTTTGGTGAAAATGTTTCGTAGTTTTGACTGCATTTGACATCACCATTGCTGAATTTTAATTATATGTTTCATTCTCGAACGAATAATTCAGCATTTTGCTTATTTTAATTTTTCAAGACAGTAATCTTCTTCTTCTTCGCTAACCACTAAAAGAACCTAAACAGACAAACTAAATATAAAGCATTTGTTAATTATGAAGCAACAAATTATGCATTTCTGACAACTTCTGGCAGGAAAACAACTAAAATTGAAATAAGCAAAACATAAAAAAGTTCAGAAAGGTTGTATTGGTATGTAGAGCTTGAGGCGTAGCTAATTAAACATTTCAAAATATTTCACAGCCAAATGCCAGCAAACAGAAAACGACTTAAATAAATATATTTTAAAAAGGGAAAGGGAAGGATTATTAATATAGTAAAATAACAAATCTATGTCATTTTTTTATTCGTTCTCCACATGTTACTGATACATTCCACATTAATAAAGTTTCACTTTATTTAGATATTCTTATCATATTTACAATAAATAAAATAAAGTTTCGAAGAATGGCAGAAAGAAAACACGAGAAAAATATACAAAGGCTAATAAGGATTGAAAAATTAATATAAGAAGGAGGCCAAAGCAGCAGAGAACTAATTTACTTGTAGCTTAAGACCTCTGGAAGGGTATTTATGGTTTTGAAATTTGTTGCACAAAACGAGATAATACCAATTTAAATTTATTGACGTTTTAAATATACTTATATAAATTTTAGAAATAAGTTATTCTGCATTTAAAAATAAAGGGTGGTTTTAACGCAGTTTGGATTTACTACTTTTCGCGCAGTGATGTGTCAGCAATACTAATAAAACACCATGTGACACCTGATAGTTAAGATTTAGTAAAAATAGACACGATAGAAACACTTTTTTCAAAGTTGTACAATATTTCAAAAGTTGCAAATGTCTGACTCTCCCAGTTTTAAATTTAGAGAGTTAGCTGCTTTGATCGCGTGGTTTAACACCAATAGCTTTCTTTTTGTAAGGTTATTTGAAATCAATGGTCTATGCAAACAATCACTCAAGCATTGATGGTGGAAATTCAACACTGCATGGGCAAAATTCCGCCACATTTATGTGAAATAGTCAAGACAAATTTCGATAAAAGAGTGCGTACGTGCCAGCAAAACCATGCAGGCCATTTGCCCTATGCGTTATCCATACAAAACTTTATCTTGTGTTCTTTACGATTCAATAAAGATGTCACATTTCTCAAAAAACTGGGCATTTTATTTAATTCAAATTCCCAACAATTTGGACAAATCGGCCGGTTGGACAAATCGGAGAATCACTCGTCGTTAGAGTCGAAGCGATGCGGCAAGGATGGGTGGAAAATGGTAGGTTTCATCGTCAGGATGGTAGCGGTCGATCTAGGGCTAAAACAGATCGTGAGGACAGAATGATTGTACGATCAGCTGTCACAGCGCCTTCTTCATCTTTATCAACCAACAGACGTTCAACCCAAACACTAGTATACACCATGACCATTCACTGACGGTTGAAACAGCGAAATATATCTTCTCGCCTACCATTACACCACCTGCCACACACTACCAAGCCAGATTAAAGTGGCGTATGGCTCGATCAGGTTGTAATGATGCCGAATGGGGATGTATAGTCTTTTAGCGACGAATCCTGCTTCCATTTGTGTCCTGACGATCATCGAAGACGTGTTTGAAGACGCCAAGGACAGAGGGGTATCCTGCTTTCTCTCTCGCACGTCACACCGGCCCTCAACAAGCCCTTATGGCTTGGGGTACCATTTCCTTTGATTGCCGGAATATAGGTACAGTTACTGCACAGCGGTACGTCGGACGAAATTCCAAGACCTATTTTGCTACCGTTCCTTTTTCATTGCCCTGGACTGGGTTTTCAGCAGGACAATGTCACACCACATTCGACACATGTTGCTATGAGCTATCTGCTAGTTTGTCAAACAATTATTTGGCCTGCCAGATCACTCTCCCATTGAGCATGTCTAGGATATGATAGGAAGGCGATTGTATCTGTCATGGAATATTGATGACCTCGTTCGACAATTGGAGCGAAATTGTCGCTTGAAAACACCGCAGGAGACTATCTGGAAGCTTTATCGGTCTGTGCCGCGCCGTGTGGTAGCTTGTATCCGGGCTAGAGGCGGGTCAACACCTTATTGAGCTTGTTACTGTAATTCTGAAATGAATTATTCAAATCTGAGATTTTAATCATTTACTATTCTGTGCATTATCTTCCTGTCAATTAATTTTCGTCTCAACCGGACAACTCCTTCTTGGTGCGTCGATTTTTTTGTTATAGAATGTAAAATTCAAATAAAATTTTTAATAAAAATTATTTAAAGTATCATTAAATTCGTAATAACAAATCAGTTTTTCAATTTTCTGCAAATTAATTTTTCAATTCTCTGATGGTAATATGGCAAAAAATATTCAATTTTACCTCATATAATAATTTTAAAAATCTTATTCCAGCGATACTAATTTTATTTGCTTCAATTTCTTTTTCTCCCAGTTTTGAAAAAAAATCTTAAAAACTCGAGATTTTCTGCTTTGATAGACATAGAAATAACGCTAATAAATGAAATGAAACAATTTCATATGAAGATTATGGAAGGCATTGGGAGATGTATTACAGAGAAAAACAATGCTGAGTTAAGCGTATTAAAAATAGTTCACTTGGCCTCAAAAGTTTTATACTGATGAAAAAAGATTTTTTTTTGTATGCATGTTATCGAATTCTGTTTATGAATTTTGTATTTCTTGAACATCAATGAAATTTTGCTCTATTCACCATTTTTGCATTCATTGAGACACTTTTTTTCAATTTGACAGCTCATACACTCAAATTTTAATATTGCTGTTATTATTTTTAATGTGGCTATAATCGTTCCTCATGCGTCTGTGGAGGGTGCTGCATTCCTTATTCCATTTATGAATGCAGTTTCATTGTTTTGATGCATACATAGTTTTTTTAATATAATTTTCCGTTGTTAGATACATTCTTAGTTTTAGCTACGAATATAGCAAGCTATTTATGAACATCTTTTATTTTTTCGGATATTTTATAGCAATACTTTTTATTCTTTTAATTGCTACCTTTACATATATGTTTTTTCAAAGATATTGAAAGCATTTTCTGCATGGAGGTTACAATTATAACCTGTTTATTTTTTAAAGAAATCTTAGAAATTAGGGGTGTTCTAAAATTAGCGGAAATATTTGAATTTTTCATCATGCAAGAAGTAAAGTTTCGACAACCCTAATGAAAAAACAGTTTGTTAGATTATAGTTTAGGTTTAGTTAAAATGGAGCATTATACGTTAGAACAATTTATTTTCATTTTTGAACATTATTTCAAAAATAATGAAAGTCTGACGACAGCAGTTCAAAACTTTCAGAATTGATTCTCCAAATCTTGTGATTTATCACTATTGGAAAGTTCATAGTTTAGACTTAATAAAAAAAAGAACGTTACACGATTGAACAACCTGTTGACTGTTCTTCTATATTTCAAAAATAGCGATTGTCTGACCCTCCTCCCCTTATTTGGAAATTTTGAGAATTGGCTCCCTAGATTTTGCGATTTAACGCCAATAGCTCTCTTTTTATGGGGTTATTTGAAGTTAAAGGTCTATGCCAACAGGCTCAAAAGAGCAAGCGTTTTGAAGGGGGGAAAACAAAGCTGCATCTAAGAAATTCAGTCACATTTATGTAAATAGATCTTGGAAAATGTTTACATTAAAGTGCGCATGTGCCTGTAAAGCGTTTAAACCAATCACCCTATTTGTTATTCCTTACATAACCCCATTATGTACTTTACGATTCAATAAAAGTATAATTGTTTAAAGAATAAAAGACTGTTTCTAATATAATTCAAATATTGCGTCAAAACTATACGTAATTCTATAGAGTCCCATTCAGTTTTTACTAAACCTAATCTATCAGCTGTGAAATTTATTTTTAATAGGATTGACAACCTTTCACGGTGCTTACGTATTAAACCGTCGACGCCAACGGTCGCGAACGGTTTAGTAACTCATTGGCGACGGATTCAAATTTGGCGATAAACCATCGACGCCAAGCAAAACCAACAAATTGGCAGATGGCAGTTAAGGTTTCAACAATTTTTTAAATAATGGCGGTTTTTTGCCATTCTTGGAGGTTTAGTAACTCATTGGCGACGCCTTCAAGTTTGACCATAAAGATCGACGGTCTAATTTGTAAGTTCCCAATTCCCTGCACTAAAGACGGTGAATTCAAATCTTGCGTTATTTTGGGGACGCCCTCTAAGGACGAATCAAGCAAAAATCAATAATTTGCTATCATATTCAAGATTATAATGTTGAAATTTATTAAGAGTCAGGAGGTCATTTTCGTAAATCATTTACTTTCCTCTGTTTTAGGACCAAAGATGGACGATTCTTGCATCCCAGTGTGAATTTTCCAAAGTCATCCAATTTTTCTAATATATCACCTTCTTTTTCCCCCATCCATTTTCTATAGTTGTGGGTACACGTCGTTTATAGGATTCCACTGGATAACGAAAAATATTGAATGGAAGTTATGGCCCCGGTGAAGAAAATCTCTCCTATCTTATACATTTTCTCCCAGGAATCCCGTTTTCTTTTTAAATATTGATATTTCTGTCCTTTTATGCTCTTTTCATTTTTGCCTCGCGATTGACGTAATAAACAAAGTTGAGTGGGTTGTCGCTAAACTTCCGGAATAATGTTTAGTAAATCGAGTGCTTACGTTCAAAATGAAATTTCGGAAGGAATTTTATGAGAGATGCATGAGACTTTATGGCAACTCGAACAAGCAGAATATTTCGGAATAAAATCGGGCAGCGTTAACTAGATATGAAACTGCTCATATTTTTTGAGTGGCAGCTGAAGGGAAAAACATTACGAGTTTGTTATTCTTTAGAACGTTTAAAGTTAAAGAATATTATGTACTGGTATTAAAATTTTGCCGATATGTTCAGTTAAAATGAATAACGTAAGAAGTGAGAAATTTATTCATTTTAGATATTGAATTTCTCCAAAAATAATAAATTATTACATTTCTCCGGTGGTTATTATTTGCTGGAAAAAATTTCTGCAATGATTATAGATTAATTTAGCCTTGATGTTGAGTTTAGGCCTTTTTAATTCGATTTTTTTCATTTGCATTGAAAATGATGTATTTAAAATATTTAATAGATATCTTATTACTTAGTCAAAATGTTATACCATTTCCTAAAAAGGATTTTCTGTTGTTATGCATAATCTTCATAGTATTTTTTTCAGGTGGTATTAATGTATTATACAAATAAATCAATGTGATACGACACTTTTTATGTAAAAACATGCATAGCTTTTTACTGATTCATTGAAAAAAGGGTAAAAATAAATTAACGCAAATCATTCATTTTAATAATAAATCAAATGGTCAAGATAAAAGATGAAAAAATAAACTTGCCTCAACTTAGAGATTTTTTTTAAATCTAATAATGTTGAAAAAAGTTATGACCCTTCCACTGTTACAGTAGAGGAGTAGGCAAGTTTTATTTTCTATGTTCTTTCAAACTGCATTTTCAAAATAAGCCATTTACCGTGCATTGCATAATAAACTTCGGTACTTATGTATTAGACCGTAGACGCCAATGATTTGGTAACTCATTGGTGATGGATTCAAATTTGGCGATAAATCGTCGACGCCAACAAAACCAACAAAATGGCGGACGACAGTTGAGGTTTGAACAATTTTTAAAATGATGGTGGTTTAGCAACTCATTGGAGACGTCTTCAAGTTTGGTGATAAAGATTGATGGCTTAATACACATGTACCTAAACTTCATTCATCTAAAAGCACAAATTTTTACTCGAAAAACATTTAAAATAAAATTGGAAAAAAAGCATTGAGTTAATAATAATCTAATGTGAATTTATGGTCCAAAATATTATATTTAATAATAACCTCTTTCTCGTAATATTATCATGTTTAACACTAAAAGAAAAGAATAAACCAGAATTCCCTGTTAGATGATAAATGAAGTGGTACATAAATTAAATTGACAATTTATAAACGATACAATTGTTACTATTCCAAAAAATAGAATGTATTCTAATAAATTCATCTTCCATGTATCCTGATAAATCAATTAATAATATAAAAGCATAAGTTTTGAAATATTACATTACAATGATGGTGACAGACCGGTAAAAAAGGGAAGTTATTTCTTATAAATTCATGCCACAGAGAAGGATATGAAGGACAGAGAAGAATATTTTTCTCTGTGATTCATGCATTTACAAAACACATAGCTGATCTATCGTTTAAATACCGTTAAAACTATATGGTTTAAAATTTCTGTTAATTTTCTGAAAACAATGAACACGAAATGAAATAAATAAATGATTAAATAAAAATCACTTTTAGAAGAACTTGGCAAATTTTATAATTCTTCATATTTTCAGGTAAACCGAAGTAGAGAGCCGTATTATAAAAGTTACATAAGTTACAGAAAAAAAGGATTTACCTTCAACTTCCACTGTTAATTTACATTTGTATACTAGAGGGTTTCAATGCCAACTGTCTCTAGAAAGTAATAATAAGTGCAACAACAGAAATATAAGCAATAATAAGCATAATAACATTAACGTGTTTAATCATCAAGCAATAATAGTAACAACAATAATAGAATAATAATAAGCCATAACAACAAGCAATAAAAAATTAAATGTATTATACATTTTTTAATGTATGTGCGAGCTACATGTTATGAAATTTAGTCGAAATTGAGAATAAAAGCGAGGTAAGATTTTAAAAAATTCTAATTCATCGTTTTTAAATCACTTGTATATAAAGTAATATATAAAAACAAATCTGGCTATTGTGAAATTTAAATGTTTTTACTCGTTTTTCAATAGTGGTGTTTTCATATTATGAAAGCTAAAATCTTCTCTCCTTTTAATAATTTAAAAGAAAAATTCTACGACTCTTTCATCTCCATTTCGTGGTTTTCTGCCATCCTTTTTATGTTAGGTCGAACTCTTCTAACAGCTCCAATTCCAACTGGTGAGACATTAAAAGTTGATATATATTGACTAAAACAATCCTGTTTCTTATAACAAGGCTCTAAAAATTAGTTATTTAGAAGTTTGGATGCTTCACCACTTCAATTCAATGACACATAAAGAGTCTCCCTGAAATAATAATGTATTTACACATATTATTACATTTTCGCTGTTGAGACTTTAAAAGTTGGTATATATATTAATTAAAACACTTACTTTACTGTGACAAGACTCTAATTAATAAATTATATAAAAGTTTGGATACTATAAAACTTTAGGAATTCAACGACACTGAAATGCTCTACGTGAAATACACTTGTATTCACATATATTATTGAATTTTCGCTATTGAGACTTTAAAGGTTCATATACATTGATTAAAAACTCATGTTACTATAACAAGACTAGTAAATTAGTTATATAAAAGTTTTGATACTTCAAAACTTCAGAAACTCAATGGCATTGAAGTGATCTACGGGAAATAAACTTGTATCTACATATAATATTTGGATTCAAAGAGAAAATTAATGTCCTCAATTATATCGCTCGTTTCTAATCATAATGAAATGGAACAAACGTGCCAATTTGTTTCCTCAATAACAAGCAGCCGATTCAGGTACAAACGAATTTACGTACTTCGCCAAATTAGAGAAAGTTCTAGTTATGATTTAGCCGTTGTCAGGTTTAGGTGTGATGCGAAATATTGGCACCGATGTATAATTGTTTCTACGTTTCAGAATAGAACATTGTTATAAGTTTGAAATGAAATATTGAGATGTATGAAATTCAATTTTAATTATTTTCAAATATGATACATTTTATTATCATTGATGATAGAGTAAAAACATTTAATACAATTGAATAATAAGATAACATTTCTGGCTAAATGAAAAGCATACTTCGAAAAAATATTCAAGATTATTCGATTAATTACATAATGCTGGTATATTTAATACATAATAAATATGAGGTACTTTTCCGTTAGCCGGGTGGCAACGAAAAATCGCCAAATAACATAGAATTTCGCCAAATTTTTTACAGTTATATTAAAGCGAAAAATCACCAAATAATGCAGAATTCCAAAAAAATTTCTTTGGAGAATTTTTACTGTCACCCCTCTAAGTATGTTAGTTTAATTTGTACAAAAATGTATTCGTTTTTCAAAAATTCTTAATTCTTAAGCATATAAAATTGATAACTTCTTTAATACCGAATCTCCACTTAATATCTCTTCATGGCCAGAGATTTTTCTTTCGAATAAAGCATTTTAGTATTTCATTCAACTCTTTCTTACTCCAGGGATATCTTTTTCATGATGAAACTGTAACTGTTTTTGAAGCGTCCTTTTACGCTTCGGGCTTTGTCAGTGGCGTCTCTCAAAGTGTAATAGGCTGTCAAATAAGTGTTGACCGACTGCTATTTCAAAAAGATACTTGTCAACTCTTCTTCCCCAGATCTGATTCATACGGGGAAGGAGAAGATATATGTATTAAAAAAGAATAAAATCCTTCCGAAGAGTGTCGAAGAAAAAAATATCCTTAAAAAGAAAAGAACACTAGATACGTACACGTTTTCTTCGGCAGAATCTGTCTTGTACAGGTCTCCAAAAGTTGTCAATTTCCCGTTGCGTTATTTTACTTTTCTTTGTGGATGCGTTTCTTTCTTCTTTTGGTTCTATTTTTATTTTTTTAAATGATTCTTTTTGGAGCAGATGTTTCTTTCTTGCATCGATCCGAGCAGCCCTTCCTTCTACTGCCCCACGCCCACTTTTTTGTCAGTTTTCTGGTCGCTTTTTGTGTTTATGTCGGTATTTCGAGGCAGAAAAGAATACAAAAAGTTTTGCAGGTGGTTGGGAGTGGGATAGATACAACGCAGTTCAATCGTGACGTAGAAAATGGGGTTCTGTGAGGTTCTTGTAGAATGAAAATAGATGCTTTCTAAGAGGCTCCGTTATGTTCCATTTACAACACAGTTGCGACATCTTTTTTAGAAAAGAAATCTATTTATTTCTTTTCATGCATATGTTGGAGCTGTGTTTTGGCTGACTATTATTTGGTATGGAAATTTTTGCCAATTTTAGTACTCTTGTTGAATTTTTTCAGCATAGAATTCTATCCATAAACGCGATAAAATAGAATTCAATTATGTTCTAAAATATTTTATTAATATAAAAAATATATCAAGGGATTTTTATTCATCTTATATATTCATTGAAGGGAAATCAAAGTTTGAAGTCAAATACATACTAATTCTGCTCATATATTGAATGTTACAGAAGATTCAGCTATTTCAAATACAGCAAAATATTGTTGATAATATATTTACATATCAATAGTATCCATTTACCTATATAAAAACTTATTTATAATTATTATTTTTCTAGATTCAATGTCTGGAAATAAAGTTTGGAAAGGTAGATAGCTTCTTTACCGTGCCTTCTTTACTTAAGAGGCACTTTGAAGTACCGAGCTTTAAAAGTAGCACGAAGTGAGAAAAAAATTGTTTTATCGTTTCCCTTTTTTAAAACTCAATTCTGAAATCATTTTTATAAATACAACCAAATTTTAGTTGAAATTTATACAGCAATGATAGATTTGCTAAATACGTTAAATAGTATTTTAAACGAGTGTAATAGGTCTCCCCAAAACTTTCTCAGACACTCAAATAAACGTGTCATGCCAGTGAAGGCCGTACATTAGTTGCGAAAAATTAACTTTTGACCTTAATTAAGCATTTTTATGGAAACTATTGTATCGTTATAAGTTATTTGACTATTAATCTTTATCAGACGTTAATAGTATCCAAAAATATAATTTGTGTTTCGTATGGGCATTTTACTCCAGCGATTGAAGTAGAAGTGTAACATAAAAATTCATATAAGGTCAGGAAGTCCCATTCCAAATGTGATATATTTAAACCCTTGCTTTTTTTAAAATTATCAATTATATGTTTCTGAAGGTACAGGTAGTCGATCCGTAGTTAAAGTTGGCTCAAAATTAGAAAGATGTCTACTCTATAGACGTTAAATATACGTACAAAATTTTATTTGTCGGACTATTTTGCTTTTGTATTTATCAAGTTAACTTATTTACCTATAGCCGTACAGACACACTTTCGCGGATCAGATTTTACTCGAAATTCGATAAAAATATGGAAAATAAGCGTAAAATCTCTATACCCAATTTAATCCATCCAACTTAAAGCATTTTTTAGTTATCTTTGTCACATACAACCGGACGTCTTCTAAAAATGTGTTTTTCGATCTTAGGAATGTCTAAAGCATGGAGATTTGGAAAAATTGTGAATTTGAATTTTTTGGTGGTTACTATTTTTTTCTATATGCTATGAATAGTTCAAAGTAAAAAAAAAATTCATAGTCGCATTTCCAACAAACTGAAATGTCCCATATAATCAGGGTAAGATTTTTCTCATTA
Organism: Argiope argentata; assembly: GCA_026289955.1. NCBI lineage: Eukaryota > Metazoa > Arthropoda > Arachnida > Araneae > Araneidae > Argiope > Argiope argentata. The sequence goes on along the minus strand of JAOUZG010052544.1, from coordinate 711,351 downwards.
TGCAAATCTCCTTCCAGAATGTTTTCTAAAAAATAATTTGAATGACACATCTTATATTGCTCATATTAAATAGAGTTTAAGAATATCTTCCCTTCAATCAGCATAATTTCCTTTTTTAGATTAATAGTATGAGTGCTTTGAAAAGAATATTAAATTTTCTCTAATTGGATGCTTTCCAATTGCACGCCTTATTTTGTTTACCTTGCAGCTGCAAAACGACATTGGATAATATAAATAATTCTCATTTCAAACTTACTTTTAAAGATAGAAAGAACTTTTGTAGCAGTTACATAGCTCTATTACCTTCTCTTTTGATGCAACAGATGCCTTTTCCTCATTAACATAAAGGTATATTTCTTCTGAATCTTTCTGAGGATCATTGCTAGATTGTATTCTAATTGAGTGCCGTGTTTTTTCCTGTTCGTTTTTGTTTTGCCTTGTGGAATGGGGAACTTAGAAAATAATTAATTAATGGTTCCTGAAACCCGCCTGTTATTCTTCTTTACTTTATTATGAAGTTTTAAAAAGTGTCATCCATATGCATGTTTGAGAATGAACATGAATAATTGCTCTATTTATCTTCTTAAAGCATATACTATCAAGCAACTGATTCACTGCCTCGTTAACACTTTCTTACACCAACTTTCTACATTATATTGTCTATGTATGAATTTCTATGAATTTAGTTGTCCTTATTATCTTTTCTGCTTTTTTTAGATACATCGGTCTTTGTATTTTTATTTTATATATATTTCGTTTTGTGTATCTTTATTTTTTTTATTTTGGAAACTTACATTATCATGTCAGAACATGATGTTTTTAGGTTGGGGTTTTTGGCGTCAACAAAAATCTGTAGGTGAAAAATAAGAATTTCATTATCTGCAAGAGCATCTTAAATAATCAACTTTTAATAGCGCGTTGCCATTGCATTTACAAAAGCTCTGATAGAAAAAAATAAGTTAATGGCTACAGCAAACAAAACTCAGAAAAATGTTTTTCTGATCACGTGAGTATATGAAATGAAATAATCAGGAAATGTGATATTTTTTTAAACAATCCATGCGAGACAAAGTGTTCTTGGATTATGTGCAATGCTAGAGTGACTCGTTCAGTAAAACGATCAAAATGTATAAAATTATAATTTAACTTGTACGAGCACATGGTGCTTGGTCGTTCAAGAAATTACGTCTTGACATGATACATTGAAATATGCATAGCAGATTGCGTTTTAATCTCTTTTGAGGTTGATTTTTTCTGGTAGGAAAGAATCTGTAATTACGGAAGTTGTTTTGGTTACTAAGCTGAAATTCACAATTTCCTCGGTGTCATATTTCAAAAATTTCCCTTTTAATGAACAATATTTAGGATATTCTATCTGGAATTCGTTCTTTTCCGCTTTTGTACTCTTTCTGTTTATCTTTTTTTATTATAAACAAAATAAATTCAAATTAGAAGTCTCCTTAAAATTAACTCCTTTTCTAATCATTAAAATTAAAATAAAAAAAGAATTTTTTAACTTTTGAGTTGATTGGACGTTTGGGATTTCATTCGTCTCTCAAGGTCTAATGACTGTAAATTTGTCTTAAATTGCATCGCAAACATTCTTTAGTTTTATTTTTATTTTTCAGGAGATAAATCTCTCATCCGGGCTGGTAGTTTGATATATTCTACTCTGTTTCTTAAATCAATCAGCAAAGTTTCGGCCATTATTTTCTATTTCATTTTTAATATAACAAGAAGATAAACTGTTTATTAAAATAGACTTGTTCGTAACTTAATATCATGACTGCATTTTATTTAAGATGTCTATAAGTCACAACACCGTCATTCTTTGTTTCATAAATGTATGTTCATGTTTTAAAAAATGTTTTCTGGTAGCCCATCATACATATTCACATAACTCCATATTACATTTTATTGAATAAAAATAATAATAAATTATAATATAGAACAATAAAAAAATATTTTTCTAGACGAATAAAAATCTATCATATTAATGAATGAGCCAGACTATAAGTTATTGTAGAATATTCTTTATTTAATTATATATTTAAAAACTTCAGTTCGTATTAAAAGTAATGGTGGTAATGACATGTTCGCTTTACAACAGAACGAAGGGTGCAGTAGCTTCTGAGGGTATTGGATCTCTGAGTACCCGAGGGAAGAAGTCTGACTTTTAACTCAAATGAGAATGACACTCAAAAACTTACTAGTACAGCCCCTTTTTGCAGGAGGGAGGGCATATTCACATACTTCACAAATGTACACAGATGAAAAACCATGCCCTAACCGGGACTCGAACGCGGAACGACTAAATCACGAGGAAGATGGGCTACCTCTGTACCAGGACACCAGCATTAAAAGCAATAACAAAGTAATAAAAATTAAAACATTTATCAGTCCATATATATCCTACATTTTCACATAAAAATAAATATATATTTCGTATTTGAAATCAAAACTGAGAAATAACTATTATAATTCTATGAATTACCACAATAAAAGCAATTAAATAAAGCTAGGAGCAAATAAAAAAACACTAAGGGGGATAAAATATTTTTCCCGCAGGCGACAAAGAAAAACAAAATGCTTTTCTTCTAGCGACAAAACAAAATACTAAAAAAGAAGAAGAAAATGGAAGAATCACGCAGAAAATGAGACTGGCGGGTGACGTATTAAAAGGCATTTTTTTTCCAAGCTGCGCGAACTAACACGTTATTTAGATTGAAGCAGATTGCAACCACGGTGTTAAAAGTTGGGAAGAAAATAGCTTTTCAAAATGATAGAACAACTATGTCTCTGTATCTCGAGAAAATGCGGACAGAGACTGATGGTTCATTTAATTTAAAAGAAACGATAAGCATTTCGACGAAAACTTGTCGGATAGTTCGCGTTTCCCAATAAAAAAAGCATGGGCATAAGAATAACAATGAAAAAAAAAGCTATGATAATAACTGTTAAGAAAGGAGGAAGGGAAAAAGAGCTGCATTTTTCTTTTCTTTCCTGTAAAGCACCCGTATTTGGCGGTGGTGATGAATTTCGAAATACTTAGATTGAATTTGCTTTCTTCTGAAAGTAAACAAAAGTTTTTCCATAGTGTTTTTTCTTCTTTTTTTCGTTTGCTTAAACCGGTGCTGGTGGATAAGTTTTTTTTTCCAGCATTCTTCTTTTTTTCACCCTCCTCTGTTTTCTTGGACTGGTCATTTGTCTTGGTAAGAGGATAAACGTTAGTGATAATTCGATTCAGTTGTACGGGCTCGGTAAATATAAAGAGTAAATATTTTTTTTTCCTTTTAAATTCTGGGATGAATTGCCTTTGTGATAAAAGTCTGCTACTTAATTGGTTTTTAGGTCTGGAAAGAAACTTTTTATTAAAACCTAAGGAATTTTTTATTTTGTTTTTCATTTTTTCTTGCACTATATGTCTATTTTTTTTTAAATACTATGTCTATTTTTTTTCTGTTTGCTAATTTAGTTGAACACTTTCACGTGTTAGTTTGCCTTATTTTCTGTCATTTAATATATAGATGGCGTAAATATTTTTTAACCATTGCCATTTTATTCAGTATAAACAAAGGAATGACAGGAAAAAATGTTTTATGTATAAATTTTTAATATATATGTGTAATATCTCTTAATCTAATTTAAATTTGTTATTAATTTTCTAATTTTTTCTTATTTTAACCCGATAATTGGATATGAAGATGTATTTCCTCAATCACGAACTACTAATGCAATGAGCTTGACTTTTTGGTCCTGGATTTTTCCCATATATATGACGATATTACTAATAATTACGAAGAAAAAACTCCCCATTGGGAAGCGATTTTAACTAAAGTTTATTCCGCAGTGAACAGGTTAACCCATATTTACTTGGTTCTAAAATGTTCCTTTATTTCCTGATTCAGTTCCTCTTTTCT
>JAOUZG010052544.1:665424-698043 GCA_026289955.1 Argiope argentata | reverse complement strand
ATATATATATATATATATATATATATATATATATATATATATATATATAATATATATATATATATATATATATATATATATATATGCAATTAAGTTCAAATAATAAAGCACTATTGGTAAAAGTAGGTTAGCTCTTTAAAAACTCATCTGCTTTCAAAAATAATAATAACACAATACTGGTAAAAGCAATAAAAATAATTGTCTTTAAATTTTGGAGACATCAAAACCTCCTAACCAAAACAACATCCTATTCTCACATGATGAAAAGTTAAAGTAAGATTTGAAAAAAACTAAGAAATAAGGAGAAAAAATAATTTCTAGCTAAATAATATGGAAAAATACTAATTTCTATCAAGAAAATAAAAATATTTGTTTGGGAATGTTCTCACACTATGCCATAAAAGATAATGTACTAAATAAACGTAATCGATGAGGATTAAAAACTGGACAATCAGATAAAATATGAATGATGGTCAAATCAACATGACATGTAATGCAGTTCGAAAATCACTGACTAAACAGGAGATATTTATGAGGGAGAGAGTATGGCCAATGTGAAGTCGAGTCAATTTCAGGTCCAACTCGAGCACCGGAAGAAATAGTCACATGATAATATCAGACTAAAGAGAATGCAGTTTATTAGAAATATGCATATCCTATAATTCTTAACATAAGTAAAAAATACGTTGCGATATATGCTTTTTAAAATCAGTGTATGGAATAGCTTGTTGTTGAGAAGCAGAGTCTGTCTTTGCTGCAGCATGGGCAGATTCATGGCCAATAATGCTAACGAGGCCAGGTAACCAACAAATAAAATTTGCAAGTTCTGAGTTTGTAAACTTCTCTAAAGATAAATGATATCTTCAAGTAAGGGATGTGTTTTAATATGTGGAGGATTGGATACATCCATAGCACTCATATTCATAGTGGATGGGGTGGAATAATTTTATTGATATATCATTTGTACTAACTCTGCAATCAAAGAAAGAATTTTGATAGGACAATATTTAGAATATTTTAATTCACTCTAAACCTACCCCTTCAAGGTCCTTTAAAAAATGACCATATTTTGATAATGTTTGATATCAAAATGCAAGATTGATTAGTTCTGTTTTTTAGAAATTTTCATTTATTCGTCAACTAGCATACAAATCTAATTTCAGTTTCTCGTTTCTCATTACACAAAAATGTTACTTTTCATCCTGTTCTTTTGAGACTCGAGTTTTCCCCGTCAAAGCTTTCTGATTAAGACAAACTTGATAATTTTCTTCCATTCCGAAAGCCTTCTTTGACGCTTCGGAACGAAGTTATTGTTGACTTGCCTTCTGCGTTTTCTTGTCTCGCTACTTTTCAGCTCCAATTCTTCCCGGAAAAAAGGCTGAAGGTGTTCTTCCCAAAATGAATTCTTTTCTTCCAAGAAAAGGGACTAGAATGCAATCAACCACTTCCTTCTTATAAAGGACCTTGATGTATTCAAATCCTGTTCTTTTCAAAACTTTCGGTTCCAAACAAAAAAGGGAGGCTTAGTCTCTCTTTTTTTGGATGGGGGTTTACTTTGCTAGAAAATCTTTGATTGCATTGCGAATTCAGAGTTGAAATCCAATTGAAGTTTTCTCCATAGATGATTTCTTTCACACTGGAAAGGATTCAGCAGCCACTGGCTTTCCGGCGGATGATATTTTTGTTGAACCTGCTATTGAGGCTTCTGGATTTCAATACCGGGAAGGGCGTGGAATGGATTATATAAGACGCAGCCGGTGTTGGATTTTACTTTATTTTGGTGGTGTATGATCTCTTGTTTGAATAACGTTAAATCAAATTGCCTTTAGAAATGCAAGATTCTTACAATGTTTAAGAACCTGCCGCTATCAAGTGCCAAAAACTTAGCATCTTAGCCAGAGGTTCATGAGTACGAGACAGGATTTAAATGATGTGTATATGACTTCTAATATTGTATGTTAGAAATATACATTTAATTGAAAGATTCGATTTTTTTGGAAATATTCACGGTATAGATTGAACCTATCGGTTAGAGTGATAGAAGTGCTGAAATTTATCATTTCAAATCTTGTATATTTCAAATACACTTTTAATTGAAGTATCTGATTTTTCATAATAATTCATGGAATAGTTTGAATCTGTGGGTCAGAGTCATAGAGGAACTTAGCGAAATGTGTCATTTCAAATTTTGTATATTTCAAAAATACCTTTGATTGAAAAAAAACGATTTTTCAAAAATGTTCATGGTATAGATTGAACCAATATTGAGTCTTAATGGTACAGGAGTTTATATAAATCTGTCATTTCTATTCTTGTATATTTTAAGTATCTTTAATTGAAAGACCAATATTTCTGAAATGTTCATGATATGGTTTGAACCTATATTGGGGCAGACTGACAGAGAAGTTTAGAAAAATGTGTAAATTTCTAAACTTTTATGTTTCAAATATACCTTTAATTGAAAGACCTGATTTTTCAAAAAAAGTTCATGATGTAGTTTGAACCTATCTTGGTTCAGATTGATAAAGGATGTTAGAGATGTATCATTTCGTCTTCTCAATTCGTTTACAGTTTAAAACTACATGCAAAAAGTAATTCATACATTTTCGTGAAAATAATGCTAATTAAATTAAGTCTTTTTCTTGAAGACCGGATATATAATTCAATGAACTAAACTTTCATTTAATGTGTTTTAAACCAAAGTTATAAATTTATTTATGCTACATTAATTATAGTGATAAATTTACAAAATTGTTGGCCACAGTAGGAGACTAGGCGAATTCTACTATTTCTTTCCATTAGTCAACTATCTGAGGTCAATTAATACGCATCCGTGAAGACCTTTGAAACAAAGCGATGAGGACTACATAACACTGAGCCTCGAGTGGATGATGCTGATGTTCTCTTTTCGGAAGAGGACGAAGTTGAGAAATTCTGAACTTCTTGATATCAATTGTCCTAGAGTAAAGACTTCTTGAATGATTCGACAGCAATATTTGTAGGATGTCTGCGTAAAATTCCCTTAACTGTTTTCTAAAGTATTTTGAATTAAAATATTTGCATTATTACCAAGAATTGTGTGTTATGTAGTGTTATATAATGTGCTACTTGTAACGTAACTTTACTTTGCCTAAAATGGTTTTTATCAAATGCACTCATAGCATGTTTTTTCATAGAATTATGTTTACTATTAAAATTAATTATCAATAACTGTGTTTTAACATAGAAAACTTTCTTTCATTTTCTTTACACAAATATTTTTATGATATTGTGGGACAGTTTTGTGAATATTTTGAATTTTTCCCCCATATTACTAAGTATGAAGGAATATCAGCTTCGAAAACTCTCCTAATGACGAACTTCTTCAATCAAGCTGTCCATTAACTTTCGCCCCAGTTCCATTAATAAAAAAACTATATTTATGCATCTAATACATAAAACATATTCTATGCCTCATGTTTTATGTATTAGATGCCACGATATTGTTTTCTTTTCTGTTCTGCTTGTACCTAAAATATTGATGTATTCTTTTATTCAAAGAATGACTAATTTTGCCTGATGTTCTTTTTTCAACGGCATAAATTCTTCCATGTAACATTTATTGATGATAAGTAAAGAAAAGGAATGGCTTCAAGTTTTAAGCATCGCCTTAAGAGAATTTTATCCATTGATAATGTTATTTATTCCCTCTCCTATAAAATAAAATGCAACTTCTACTAAACGTTAACTTTATGAGTAATTTCATCGTCCTAGGAAGTTTTCATATATTTCTAACTTATTATATTAAAATAGGACCAATTTAAATCTCCACTTTTTTATATAATAATAAGTAATAGTGTTGAAAATTAGTGATACATTATGTTTTGTTGATAATATTAATGCTAACTAACAATGCAAATGCAAGCTAATCTTCAAAAAACTATTACACAGAACATCTTTATTATATATCAAAATTTTTAAGAAAATCAACCCAAAAATTAATATAATTTCTGAAAAAGTATGGAAAATGTCCTGAAGGACATTTTTTCCATTCACAATAAGGTACATTAATAATAAGTTATTTTATAGTAAAGATTCCCGATTTCATATAGTAATTTAGTTTATTACCGATAGATGGAGCTAACGAATAATTATGGAAGCCTCAACTTATTAATTCAAAAATAATGATGGAATTAAATAAATCATAAAAACACTTGTGGCACAATTTTTCTTTGATAAATTTAATTAAATTACAAATTTGATTGTAGTAGCCATAATTATAGAAAGAATAATGCATCATTTGTATGGTACCATAGTTCCACTTCGAAATACAAAAATAAAATATTTATTAATAAAAAATAAAAGATTGCGACACTTTTATAGCAATATGAAGAATGATAATAATAATTATAATAATTTCATTACGTACAGGTAACATGATAATGAATAATTTAAAGCCATTTCTACAAAGCCCAAAATAATCCCTTCAATATCGTCTGCCAATGTATAAGCAAAGAAATAAACTTCAGTTATTATTATTTTAAAAAGTTGAAATGGAATACAGATGAGATTCGAATTCATTTTTCTATTATCTGTGTTTTATTATTTAATAAAATGGAAATTAAGTTTGAAAATAACAAACCTTATTGAAAATTTGTAAATGAAAAGAAATGGCATTTGAATTATTTATGCTTTGGAGAAATCCTTTATTTAAATTAAGAAGAGCAGTTATTGAATTTATAAACCATATCATTTCATATTTTACAGTTACAAATGAACAATTAAATTCAAAGAGAAAAGATAAATAAATAAATAAAATGAACAAGAATTCGCAACATTAAATTTACATTGAAACCGTTTCGACTAACTAAGCTTTTAAAGCAATGCATTTTTCATAAAGTTTGATTTATATGTTTATTATTTCGGGTTTAGAGAGAAGATCAAAGTAAGTAAATGAAATGTGACTCAATTTTTCTTTGAAAACAAACAACAAGGGAAAAATGGACAGGAACTGATTGTTATGCATCGTTTCAAATGCAGAATCACTTATGCTTTGAAAATAATGAGTTTTCCATGCGTAAATGTAATCTAAAAGACACCATGCGATATGATATTTTTAGAATTTTCTGCCTTTATAATTTATTAAAGAAATTTAAGCTGCTTTGATATTTTGTTTCTATTAAAATTCAGTTGGTGATTTAGAATTCTTATTAGTACATTGACATTATACGTATAAGCAAGTAGTTAGATTTATTTATATTTATTATTACGTTAAGAGAACAAAAGACAACACGGCGTTTAATTTCGAATATATTCGTATTGAGATAATTATTCGAATAATACAAATATATCATATTGATATTTCTTTATAGACGACGTTTTACTTCGATTAAGCTTGTTAAATTATTTGAGCACAATAAATATTTTCGCTATATTTTAATTTCGAGGTTTAGTATTTATTTTTGTAACTTCTAGCAGCCTTTCAATATTTTATTATTTCTCTAATATGAATTTTGTAAAAGATGAAATATTAATTCTAACAAGTTATATTTATTCGCAATTGTTTTAAATATATGATTTAAAAGAGTTCTAATTTGAATATTTATAATACATTTAGAATATTACGTAAAGAAAAGCAATATTTATGTTGTTAATTGATAACTTTTGGTTCACCCAAAGATTTTAAATGTTTATATAATTATAATAATATTTATATTTTAAATGCTTAGAAAATTTAGCCATATGAATGATCAAGGAACATTTACTACAATATTCCCCATAGAAATCATAAAACAATGTATTTTCTCGATGCACTTTACAGAAAATTGGAATCCAGTATTATGTAAATATTTTCATACTGTAAATATTTGTTTTTAATAGCCATTTACTTGTTTTTCTTTATGTATATAAATAATAGTTTCTAATTCATCAATGTTTAAAAAAATATTTTTTTTTAATTTTTCGATTTCTGACCTCGTTGTTATTTCATGGAAAACGAATAATCACCAAATCATGGTGATTATTCGTTTTCCCACGAAATTAAAATACTGAAAAGATAAATTCTTGTCTCAAAGTATATAAGATCCACATTGGTTTTCACTGTTTTTTACTTGTTATTTGTATATTTACTTGGCTCTATACACTCCTTCCACCAAATGGTCAAAGAAATATTTAAAAAAACTTAAAAATCAGATTATTTCGTTGAAGTTATGGTGAAGGAACTTCCATGCTTGTCTCTTAAAAATGTTATTTTACGCACATGCTCGAATGTTCCCAAGAAAGAAAAATAGCTTGTAGAAACAGCGTGATACAGGAAAGGAGATATGGCATTATTATTCAAAAATTTATGTTATCTACTTATTAGAGAACATATTATCAATAAATAAGCAGTGTTATCCTCTTTTAAACTATTTACCTTAAAAAGAAGATTCTTAAATTGAAATAAAGAAACAAGTGCCGAAATTTATGCAGAATAAATTATGAATTTTCGTATCTTCAACAGTTCAACAGAAAAAAATAACTACTTTCTTTAAAATCTTCCCCATGTAGGTTGCTCTAGAAAAAAATTCTTTTTTAATGATAAACCAGAAAATTTTGAGGAACCATATAGTTAACGGGACAGTAAACTTTAAAAAAAGTAAAAATGGATGAAAATGTTCAATTTTATTTTTATTGTTTCATCATCAAAATATATGTTTATAATCAATTAAAATAGTGTTATAAAATGTATTGTTCAATAAAATAAATGTTTGAATAATTATACTTATATAAAGTACATTTAAAGGAATGTTTTAATGATATTGTAATTAGATTTAAATACCTTAGAAATATATAAGTGTTTTAGTTTTTGCAGAAATTAAATGAAATTGATAATAAAGATTTGGGACAAACATAAAAAGAAAAGGAGATATGAATTTTAAGTTTCTAGTTTTTTTTAGCTCGTTAAAGGTCAATTTTATTTCCAAAAAGAATAATTCTTAAGAAAATTCAGTAAGCGTACATAATTTTTTTAAATATTTGAATTTAATTGAAATAAAAAAAGCATATGTAATTTTGTTCCAAATAAATTTTTATTAACAAGAACAATTACATTACATTAACAAAAAGAAGAATTATAGAAAAAAAATTAATTCGACTGAAATATTTTGAATTTTTTAAAAAAAATTATATATTTTAATTTTTAAAAAAATAATATATATATATTTTTTTTGGTTTTGCAATGTTTATAAAAGAAATTTGGCGTATTTATATTTTAATATATTTTCTTTGAAAAAACAATCAAAAAATAAAAACGCAGTAAAGACCACTATCCAATTAATTTTTCATAATCATCAGCTTATAGTACAATATCTGAAAATTAAATTGTCAAGGAACTCTCAGATAAAAGACCAGTTGTCTGTAATAAAATGAAGTAAAGAATTTTTCAACAATTTATTTTTTCTTCCTTTTCCTACAATTTAGTAATTTTCATGTATACTAAAACTGAAATTCTTATTCTAATGTAAAGACATTCTTTTCCTGCTCTCTGATACGAATCATTGCTATAAACTGCCTTTTCGAAAGTGGCTTCATTATGCATCGCCAAGCCATAACTGCCAGAATCCATTCCCATAATTCCTGCGGTGGATGGTTTGAATCTGTTTCTGCAAGAGGGCTCGATGATTAAGTGAGCTATGACCCTTATGACAATCCTAATACCCGAAATCCCGTGCTTCAGCCTCCCGAGAGCTCCTATGACCTTATCCTCGCGAACACACAGGCGAATAATATCTTCTAATATCAGTAGCGTTTCGTAAATGGTTAACACTACAGGATGTTCCGCCGTAAATGTCTACGAGTTTCAGGATACTTTAGAGCTAATGTCCACCCATAACAGTTTCCGTGCCATAAGTGACCATGTTTAATGCGGGAATCGCCCATGCCAAGTGCTCATATTCATTTCACCCAGTTGAAAAGGGCCTGATGGTAAATAAGTTAGGTTTCATTTAAAGAGGGCGATATTATAAAAGTGATGGAACTCGTTATTAGAGATGATGCAGTGGAGTTAAATTTAGCAAAATACATTGCATTGTCTGATTAGTGGGGATTATGTGAATGCATCGCCTAATTAAGTGAGGGATTATTTCTATGGAACATTCGGATTAGTTTGGAATTTGGATTGACTAGTTACGCGTTTCGAAAGATTGTGTTTAATGATAATGATGCAGAAGCAATGAATATTTCAATGATGAATTTGTTTCAATATTTGTACCGTCTGTTTATAAATAAATTATATTTAATTCTTCATTTCTAATGTGAATTTCATATATTTGCATAGAGGCAAACCTTTGATGAATTTATGAACTTAATATATAGAGAGAGCAGTTTAGCTAAATATCTCTTTAGAAGAAAGCATGCTTTGTATTTATAAGGTACCACCAATGTGAGCAATCAGCTATTATTAATAATAATCAACCGGTTAGTATTAATAGATAACCGATTAATATAATCATTATTAATAATGACCGGTTAGTATAATCATTATTAATTATGATCAGTTAGTATAAATAGATAACCGGTTAGTATTATTATTAATAATAATGACCGGTCAGTAATAAAATATAACCCGTTAGTATAATTATTATTAATTATGATTAGTTAGTATAAATAGATAAGCGGTTAGTATAATCATTATTAATAATGACCGGTCAATATTAAAATATAACCCGTTAGTATAATCATTATCATTAATGACGGTTACTATAAATAGATAATCGGTTTGTATATTCATTATTAATAATGACCGGCTAGTATAATCATTATTAATAATGACCGGTTAGTATAATCATTATTAATAATGACTGGTTAGTATAATCATTATTAATAATGACTGGTTAGTATAAATAAATAACCGGTTAGTATAATCATTATTAATAATGGCCGGTTAGTATTAATAGATAACCGGTTCATATTATCATTATTAATAATTATTACAGGTTAGTACTAAAAGATAACTAGTTAGCATAATCAATAACCTTAACATTATTATATAATATCTGCGCAATTTTGAACTAGGACCATCTTTCTTTGAATCACGGTCGATGATTTTTCGATCAAGTAACGTAATATATCAATTTTATTTACACTTCAAATAATTCCCCCATTTGAATGTTACATTACATAATTTGAGGATTTCATATGTTTCGTTTATAAATCATGTATATGATTTGACTGATAGATTATAATAACTTTACATTTGTTATGAAAAATCATGTTTAAGAAATATGTCTTCTAAATATATTTATATATGAAAACTTATTATAATAACTGATTATTCACATTGTCCATAACATACATTTCATAAAACTAAATGCTTTAGAAACCAAATTTCAAATTATTCTAAAAAGTTTCCTTTTGGCGAAAATTCAATTCGTAATAATTGAAAAAAATGAAAAGTTTTAAATTTATAATAAAGATAACTAATGGTTATATAAGTTTAACTATTTTCATCTCATTTCTTCATGACTTAAGGTTTCTATGAAGATAATCAATAAGAATTTATCTCTTTAAGTTCTAATAAGTTTTCATCTACAAATATAATTAGAAGACATATTGCTTCAATATGATTTTCCCTAACGAATGCACGTTATTACGATATATCAGTTATACTTTATTGATGATTTATAAACGAAACATCTAAAGTCATCAAATTAAGTAAAGTAACATTCAAATGTCGGAATTATTTGAATCGAAACTAAAATTGGTATATTACTTTATATTATGAAAACATAATCGGCCTTTAGCCAAAGAAAAATAGGCTTAGCTAAACATTCCAGATATAATATATTCTGATGTTAAGATTATTGCGGCGGGCGAATGCAGAAATAATTGTTCTTTTGATATTTGTAACGGTTAAATGCATCTATTACTTTCTCTTTTGATACCACAAATGACGTTACTTTATTAACTTCAAGATATATTTTCTATTATCCTCATTGGAGAGTCATTATTAAATTGTATTCTAGTGACAGTAGCGTATTACCACGTTCTTGTTGTCTTGTGAAATCAGGAACTTAGAAAATAATTAAATAGATGTTCCTATACTCGTCTATTATTTTCATCTATCTCACAAATAATCCGTCTCTTTACAATTTGTCAATGGCATTCAGGAAGTTAAGATTCATATTGGCTGATAAACTATCTACTTGCCGATATATTTCTTAAACTACAATTTATAATTTAAAAAAAAGCTGTCTCTGATAATTGCATATCCGATTAGAAGACAAATAAAGGTTAACAACTAAAATTAAGATTAGAAATTCTAACATTAAATCAGTAAAATTTATCACAATTTCAAAAAGATTATATTGATTCTAATTTTTTGAATTTGAAAAGAAAAATAATTTTTGTCTTAAAACTGCACACTTATATTCAAATTTGTTAAATATATGTTGTTCTCATGAAAATTGGAACTGAAATTTAGACATAATTAAATTTTAACGATATTTTCATTTTTTGTATATAAATCTGGCTAACCCTAAAATATTCTTTACCATATACGAACTTCATAACAGCATCTTTCCATTAAGCCAGCTTTTTACCATTAAAGTTAAAACATCCATAATTAAATAAAACATTAGGGCCCTTTCAAGAGATCCCACGCCCTCTTAAGTCCGCTTTCGCTGATTTAATTAGCATAAATAGTTTTTCCACCCATGCTTAATATTGACCGAACGCTAGAAAAGTATCAAAAAGATGGCGCAGAAACGGACGATGTAGAAATAAATAACTATAAAAAAAAAGGGATGCGCAAGGGAAAAAAAAGCGAGGGATGCGATGAAAGCTCAGATCCATCCGGACAAGAGGAAAGAACCCTCATTTTTCATAGAAACCCTGTCTAAGAGCATTAATGTCCCGGGGACAGAAGATGGGACTTCTAGTCACGATGGGACATTTTTTTTCTATTTTTTCGTTCTCTCTTTCTTCTTTTCTTTTATTCTTTTCGTCACTCTTTCTCGCAGTTTCCAGAGCTATGAAACTTGTGCTACAAACATAGAAGAAACGTTCCAGATTTCTTCTTCTTCTTCTTTTACCCCCCTTTGTTTGTATCTCTTCTCACTGGAGATTCTTTGTAACATCCGGGCATTAAAAACTGACGGGGAAAAAAAAGAAACGAACGAAAAAAAAAGACGTACTAGAAAGAATCCTCTTCACTGTGGAGGATTTCAGTTATGGTATTTTATTTCTTGTATTATTTAGGACTAGAAAAATGGCCTTATGGATTCACATCTTCCAACACCCCCTTTTTTTTCTTATTTATTATCATTTTTTTTTCTTTTCGAACTTCTTTCACTAGTGCAGAAGGATATGAAAATGCAGTCCTGATTCTGAAATGAAAAAGTTGGGCATTCTGGTTGAAGGCACCCCAATAAGTCATATACAAGTCAGAAGAGTGCTTAAAGGGATTATTTATTAATAAAAGCATTTATAATTTGATGGGAATTTCACGGTTTTGTGGCGTGTAGCTCTATTTCTTGCCATGGATATGCACAACTGTAGTTTTCGGATTTGGACTTATTCCAGTAAATTGTGCACAGTTAAATTATTCAAGAAATGAAAATAATTTTCCCATTTTAATGAAAATGAAGCCTAAATACAGTTTTATTGCGGTGCAAGGAAGAAAGTCGTTAGTTAGTTGACAAAATAAAGTTATAAAATTTCGCTCATACATATAGTTTTAAATTTATTGCACATAAAATGTTGTAAAAAATGTAAAATAGTTCTAAAACCTTTTAAGAAGACGGTATACTTTGAAATAAAGTAAAAAATAAGGAAAATTATTATTTTTTTGGCAATAAAATGCATGTTTATACTTACCTAAGTTACAGTTATAAAGTTGTTAAATAAAAGGAATATAATAAGGTCTTAAAAAATAATTTTTAGATATATTTCATGGACATTTTTCTCAAAGCATCATTATAATCAGAAAATTCTTGACTTTTATGTAAAATATATAAACTTGGCATAATAGATTTCAGTTAAATATTAAATAAACACTGTAAATTCATTTGGTGTTTAGTTTCTCTGCATAGATTAAAATCAATTTTAGTACAGAAAACGCAAACTTTTTATGCAAATTCAATGCATGTGCAAGTGTGTGTGTGCGCGTGCGTGCGTTTGTGTGTGAAATACATAATTTTTTATATTAATTCAGTCAAATTCTCGTTAATTACGAATTTTAAATTTATCCTCTGCCCTATGAAGCATATATAACAAAATATTTTTATTCCAAATAAATTTAGATATAATAATAAATATGAAAGGAAAAATACAAAAAAAAATTAACTTGAAAGAAATATTTAGACTTCTGTTGTTGTTTCTTATGGCACTTGCCATGGTGCTGGCTGAGATAACCAGCGATTTAAACCTAATCAGCTTTTATTGTTTTGTAGCAGCGCTAACTATGGCCAAGAATACGCATTTGCTACTTATTCCTCACATTCGCTTGCAGAGTCCCATTTTACAGGGGTGGGGGTACATTCGACCACCTTACAGATAAAACCCAAAAGAACAACCATGCCTGGACTGGGACTGGACCGCGGGACTCCCAGATCACGAGGAAGACACTTTAGAGAGAGAACATTTTAAACAGTATTTTTTAAATATCTGTTGAGTTTTTTTATGTTTCATTATACACGTATAAAAAAATAATACTTCTTAGAATATTACCCACCGGCTCTTAATACTTGTTGCAGAGTAATTAATGTTGAAAAGATGAAATATATTATTCAAAATACTTCATTCTTATTAGCATGCAATGGCTCAAAAGTTTTTGAATTTTTGCATTGTAAAGTTAAAATTATGGAGAATAAATTTGTACTGATTGATGAAATTATATACATTAGTAATGGCACTATTTCAAAATATTTAAAAATCCATAAACGAATTAATTATTTTTTTTTAAATTGTTATGTTACCTTTACAGCACTTCCAGATAATATTAATAAACATTAAATATATTTAAAAAGTTTTTGTTACTATTTTAAAGAATGTATTATTAAAAAATTATTACTAAAAAGTTATTTATTTAAATAAAATTTATGTTTCAGTTTTACATTATTTCATGCATGATATACTGAAACTAAGTGTTTAAAAAGTGATAAGTAAGTGTTTTTGTGTTAAATTTACTTCTTCTAAATGGTGTACATTAAAGCGTAAAAAATTTGTTTATAATTTTGGTAGATATAAAATATTTCGAGATTTGCGTTATATAAGACCCTGTAAAAATTTTAGTTCGTACATGAATTTTTAATCAGCCTTTTAAGACACTATCTCACATTTACCGTGATATTTTCACATGAAAACTCAATAAATTTGACACAGCATACTCAAACATACTCATAACTCATAAAAAGAAATCAAATGACATCTTAACAGAAATATAAAAAAATGGCAAGAAAATGCTTAATCACAAATAGTTCAATTTACTTACATAATATTTAATTGCAGTTTATTGTCAAATTAATTAATATTATTAATAATTAATAATCTTCTAACGTTATACAAAGACTTCACCATACACCCGTTAATAAGAATGCAGTTTTAACAAAAGATAATTCAGAGAAATTTGGCAGGATGCACGAAAATTATATCTTCAGAACATCCTGAATTGATTCTTAGTGAAAATAACGTTAATAACTATGTTTGCAGGCCTTTCTCAACTTTCTCATACATGACCTAACACATATTTTCCTCAACTCCTGAATTGATTCTTAGTGGTAAAATAGTGGTAATAACTAGGTTTATAGGCAATTCTCAAATGTCTTATGTACACCCAAAAATATATTTTCCAAGAAATAAGGACATTGAATCCACAGAGACGTTTCTTTAGTTGTTTTGCGCAAAGCCGCATTAATCTTTATCTCATAAAAAAGATCTGACATAATAATAGGCGGTTATCCTGATTATGATTAATGAAATATGCCACACGCTTTTGTTCGTTTCTATCGATCCCTATCATACCGTCTAATACATAATAAGATCGAAAATAATAATAAATTTCTACTTCGGCGATTGAGGCGGCAATCTACTGATGGCAAATGGCTTTCATATTGTAAGCAAAAATTAAGCCTAAAACAAATACTTTACATGTAATAGAGGAAAAAAATATCTTGATACGGAACGATATGAGGACCTTTTTCAATTCTTTCATTATTTCATCTCTCCTCCCCCATGCAAAGTTATACCAAAGAATTTTTCTTTTATTCATGTCTTTTTTTATTATAATTTTACGGCTCATAACGCTTTTCCAGAGCGTATTAAACCCCCCGTACAGCCTGGCGAGTGTATTCATGAATAATTAATAAGTTTTTTCACGCTCAAAATGTCGCTTAGCTCACCTACGAAGATCCAAAGAAAGTAAAAGAGGTAAACGTTCAAGGGAAAAAATTCTTTAGCAATATCTAAAAAATTCTGTCGAAGGAAGAATTTTTTTCCACTCGGTATAATTGTAAGAACTTCTAAATTATCAAAATAAAAAAAACGCTTAATAAAAGTTTCATTAAATGTTTTGAATTTTTATAAATCCAAAATGTAATTCAAAAATAATTCAATTTTTTAAATGCTAAGTAGTTGCAATTTTTATGTAATTTGGCTTTTAAAAAATGTATAAATGGGCATTTTCACTTGCGTGAGTGTATTCTTCTAAATTAAAATTGGGAAAGTTAATTTAAAATAATTGTGAATGACTGAATAAATATTTAATCTTTTGTTACAATTACTTAATCCGCATAACTTTTAAACAATATTGAGATCTTATAAAATACATAAAAGTTTACTTACAATTGAAGTTCATTTTTAAACATTTACAACTTTTTTTTCGTCCTTAACAACCTGTATTGCGTTCAATACCATTTGAAATTTACAAAGGTGATCTGGGACCTTTAAAATGACTTTTAAAAATTTTCACCTTAGCAATTGTAACACTATAGGAGATGAAGCACAACATTTTAAATTATTATATTAATTTATTTATGAGCTAAAGGGATTAATATAATATTATATTAGCGATAAATAACGTTAATAAAAAATGTTCCAGGTGCTCCAGATTTGTTCAAAAGTGCTCCAATTTTTATTACCTACTCTAACCCTTTTGAAACAAAATTTGGGATTAATTTTGGTCTGAGTACAAAATATCAAAATTAACCAATGTAATAACTCAAAACTACTTAAACTTTTTTAAAAAAATCAGTAGTTTTGATTTATTATATTGGTTAATTTTGATATTTCGCACTCAGATTTGAAGATTAATCACAACGTTTGTTTCAAAAGGGTTAGTGTAAGTAATAATAAAAATTGGAGCACTTGCGAACAGATTTGAAGCATTTGGAACATTTTTTCATTAACGTTATTTATCGCTAATATAATATTATATTAACCTCCCTAGCTCAGAAATAAATTAATATAATGCTTTAAATTTTGTGTTTCATCTGCTATAGTGTTACTCATAATATCTAAGAAATTTCAAATTGCTGAGCTGAAAATTGTAAAAAGTCATTTTAAATATCCCTGATTGTCTTAAAAAATTGACTGCTGAATGCCTCCGTTAAATTTGGCTCAGAGCTCAAATTACTAGTTTACAACTGGTTAATATTTTTATTTCTTATATTTGTACCATTATCAATATAATTTTCATTATCGTTGCCATTTTTTTGCTGAAATCTTGCTGTCTTTGGAGGTCAGTTGATCCGGAGCAGTAATTGTATTTAATTTCAGTTAAATTTCCCCCACGTAGTTTCATGCCCTAAGATTACGTCTGCCAATCATTAAAGCCGTGATATTTCATTTTTTTTTACATATGTTCAGTTCATTGTGTACTTGAACTCACTTAATGAGAATTACCCCCATTACGTCATAACACTGATGAAAAAAGCAAATCCTCAGCCAATTTCTGATTTGATTTGCACGCTTTTATAACTTCATTACTTTATTCATTTATTATAAACTACATGGATATTAAGAAAAATCTTTTTTCATAAGTTTAACATTAAAAGAAAATCTAGTGATTGAATATTTGATGAAACATTGAAAACATTTTCAGTTTCAGATCATCAATATAACTTATTGCAAAAAAATAGACAAATTTTAAAAAAAATTAACAAAAAACAAATTATAAAATTAAACAGATCTTATTAAAATACGATATATATATTTTTTGTGTTTTGAAGTGGTAAAAATCTATTAGTGCAAAAAATCTCAGAATTAGTGGGAAAATTTTCAAAATTTAGTATAATTATATAGCAAATGAAATTTTAAAATAGTTTTTCCGAAATGCACATTCCCACCCACCTAAATGTATATGCTCCAAATTTTGTAAATTTAAATTAAACTTTATGGTTTACATCCTATAGAGCACTATCACCCTCACATTTACCCATTCATCTTTATTGTTAGTAAAGAGAAAAAAATAGTCTAAAAATAATCAATATTTTTATTTGATGTTGGAAAAAGTTATAATTCTTTCAAGTCTAAAACATTACTCCTACATCAATAAAAAATTTATCTTTATTGTAATAATAAGCAATCGATTACAATATTTAATTTAACAACATCACAAAAACATTTTCTTTTACTTTTATGAATAATTAATATGGAGAGAGGAAGCCACAAATAGTATGTCTGAAAATAATATTTTTTAAAATATTATTTCATTTAATTTTATATACATTAGATGCAATTTAAAAATACGTAGAAATGATTGTTTAATAAATGTATATGAATAAATTGAAATGAATATTTGAAAAACGTTGGGAGACATTAATAAATTAATATGGTTGCTGCTTTATCTCAGTTTTTCTGAGTGCACTTTATTATTTCTATGCTCAGTATACGCCTTCAAAAAGTAAAAACGGTCTGCAGGTTATAGAATTATTGAATAATATATTATCATTTGTTAGAATAAGGCATAGTAATGCTTGCTGTTTTATAGCTATTTTTTATGAACATTATTCGTTTGTTTTATACTTATCAATTTTTACGTTTGTAGATTTCTAACCAAAATGCAGATGCAATTAATTAAATCTTGGATTCATTTGTTGAGTAAAAATAACTATGACCTAAAGTCTGTTTTGTGAAATTATGTTTAGTTTTATATCTATGGCATTCGAAAATATAAATTTTAAATTTAGTTTGAGATAAATGCTATAAGATTTATAATAATATTATGAGTTATATTAGGGATATAATAATAAGGCAATTATATTATTTTGAATAATCAACTTATAGACTGAAATGAAATTTATTAAAAAAAAACAATACCTTTCTTTAAACTTATTCACTTTTACGTAATTAAGGAAAAAATCATTCTTTTCAAAATTTGTAAAGGGTCTCCACATTTCTCTTAATTTGAATAGTTGGAAAATTATGTTTGATGTTAAGCTAACTCCTTTGCATTCAGCTTTTCCTACCATATTTCTATTTCAATATCAATGATTTTAATGAAAAAAATTTGAAATAGAGTAGAATACATTTGTTTCTTTTACATAGGAACAGCTAAATGTGGCATTTTGAAGACCATATTAATTAGTATTAATTAAAAATCATATTCACTTTGGTTATCAATAAGATAAATATGCTGTGAAAAGGTGTTTCAATAGACTGTAGAGAGATTATTTCCTATTATAAATCATCAAAGAAATGTTATTGATATTTCTATAATATTATCGTCTGAATGACCAGTAAATATTTGTATCTTTCTATACGACAAAATTTGGTACTTTTTTATTTTTTGATGCTGCTCCAATACCCCCCCCAAAAAAAATTATAATTAACATCTTATGAGCTATAGAACCTGACGATCGTGACATTATATTGTCACGTTTTTAGCGTAGCGGGGTCGAATTGAATGGACTTTATTTGAGGACAGCACAAACAAATTTATTTACAGCTATTTACAGGATAACTTGATAAAATAAAATTTCAGATTAAAACAATCCAGCAATCAACAGTCACTTACAGCGTAAATGCAAACCTTACGTACAATAAAAACAGGCTTCAAAAGAGCTATCGTATAGCACAATAAATAGTAAATCACAGCGAGCTCAATAACACAACGTTAACAGCAAACCTAAACACAGCTCACTAATAACAAGCGAAAATCCGCTAGTCCAGGGAAACGCTTCTCTTCCGAGCGATAGAAAAACTGCCGAATGAGGTAGCCCGTCCCTTATATAGCAGAGCGAAAGAGCCGCGAAGCTTCGGAAATCACCGAGAGAGCTCCAGCGGCTTCCAGACTATTCTTTTTGCCAAACCAACCCAGTTGGCGCCATGCTCTTTGACGCCGTCGCCAATCGCTCTCCCCTCTGTGCTTCAGCGGCGTTCGTTCGCTTGTAACAATATGAAAATCGCAAAATACCGTAATGTGCTTACAGCCGTCTTAGCATCTTATGTATAATAAATCTCGGCGATCTTGGCATACCTAAAATTGTGAAACATACCCAGAAGTTTAATCATATTAGCAAAATCTATGTATTTCATGTATTATGAAAATCCCCAGGGAAAGCCATTATCTTGGGATAAAATTTAAATTTACCAAGAAAATTTGAAGTCTTTCGAAATAAATATTAAAATATGTTTAATTTAATTCCCAATCAACTTCATCAGATTTGAACAATATTCAATCAAAAACTAATCGAATAACAGTGACTGCATCTAAAATATCTCCCAAAACCTCTATTTGATCAAATAAAAACGTAAGTATTAGGAAGATTGACATTATAAATCAAAGATATACCCCAATGTATTATTTGTAGCCATTATTTTTGATCAGAATAAGAGGACGAACGATTATCATCATGTACAGAATGAATGTTATTCCAAGACGGCTGGCATCATTCACGAAAATATAGATATGCTTGTCATCTCGATCGAGCACATATAACGTAATGTCTGGGTAAGGTTTCGAGAAAAATATTTTGTGAAAAATTATAAGCATTAATTTCACATTCATATATTTTACAGCCATTATACTTTATTTTCACCATACTGTTTATAAAAAGAAATATTTTTAAGTTGTTTTTCAAATTTAACTATTTACTTTTCCTCCATTTCCTGAAACATTTTGTTGCCAGCTGTTACATTGCTATAGTTATATTCAAACACTAAAATATATCGATAAAAATGTAAAAGTTATCGATATATTCTGGTATTTTATGATTACTAAAGGCATAAAATGAATGTTTCTATATTTAGAGTCTCATTTTAATAAAATATGACAATGATTGCTTAAACTTATATTTTCCATTTCTGGTATACGAAATATACAAAGAAAAAATATAAGTAATTTTGGAAAACTGAGCTGGGGTAGTTGGACAAACATATTTATCGTATATTCAGATGCATGTATTTATATTTTTCAAGTATCGTAAATGGAGAAATCGAAATTATGTTGCCGATAATTATTCTATTTTTAATTATACAGATTTATTTAAAGACGCGTAATATTCTTGCGATTTTCTTAGTGAAAACAATGAAGAATGTAGTAAGGAATAAAATAATTTAAATTGCTTGGACCATTCTGTCATCTTCATTTAGCAAAATAAATTTCAGTAACAATTAAAGAAAAAATTAATTATTTGCAACATTATATTAAGATTTAGATTTGGTTTAGTATACTTTAACTATTATTTTTAGTGTGTGAAGTTAAACTAATAAAATATGCTTTGTGTATGCCTATAAAATTTTTCACACTATTTTTCTTTTATTTTTGAAAATTGAATTTCTAACAATAGGTATAAAAAATGGCCAATCCGATCACGGCCTCACAATCAATAAATGGGAAGTTTAAAAGTGACTTTGAATTTTTAAACAATTTAAAAATATTTATAATTTTACAAGAAAAAATAAAGTAACCAAACATCCTTGATGAAAATTGGCCTTTTAACTATTATTTTTCAACAATAGATAACATTTTAATTAATGCATCATTGTCATCACATAGCTAAATTAAAAAAAAATTTCATCCATCTCAAAGGAGTTTCTTACGGTTTAATTAGAGGGTCAATACTATTCTGCCAAAGTTTTAAATTGATTTTTAGAAATTAAGGCAACAAAATATTATACACCCAAAATGTTTAGATACAATTTTCTTCTTCACTTATGACTTTCTTTTTTAATACATAAGTAGGAAGAAATAAAGCATTACAAAATAAAGGATATAATCAATACCAATCCAACTTGTTTGGGTAGAATTTTTTATTCATATCTGACATTTTCAAACACATAATAGGCTCGTAATTCAATTTTATCTTCAAGTGTATAAATGTAATGCAGCTTATTCTATAAAAAATTTGCAAGCATTAATAAATGCATACGTTTGGGTACACACATTTACTCATAATTATATCGAGATTCAAACAGCGCTAAAATTCTGA
Source organism: Argiope argentata (assembly GCA_026289955.1). Lineage (NCBI taxonomy): Eukaryota > Metazoa > Arthropoda > Arachnida > Araneae > Araneidae > Argiope > Argiope argentata. The sequence continues at coordinate 677,656 of JAOUZG010052544.1, read as the reverse complement.
CGTAGAATTTCAAATAAGATGCAAAATTTCTATGATTCCATTACGTCTTCGTCGATCCAATTATTGCAGTGATTAAATTGAATGATCCAGGAAGTAATATACAGAGTGGTCAGGAAAAAAAACTTCTCCTATATATGAAACCCTAGCAGCCTATCCGCTCAACCAAACGAACCAAAATTTCAGGCAGAGTTGAAAGCATGCGCTGGCGATTGTGATGATTTTAAACAAAGCATAGCTCACGATTACGATTACAGTAATATAATTTCGGGTTGATCCGTGTAGAGAACATCACCCCCTTGGCGAACTTTTCAAAATCATCAACTCCCCGCGCTCTTGCGTCTTATCTCCAGGAGGAAGATATCCTTCAACGACAACATCGGGTTGCCATATTTGGCGCTAAATATCCTTGGCGAAAAGGGAGGGATGCCCTTACCTGTCGAACCGAATTTCGAAATTTTTGAATGGCAACATCCACCTTTTCCTGGCGCAAATTGATCGGCGTATTGAAAAATCACAAATGGCGTTGGAGCGATTAGCGTGTGACGAAAATGACCTGCGTAAAGAATTTGCAAAGAAGATCATTATAAAGGACCAATTAAAACACGGAGAGGAAGAGTTATGACGCTCTTTACATGATTCGCAAGGTTATACAGTAGAAGCACCAATCGCAGAACACCACGTGCAAAGCATTGCTTGTGGAAAAACTTTTAAAAAACAGTGTAGGAATAGTTTTTTTTCAGTCAGATGTTAGACTGAATATTATGTGGTTAGATATAATGATAACCACATAATAGTTTGATTTGCAGCTGATTGCAGAGTCGTGGTCAAAAATTAGGTTAGAATACAGGCTTAATTTTTTTAATTTCTTTTTATTCCATTTCGAGAGGTGTGCATTATGTGCAAGAAAAACGGCACTTAAAACACACGAAGGTTTAAAAGACATAAACAGAGTAAAAAGGAGTGAAAAATTTATCTCTGTTCATATACCATGAAATTCTCGCAAATCTGACACGTGTAGATTTCTGACAGGGGTTCTCACACGTGTTGACCTTGACAAGAGAAACACAGAAATCCAGAAGAATCTGTTTACATCATTAATCCTTATCCCTACACTCGGCACTCGGTGGCTCTGTATCTTACAAAATTTCAATTGATTTATTAAATAGAAAAAGTGGAAAACGAAGTGAAAATAAGAAAACATTTTAGAATGAAGTTATCATTGGCTAAATTAAGACAAAACTTTGGAAATTAATTACAATTGGAATTAGAGTTTAAATATCGCTATATATATATATATATATATATATATATATATATATATATATATATATAAGTAGTAAGATATTAAATAATACAAAATGAAATTTATAATCAATACTGCCTGTGCCATTTAGCAAAAAGACATTTCGAATACCAACTATTTTCAGCATTTTGTGATTTAGATTTAGTATCGAAAACACGACGGGCCAGTAGTATGTTTTAATGAATAAGTAAAGTTTCATGCATCTTCTGTAGTTTTTTGAGTAAAAGATTGCTTTGGGCCTTTGAGAATTGAAGTTTTAAGTTTTGGACATAAAAAAAGTCAAGACAAAAAACAGTTGGACAATCAATAGACTATAATCTAAGATTAAAAAAAATATTAGAAGGAAACCAAACACTCATCGAACAGTTTAAAAACATTCTTAACTCTGCAACAAACTAACCAATCGACTCGGATGAAAAATGGACTTTTAACTATTATTTTTTTGACAACAGACACTCTCTTAGCTAATACATCACTGTTAGCAAAAAGTTGAGTATAAAAGCCTCATCTATCTATCTCAACCGAAATTTTTACGGCTTACTTCAGGGGTCATCAGGGCTCTATCAATACTCTAAAATGCTTCCTGGAAGTTGTGGCAACGGATCATTACCGATCCAAACCGTTTGGATAGAACTTTCCACTTCATATCTGGCAATTTTTTTTTCAACGCATCCGTATCTCCGAACAGCCGGACTGTTTTCTTCTCCAGGGCGCTGTTAAAAAGAATAGTATCTTAATCGAGAAAAGAAAATAAAGTAAGAACTTAGGAAACTAGACAAAAAAAATAAAGAAAAATTCCAACTACATTTACGCTCTACAAAAACACCGACTTGCTCTGTTTTCTCAATAAAAAGAGGGGGACGATGTTGGTCCCTTGGGTGTGCCTAAAATAAATGAAAGGGCCGTGAAAAGTATGGAAAAGATGTGTATCCCCTAAGAGCTTGTGATGGAGTGTTGGGTTTCGAGTTGGAGTTTTCATTTCTTTGCTGCCTTTACCCGGCTTATTATTGTGGTTTCTGCCGAAATGGGGTAGCTGGATTACAAAAATAAATGTCCTTTATCTTGAGGTTGAATGTGTTTCTTGTTAGTTTGTTGGCGTCGAGATTGCCCATAAACCCACAATAGTCGTTCTTTTTCTTCTTTATTTCTTGTTGTAGAGAGAGGTGTTGGATTAATCCTTGGAAAGTCGTATTTAATTTTTGGGGCGGAGCGCAAATGTATTTTTTCCCCAACTTCTTTACCGGATTACACAACTTATGATGACTGCGGAGAGCATTAATTTTTGCTGCGAATAAGAAAAAAACCCTGTTATGGCTGCTTTGGAATACAAAGCAAAGATAACATTCCGTATTTCTTCTTTCTGTATTTATTTTGTACCAAAGCAGAAGATATAAATTCAATTATTGTAGAAAATGTTCGATTATGTAATATATAATTTATTACTTATATGAATAAAATTTATTTTGAGTTGGTCAATGTATTACTGTGCAACAATGTTTGTGGTTTATAAAACCTATCTCTTTCATTTTGAATCACATAAGAACTTTTATTAAGTAATAATTTTTATATTTATATTCCCCCAAAAAATCTTCTTTTATTCACGTAATGCAAAAGCATTTTCCCTAGTGTTTATTGCATAAATTTTTTTGCAATGGGGCTGAGTGATGCTTATATGTTTTATATAATTATAATTCGTCTCCATTTCGAAATTCATATTAAATAGAAGCAAATGATTTTTTAAAAACATCAATTAATAAGTAAAACTATGTAATATGACCTAGTTACAAAATCTTCTTAAAAGACAATTATGAAAATAATAAGCAATAATTGCTCGTAATTTCCCTCTTAAATCTATTTCTCCGACTTTGTAATATAAATTCCGACTTCATCGCATAAAAAAATGTTTTTAAATAAATAATATATTTTCATAATATTATTAGAAAGAAATTATAAATTTCCGTTTCCCTTTAGTCTTTTTCTGGGTCACGTAAATATTTCATATAAAAACTTTTAGTTTCGTTTATTTGAGCTAAGATTATTTATCTATAATTGTTGAGAATAATACATTGATTTTATTTGAATTAAAAACTATAAGCTGCTTAATAAATTATTTATCAAATTACAAATACATGAATAACATGCAAACAACATCGTATTATTTATTTGTAATGTATCTATTTAAATAATAATAATAATTGATGTTTGATTAAAGCATAAAATCTTTATTGGAAAATATTTCAACTAAATCGATTGAAATAAAGAAACAGTTCCATGACATTTGTGAATGTGCGTGCTTTTCAATATCTCATTGTACATTATATGAATTATGAAATGATATTTTCTTCGTTAATCGCTACATTTGCTTTATAATAAATCGTCGGGATGTGGTTATTATTGTGCCCAAACAATAACAAAAAAAGAAAAGTATTGTATAGATATCTTTTCTTGGATTGATTGAAAATAAATTGATACAAAATTACAGTTTTATTAACAAAATAAAATGCCAAATTTCGTGTCTTTATTTCATTATGTTTCCGAATTATCACATTCACATATTTGTTGAGAGTATAAATAGATTGATTATTAATTCCAAGATGGATTTTGTCCTAAATTTGATACATATCCATAATTTAAATAATAAATTTGCTAAGCTAATTTTAAATAATCCAATACAATCTAGTAAAGATGTTATATCATCCACCGTCCGAAAAACAAATTGTGAACTTTGGATAAGGTTGTGAACAAGTTTAGTTCAAAACTTTATGTTGATTTCCACTTTGAATGATAAATCTGTGTACCAAATTACATCCATCTAGCTCTAATTGCTTTGTCGTTATCATATTCCCTTGCACTCAGGTCCCTAGACTTTCTCGGAATGAATTTCATTCAGAATTTGTTCCGTTCAAAATCAGTTTTGTTATCGATTATAATATTTCCCCTTTTTTTGTGTACATATAATACGAGAAAATAATGTGAGTTCAACATTTATTCGTTCTGCGCCATTTTTTACATGGATGTGAATTATCCAGATTTAACTATAACCTTTTTTTTCAGTTTTAATAATTTTCTCTAAAAGGCTTTAAATGCGACACTTGAATGGCTAAAATTTTCGAGTATGAAAGCAAAAATCATAAAAGTCTTGTTTTAAAAATGGATTTTTAAATAATTTTAATTATATTTTCTTTCTTAAATAATTTCGACGATCAGATTTGCATATTTTTCGGGAGTTAAAATATTTGATAAGGGGATAATAGCAACATTTCTCAATGAGTTTATACGCAATTTTCACTATTTTATTCGACATTCAGAATAATAAACACTACCATGCAGGTAGCGTAAAAAATCTTCTGCCAACCGAGGATGCATTTTAAAATGAAATCTATTCATATGAAGTAGCAAATATAAAAAGTCAAAATGAGTTCAGTTGCTTAATGATTAATTTCTAAAATAATTAATTTCTTTTTATCCTGCTGAGATACGATTGCACACATTTGAATCTCAATTATGAAAATCATCAAAATTATAATATCGAATTAACCGTTTGCACTTCGATGGTGACTCTGACTAGCCATTCAAGATTGTGCATCATTTTGACGTTTTATTTATTTTTCAGTTTTAATTGTTTAAAACGCCTACATAATGGTTAAGAGATGTAGATTAATTTTTGAAAGAAATTCGACTTAAAAGAATTACATATATTTATTTTTCATAGCAAAAAACAAATATTTATCATAGGTGAATAATTTTGCATCTAATTATTTTTCGGATTGCAAAGGGTTAAATTTTGTTGACAAACACATTGATTTATTTTCCACTTCCGAAATATGGTATTTTGATATGATTATAATATGAGATTTGTTTTTGGATTATATTAGTTATATGTTGAATCGCATCGTAACAAAAACCAAATCTATGCCATAAGCCTTTCTCCAAAGGTACCACCATTTATACACTTGGTGACGAACGTTTGATCCCAACAAATTTAATCCTTTTCTATTTTAAATGTAAAAAGATTCATACATACCGATGTATGAATTTAGGAAATCTTTTTAGTGCTCAAAAAACTAAATAATTAATGAATTACTTTTAATTTTAAAAATTAGTCTGAGAATTTTTGTTACATGACTTTTGGAATTAATATCTAAAAGAAATGTGAAAATATGGCAGACTTCAGAATTCAACTAAACTATTCACACAAATGCTAGGAAATAATTCACTGGATCCATTAAACAGAGAAACTTGATGAAAACGCGTTTTGAACATATGGCCATTCGATTAGAAATGGATAACTTGGTTTCCAAGACATCCCCTTATGAAAATTTAACCCTTTGCACACTGAAAAATAATTGTATGCAAATTTATTCACCTAGTACAAAGATTTGTTTATTGCTATGAAAAATAAATGCACATAATTCTTTTCAGTCAAATTTCTTTTAAAAATTAATCTACATTTCTTAACCATTATGTAGGTGTTTTTAGCAATTAAATTTGAAAAATAAATAAATAAATCACCAAAATGACGCACAATCTTGAATGGCGAGTCAGAGGCACCATTGGAACGCAAAGAGTTAAATTAGCTTTGATAGTTAAATATCAAATGCATTTCTCAAGACCACAAAATACCAATAACATTTTAAAATTAGAACCAACTTGCAGAGTATTTTTTGTGTTGTAATCCACTTTGACTCTCGTAACTGACATTACCGAATCCTTCTGTAACTGAATAAATGAACCTGAAGAGAGTAGTCGATAAAGAGTGGATTTGTCAAGATGAGAGAAACCATTAACAGATAGTCAACGCACTAGTTCATTCTAGGCGAAAGTTCCGTAAGCAGCGAATCCCCAATTGCTTTGTACTCGATCCCCGCCAGGTTCCATTTCCATAAAGTATTTAATAGATTCTCCTGGAGAATTCAATCGGACCCTCTGATGATGAAGACTTGAAGCATCGAGGTTAATAGATTTTACCTCATCCCCTTTTGCCTTTGATTCCACCCAGATCAAAGAGACGAAGAACCCAATAAGATAACCCGGAAAAATCTGAATAATTGCAACGGAGTTTAACATATTTATATCGAAGGTAATGGAATTTAAAGTATTCCCGAAAAATAATTATATCCGCTCTTGTAATTGTGTACTTAGGGAAAGAGAAGGCATGATTCTTTTCATTTGGAGTTTGGTCGGGGATTAAGTGGGTTTTGATGTTTTCTGATGAAATCTTGGAATAAGATTTCAACTTTAAATTATGTTTGGATTGGAGTTTAGAATTGTTTATTTGGGTTGAGGTTTTAGTCATTAAGAACGGAAAATTATTTAAAGGGAAATGCATGTAAAGCGAAATTAGTAGTTTTTGTTTAGACGGTTATGGTTGCGACGATGAGTTTAGAAGGCTATCCTAATAATGAAAATAGACCTGGTATATAATGGATTTTAAACATTTGCTTTGATAATTAACAATTATTATTTTTAAATTTTTAGTTTAGATAGATAGAGAAAGTACAGTAATCGTCAAAAGGAAAAAATTCTAATTAGAAGTTTTGATGAATCTCCACAATTCAGATCTCTCTGAACTCGAAAAACATATTTTGAAAAATGTCCGTCTGTTTGTCTGCGGCAAAGATGTCTCAAACCCACTTTGACCTTGATGTATAAAATTTAATATATTATCTTTACACCAAATTTATAGATTTATATCAAATTTTGAGCAGAATTCATTGAGAGAAGTATATCTGTCTAGCTGTTGGAATATAAGTAAGCATGATAACTAGAGAAGACAGAGGAGACGTCCTGGCATAGGGTTAGTGCATCTTCCCAGAGATCTGGGCGTCTCGGGTTTGAGTCCCGTTTAAGGCATGGTTGTTCTTGTATTCTATCTGTAACGTGTATGAATGTGCACCCCCCCATAAAAAGGGGATGTGCAAGCGAATGTGATGAGTGAATAGGAAAATTCGTATTCTTGGCCCTACAAAACAAGAGACGCTAATTAGCTTAAATCTATGACTAACTCAGTGAGCTTGTGCCATAAGAAACAACAACAACAAAAGTAAGAGAACTATATGGATAAAATTCTATACACACTTAACATGTATAATTTAGATAACTATTAAATTATGGGTAGAACCCATTAAAGGGTTTACTGTCTGTCATTCTGTGCTTTCTGAAACATGTAAATGCAATAACTAAAAAAAGTAATGAGTCATATTAAAAAGTACTGAGTTACCTTAAAAAGGAATAAGTCGTATTTATTTTCATTTTTATATTTTATATTTTTTCACGGCAAGTATAGCCTTCTAGTAGATTTTTGTTCCAACTGATTTGGAAAAACGAGTCTAAAACACATATTTGATTTTTGGATGCTATTAAGGCCAAATTACTCACCAAATATGGCACGATAGATTCAGGAAAACTATTAAATTCTCGGCAAAAGTCAATCAGTTTTGTAACTTTTGTACGCCACTACCTTACATGGCCTTCCCTAACATGACAATTTATTAGAAAGTATGCAAGAAGGTTTCGGGGCGACAACTCCCACTAGTTATAACTTAAAATTAATTGTAATAAGATGCTTTAATAAAAATATTACAAAAATATTCGTCAATGAATTTAATATATTTCATTTATCTTTTTAATTTATTAAATAAAACAAACTATTATCACCAAATAAATTAAATAATTCTTTGATTTGAATCCATATTTTTTCAATGCCTCATAAAAATGGTGTCCTTAGTGTAGTGTCCTTCAATTTCATTCTTAATTTTGTTTTTTGCTTATAAAAATATAATTAATATCACAACATATGCGCAATAATTTTCGGTAGTCCGAATATTATGCAGATATCGTAATAATATTCTTGTGTTATTTTGTGTTATTGTTGTTTCTAATGTCATTTGCCATGAGCAAATTCGCTGACGAAGTCTGCGATTTGAAACCGTGGGTGCATCTCTTGTTTTAAGTAGCACCTACTGGGGCCATAAGAACATCTTGCGTACTCACGCATCAAATTCGCTTTTAGAACCCCTTTTCAAAGGGGCTACAGTCACACATCTCACAGATGGAACACAGAAGAACAACCATGCCCGAACAGGGACCCGAATTCAAGAAGCCCAGATCACGGGGAAAACCAGTTATCCCTGTGCCAAGAGGTCGGCGTTATTCTGTGTTAAGAAGAATATCATTCCCACCTGCTAATCCTTTTAACCGGGGTATTAGAATACGCTTTTTTCTTTTCACTATGGCGGTGACGTGATATATCGTCATAACCAATTGAAAGGTTAATTAAAATTTTGAAATTTCTAACTTAAAAGATTATTAGCACCTAATTATATGTTTTGAAGTAAATACTAACCTTTTTTCAATCCATTTTAACCAATTTTTTTTCTTTCCATGCAGGTGGTCGATACAGCGTGCTACCAAATGGCGAACTTTTAATCCGCAATGCCATGATATCGGATGGTTTCAAAAGCTACCGATGCTTAACTAAGCATATTTTGAGCGGTGATATTCAGCTGAGTTCAACGTCAGGAAGGCTCATCATAACGGGTAAGTTACATTTAATAACATTTTTAATCGCTACTTTATCATTAATTATTATTTTGTTATCTAAGGACTAGTCACATTTGCTTATAATGTAAGCATCTAATATTGTTGTTTTCATTCATCGATTAAATTCATTAAAAGGTAGCGTATTTACTTTGATTTGTAGTCAGGAGTAATAACTAAGATCTCAGTAAAGATTTGTTTATATTGTGTGAATAAAAAATGCATATTTTATACATTTTTTTAAGAATAAATCTGCCTGCAATCCAAAATTGTATAAAAATACTAATGATTTAAATGTACAAAATTCATGCGATATCTACAATAAAGCTCACTTTAAGAAGAAAATAGATCAGGCATCCTATTTTTATGTTTAATTTGCTCATGCTAAAGACAAATAGGAATCTTGGAAAATTCAATGAAAACTGATGGAGAAAAAATTATCTTTAACATAAATGTGTTTAGCTAATAATCCAAAAGGGATTTATCCTCCTCAAGGAACAGTAATATTGACAAAATATGATTTTATATTTTAAATCTTGCGGTCAGCAAGAATCGGTATTTCTAAAATTTTACATTTTTTAAAATCTGCAGATGCATTATGCAGTTATAAATAATTTCTTCCCTTCCATTTAGTTTGTGATCATTTGACAATTAGTTCTATTATTTATAGCTGTATTTTTATTATTACTTTTAGGCTTACTATCTTGAACATTCAAAAAGTAATTCACTTGCAACTCAATCACTCAATGAGAATTACGAAATTCTAATGAAAAATATAACATGTCGCACAAACTAATTAAATATTTATATTATAGGAATTAAAATAATTTTTACTCATTTTTCGGATTTTTTTTCGTATAATTTTCAAATAATAGCCAATATGGAAAGAAGATAAATGTGTTAAAAATTAAATTTCTTCATTAATTCCAATAACAAATACAAATATTAGAGTATCATACTCTTATGTATACTTAGAGTATCATACAAAAAAATAGCATTGATACGATCTCTCAAAAATATTTTAGTAACATTTTAAAAACTCGAATAATTACGATGAAAAATAATTTTAATTTCTTTTTAAAAACATGTTATTCATTAAATGCGTTTGTCAAAGCCATTAATTCAAGCAATAACGACATTAAATTTCAATACTAAACAAATATTATTCCATGATCCGAATGTTACGATAATTGCATATTCGAATAACAAATCTGTTATTTCAAATAAAATTATTCATAGCCTTTTATGTAGGTTATCAAATGTCTGCAGAAATATAGAAAAAGGAAGCAAATTAAAATTCTAATCGTTTTTAAGAGATATTGAAAAAACATGAATTATTTTTAATGATCTAGATTAAATACCAAAGGAAAATTCAAAAATGTTTTTTTTTTTTCAAAATTCCGAGATCATTTCTGATTTTTAAAAAATTCCTTTTACTCATAGAATTAAACAAAATTTTTAGATCATTATTAGGGTTCAAATATCCCAATTTTTAGAAGGAAGTAGGAATTAAAATCACTCTGTCAAATAACGCATCTTGATTGTTTAATAACTGAGCTAATAATATTTGTTTAGTTAATAACTCGTAGTGTACATTGAATGCTGATTTTTTTTAAAAAACTACTATCAATTTACATTAGTTTCACTATAATTTAACAAATTGATTTGAATGTGAATTAATATGAGCCAAATAATATGAACATATTTTGCTATTATTTTTGTCGCTATAATTCAAAAGCTTTAGAATTCAAATCAGTATTATTTGGTTGAAAAATATAATCAACCAAATAATACTGATTTGAATTCTAAAGCTTCATTAGGCCTGTATAATGCATATAATAAGATTTTTTAGTTTTTATTCATCTGTTGAGTTGCTATAAATAGTTTATACAATTAGTTATACTTCTGGGAATCACATAAATAAAATTAATATCATGAACCAATGTAGTAGTTCAATTTCCATCTTATTACGGCAATTAATCCGCAGAAAAAAAATTGAATAAATAATTTTGATAAATTTCCAAAATATCAACTTTATTATCAAATCTGCTATAAAGAAGCAAAAAGACTTGCATTTAATTCCCTAATCCTCTTAAGCATAATAGTTAAAAATCTGAAGAATATTCAGAATTCAAAATAAATCCTTTACTATATGTAAAAGTTGATTTTACAAATTTATTTAATTTAAATCTTGTGCTGTAAAGAATAATGTAGTTAACCATCTTTGATACTTGACAAGATTCGATACTTTGTGAAAATTATCTGAATATGTTAAAAACATTGTATTATTTTGAGTTAGAAGTAACATTCCATTTTGGATATTTGTATTTTTCATAAAAACAAAAAAAACGAGTTTTTAGCTATATTTTTTCAAAAAAATTTTACCAAACGATTCAGTCGATTAACTTTCCTCTGCAGTCTCATCAATCAAATATAAAAGAAATAGAATATAATGCATCGGAATAAAATATGTATTAAATGAAGGAGAATAAAAAAAAAACTTTTGAATATAGATTGTGCTTCTTTTTTTCTTCAAAATTTCATTTACATTTTCTATTTATTTCCATAATGATTCAAACGTAAATCCTTTTGCGAATACTTTGTGGTTTCATAAAAATATTGTGCAGGAACTTATAATTCCTATTCTAACCTCTTTCTTTGCAACGATAAATAATTTTAATTAATGTAATTTCTGTTAATACATTTTTGTCGCAGTATTTATAGTAGCATTATTTCATTTATTTTCTAATTTTATTCTATAATTTATAATTCATAATAATAAATATTATGTCTTGTAATTTTTCACTACCAAATATCAGTACTTGTAGAATTCTCTTGATTCATCAATCAATAAATAATTCATATAGGAAAGGATTATGGATTTAAAATAATTATTACAACCAGCTAAAATACAAATTTCAGTTTAACTCCTAAACAGATATAATGATTCATTTTGTATTCGCATGCACATAAAAATGTGTAGGTTGTGTCTCTAAGGCATTGAAGTGATTTTTTTTATTATTTAAAAGCATATTTAATATACACACTTTCTTTAATTAGATGCATGTATCTAATTAAAATATTGTACATATAAATTTAATACAATTGATATTTAATGCTGCTGAATGACAAGAACAGCCCGCTGGCACGTTGCATTAGATATTAACAATATTTTTAGTACAAGTTGCTAGCTTATTATTTCTGATACTACGGTGATTAATATGGAATTGACTGAAAAATTATTGCTCTTCTTGATTACACAATAAGATTGCCGCCTGGGTTGTTGTGACTTGAAGATACAGGTTGTCTTTTATGTTTTTTTAAATTCCTACTCTTAGATCACACTGATCATATATATATATATATATGTAGCAACGCAAATATTGTTAA
>JAOUZG010052544.1:651335-665024 GCA_026289955.1 Argiope argentata | reverse complement strand
TATATATAATCTTGTTAAAATTTTCAATCTTTTATAAAATAATTTTTATTTTTCCGGTCAAGTTCAGGTAATGTTTTCAACTTGTAATGGATGACATTTGATGTTAATACAGTTTTTTTTCAAATATTAGTTTGTTGTTAGTTGGTATCTCACATCACACTAATGAGGTTAGGCTTAATGTCGATTATTTTAAACGATTATCTATATTTTCATGATGTTTGATGCATTTAAAATTAAACATTATTAATGAATCTATTTTTTCGATTCACTTTGAGGTACTTTCGAATTAAAATAAAACAGAATAAAGAAAATTAAAAATTTCTAACCTTTATTGCGTCACCCCAACTAGTGTAGAAAATTCACACATTTTGCGCTGCCTCAATTGGCTTTGAAGCTTTAATAGACGTTAAAAATTCAGCCGTAGTATAATTTTTGAATCAATTATTTATAGTAATTGTAAATGTTAAACTGGGATTTGCACCCCTTGAGCTTCGAGTTCGAACCCGACAATTGAAGACTGTTGAACGTAGTGGGCGCTAAATCGGTCGTGGTCTCAAAGCCCTCTTTGTCGAGAGTAATACTACTGGGGGTATTATGTCAGTAATGGTGAATGACCATTCTCTGTCCCAGATCTAAATTACGATCTATAGATGAATGAATGAACTCCACCCCATAAAAAGGGTTGTGACGCTTGTGAGCAAGAAGTTAGACTTTTGCTTTCGGGGGCACAGGGGCCCATACCCTCAAAAGCTACTTCGCCCCTCTTTTCGTTGCAAAGCGAAACACGAGAGCAAAAACAATTGAAATTATTTAATAAAAAAGTAACTAAAATACTTTTTCCGTATAACCTAATTAATAATTGTTTTTTATGTAACTCGTTATTGGTTAACACCTATAACAGATATTTTTAATGCCTGAACAGTCCTTCTACATGAGTACATCTTACTTCTTAAGAATATAAAGAGCATGTGTGATATTTATGCATTTCAAGCCTTTTTTAATTGATCATTTTTTTACATTAATACATGATTATATATTATTTTTATTTCCTTGATTAGTCACACATATTTTTGTATGCTGAGGAATTTCATGAATACCAATAATTTCAGGGACTATAAACATCAGGTATGCTTTTAGTATAACTGCCTTAAGAAGAAGAAATTGAATTTTTTTATTAATCATGCTTACTTCTGACATGTGACAAGACATAGTTGAAAAATTGTTTAGTTGAAAAACTTATAGAATGTATCTGTCGCAAGCGTGTCAGATATAAATAAATATAGACTATATTAAACCTTTACTTGGCAATTTAATTAACTCCTAATAAGGCACTTTTCTGTTTAGAATATGTTGACGCCCGCATTACAGATACCTGTAATTTATCTGTTTTTGGAAGAATAATTGGATAGTCAGCGTTGCAGCAACTTCTTCTTCATGATAGTTGGGCATCTCTAATGAGGAATATAACTTTTGATAAATAGCAAAAATTAACGAAGAATTTAGCTGAAAGAAAATTTATTTGAAATTCATTTCACTTAATTAAAAGAACCAGACAAGACATTTATTGTATGTCATTCCATAAAAAATGTAAAGAGCATCTGTGAATCTCATTGCAAACTTTTATTATTAATTGGTATTTTGTATTATTTAATATATAAATATTAGATATCTTGTTATTCGATTTTCGAACCCCTACACATTAATTCATATGAAGAGCTTTAATCAATGTTTATTGTGAAGCAATATTAGTATTAAATGAGTCTTTTTATCTTAATATTACCTTCTCTTATATGAAAAATACAATCATAAAACATTATAAGTAATAAAAAATTTGGTCTCAAAATTTTAATGAATCTCCAAGTTTTAGAATCCCCTTGAGTTGAAAATAAGTATTTTTGGAAATGTGTCTGTCTTTTAATACGTTAATTAAAAAGAAGCCTTTGAGCTGAAAAAATATTCTTTATTGATATCATTATATCAAATTTTTTAAATAATTCACTTCAAATTTATGTATCCATTAAGTGCAAGCGATAAAACACACAGTTACAAAATACAAGAAGCTATGAAACACTAAGAGCTAAATGAATGAAATTTATCATACAATGTTGACCATATTATAAAAGAATATCAGATTTAGATCTTCCTGAATTAACCGTATGTAGATCAGCACATTTAAGTGCATGTAAATTCGATAAAACGAAATGTTTAAAATAAATGAAATTTCGTATGTGACATTGTTGATAAAATCATACTTTGATATCACGTTTTGTATAGAATAGGTCGAAAAAAGGCATTAAATATGTATTATTTATTGTTTTAATTACATAACACAAAATTTTCCTCTGTAGGACTTTTGGCATTCATGGCATGATACTGTCTTTAAAAAAATTATTCAAAGAGGGCAAATAATAACGTCTTTATAAAAGAATATACAAGACCGTTTTGAGTAATTATTATCACTTCTTCTTTTGTACAGCCGACCACCCCGCTACCACTGAACGTAGCAGTATGACAGGATTTGTTGTGGACGACTGTGGACAGTAGCAATGTCCATCCTTACATTGGCCGAATCTGTCAAACTGATATTCTCTTCATGGTAATTGGCCCCAAAGTGGTCAGATAATGACCACCTTCTACTCCACAAACTTTCAAAAGGGAAAAAATTGACAATTTATGACATCACGTCCTAATATTGCTTGGTACCATCAGTACCGAACTCAAATTATTATTTTCAACTTCCAGATGTTTTCTATGATTGGAGATTTATGTGCATTCCTTTTAATAGAGGTAAATAGTACCGATTCCTTCACAAATGCTTTTTTTCCATGGATTCTTCCAAATCTTTGGAAATGTGCAGGGAATTTCCCATGTACTGATATAATTTGGATTACCAGTGGATGGTATAAATCATTAACGCTGGTTTAATATAGCTTCAAGTTCTAATTTGAATAATTTTAACCTTCACCAATTCAAGAATATTTCATCTTGAATCGTTCTTAAGCTCTTTATACATTCGACTTAGTGATATTCGTTTTTTTACGTCTACGCAACATTTACGTCACTGGCATTAAACTATATTTTTTAATGATTATTCACGAAATAAGACACATTAAATTTTAATTGCAGCTCAACGAAATATTGTGTTTATTCTCAAAGATGGTGGAAAAGTGTATTTCAAGTAAAATTATGAACTATTAGGAACCGCTTTGTGAGTTTAGAGACGAGACCTAAAGCAATTTAAATTTGACGAATGAATTTTGTTATTTCAAAATTGTGACGTATCTTCATGAGAATTTATTAGTGAATCAATGATGAGTAAGAATTAATCTGCTGGTGATCATGAAATTATAACTGCAGCTTATGAGTTAGTTAAAATATTAATTTGAAAAAAAGTTTTTTTTTTTGAAGAAATGAATTATATAAATGCAAGTATAAAAATATCATTTGGATACTTAGTGACATAAATGCAGAATCCAAATTAATATTTGCAGGTGATTAAGCATATTTCTTTTACAATTTTGAAATAAATGTGATAATGAGATGAAGTTATATTACAATTTAAATTAATATATAACTGATTATAGCGTACGTAATTTGAAAGGAATTGAGTACTCTCAATTTATGTTATTACTCGCTAAAAAGTATGAATAAAGCAAATGTTCCGCATTAAAAAAAAATCTTAATTTGAATTCAATATCTTTCTTAATACCAACATATCCAGGATTTTTTTTCTTTTTTTGATAATCTAAAATGATTATGTAAAGATAATTAACTTTATATGTGAAAATGTGCTTTTTCGCTTGAAGATTTACGGAAGATGTAGATAGAAATAATTTTTATTTTATAACAATTACTAAAATTCATAATAATGAGTAACAAAATATAGTTTAGTTTCATTTTAATACTAATTAAACGTTTATATTGGTTTAAAATCTTTGTTAAACTAATAATCTGAGTATTTCCTTTTAATGAGTTAGTTAGATTAATTTTAATTACAACTTTCTTTTCAAATGACGATTAGTCTTTAAGTTTATAAGAAGTATTAAATCTGTTTTAACAGGATTATAAATTTGTTTGATCTAACTTTCAGAAATATATTTTTGTTACTAGTTTTAATAAATATTCTTTTATTCTGAACTAACTTTTTGAGAGAGAAATTCTCCTTCATTTCGAAGTATAATTAAGATAATGTCAATGATCTTTTAGTTAATTTATAATTTTCAAATATGAACATGAAGAAATTTTTCTAAAATAAATGCTACTTTTTAATTACTACAATAATTTAATTTATACCAAAATGTATTTTATATTTTTATTATTACTATTACAATCCCTCTAATCCCAAATGTATTTTAGTTCGGCTACCTCAGAATACTAGATTGTTTGAGGTTCTAACATAAATATTTTTATATTTTAAAGACATACATTCCCCACCCCGGTCCCCTCTCACAAGCTATTATGACAGTCCGTGCCCTTAATGGATTTTATATAAAAGTGCTGATATATCTTACGGAAATTTATGCTAAGATATTCTTTCAGCGTAAGAAAACTTCCTTTTACCCCAAACCCACCAAAAGGAGCGTCTCCAATAAATCAAGGACGCGCCTTAGTTATTCAATCAATGGTATTTAACGAACGTTAAAAGGAATTTGACAACGATATCCAGTGAATTGTGTGGGTTCCATAGCTTCATTGAATAGACGTTGTGGTCTTTCCATATTGATAGTTACAATATCATACGTCAAACTAATTCTTGAAAAAAATTGTGAATCAGTAAAATTGTTTTCAACGTAGTTATTTTCATCGTAAGGAAGAGGGTTTTATCGATAATTTTATAGATTTTGAATGAATGCTAAATCAGTGCATGCCATTTTATCGATTTTGAATGGCTGCCCATGGTATGGGCGACAAACTTATTGATGAATTAAAAATATAGAAAATATACGAATTGTGTCTATATCTCTATAAGTAACCGAGTATCGAAGGTTCATCTAGAGGTTTTCATAAACAAGCAGGGGATATTGATAGTGAAACGAGCTTTCCTGCTGCGATCTGAGCTCTACTGTGCAATTATTTACATTTCGAGCAGCTGCTTCTGTGAGTGCATTTGATTTCTTCAAGTGCACATTTTGTGTACGTTTCTGCTATACTTTCTCCTTGAATACAGAGTTTTCTTATAGAATAAAGCACAGTTTTTCGTTGTTGGAAATCGTCGGAATTTTCCGTAGCATTATTTCATTAAAGCCGGTTGAAAGATTTTTTAAAGCTAGATTTTGATTCTAAGTATATAAAATGATGCGCTTTTATCATGGAGATGACACTTGAAGATATAAAGACACATTAAGACTTTATTTTTCTTTATCCACCAGTGTCTTCCTTTTTGCTAGCTACGTTTCATTAGATCATGAGAATCGATGTATTTTCAATGAATTTCCTTTCCGAGAATTATCACACGGTGCAAGATCCGGGATATTAAAAAATTTATTTTGATTGCCATTTTACAAACAGTAGGGGCTTGGTAGCAAATGTAACATTAAGATGAAAAACCTATAATAAAGAATTCCCTATGTTAAGATAATTTTTTTCCGCTTGAACATACAAATATTAAAGGTAAAATATATTCATTAGCAATTACATAATCGTTATTAAGAAGTTTTTTGAAAATATCTTTTGAATCGAAGAAAGCATGTCTTCTATTTTTATGTGGTATGAAATTTTGAATGTAGGTAATCTCTAACTATGAACATGCCATGGATGCAGTAAAATAAGATGAATCTGAAGGCTGTTCTAATTATTTCACCCCGTGATTACCAGCCAAAGAATTTTGCCATTTTCTGCCTTTTTTTGAGAAATAGCATAATCCCTCTACATTTAGAAAGTAATTTAAAACTCCCAAAACATTTTGAATATGGTAGTAAGTGCATGTTTTTTTAAAAAAATTCTCGCATCAAAACTAAAATGTTAGCTCCATAAGAATCACAGCATGCTAAAAGTAATATGCATTCTTTTTTTAAAAAAAAGATTTTTAAAATTTCTGCTGAACCCGGAATTTATTTTAAAATAAAATGAAGTAAAATTTAACATTCACAAAAAAAGGTGGACGTAAAAAGTTGGTTCAAACTATCTTTAGTTGTAAGGACTTTATATGAAAGAAAAATTTCAACTTTTGTAAAAATTGAGGCGTGGTTTTTTAGAAAGGTGTACGAGTACAATTTTTATTATATTCATGATCCTCTGCAAAAGTAAACCCACAGTATATTTATTTTTAAAAACAAACTACAAGTACGCGAATAAAATTCATCCCCCTTTTTTTTAAGTTAGAAAATATACCCATCATAAACAGGTGCGAGCCGCTAACGTGATATAAAAAGGAAAATGCTTTTTTCGTGAAAGACTAAAGTAACAGAAAAAATTCGAATACATAAAAGTAAAAGTATAAATAAAAACTTCTGTCGGAAGTCTAAAATATAAAAAATTATGTATGAAAGTAGTGTTGTAAACATATACATTGCAATATTAAGTTACGAATTTGGAATTCCAAATTTAGTTTTGTTTCACGATCGCAGAATCGTAGGATCGTTCTACGTTACACTAGCAGCCCCATATTCATTTGAAAAAAAATTATATCGTTAAAGAGTTATATTTGTCTTTTTTTCGAATCTACAATTTTTAACTGATCTTAGTAAAATTCGACTCGCATGTTCATTAAAAAAAGTAAAAACTACTTTTTAGTTTTTAAACTCTAATTTAATTATTATTCACTTTGTTCGTGCTTTTCAGCTGTATCTTTCAAAAGTATCTCATAAAAATATTTTTTATGTCTTAAAACTTATATAACGATATCTTAATAATAATTTAATTTTCGTAAGTTTTTTTCTCTAATTTCAATATATTATTTAATGTCTTTTAAAAGTTTTCAATTCTAATGAAGAAATTCTTTTCTGTCATTGTTTCATTGTATTCTTTTGCCAGATTTTATTACGATATAAAAGTGCTTTATTGTGACATTCTCTTCGAAACAGAATTTTTACTTTAGCTTTAATTACATACCATACAAGCATTTTAATCTTTACATCCTCTAAATTATAGCAGATTGATTACATTGAATTCGTATTTTATATGTTATAAAAATAATAAGTTAACTTTTAAAAATAAATTATTAAATGATTTTTATTAATATTTTAAAAATTGATCTATATTTTAGGTGACCAAGATGCTTGGTAAAGTAAAATTACAAACGCTATAAAAATATCATTAAAAAAGGATCTGATTAATTTATGAATATATTCCTGTAACAAGCTCTGAATATTAATTTCCAAAGTCAACTTGACTTAAATTGCGTGTTTACTTTGAAAAAAAGAGGATAAAATTTCATGAAATTTAAAAATGTAAAAACTTTAACTTCTTTAGATATTTTCCAATCAATTTAGGGAATGTAATTTATAGTCTTTTACATTGTAGTGGCATTATACAATTTGTAAATTACTTTTCTATTAGAATATGAAACCAGGGTCGTCCAAAGTCACAATAAGACCATTTGTGAACCTGTACGAGGACACAACATGAAGATAAACATATGTTATTTATCTAATACTTTGTGGAAATTTGGTAGCTTTATTATTTTTAAGCTACACAAAATGACGTTGTTGTTCTCGTGCTCCGCTTTACAATGGAAAGCGGGTTGCAACAGCTTCTGAGAGTATAGATCTCTGATCTTCCACTGACAGAAGTCTAACTTCTAGCTCACACACGTCACAAATCCTTTTCATGGGGTGAACTTCCTTCATGCCTTTCATTCATTCATCCACCGATCGTATTTTAGATGTAAAACAGAGAACGATCAACTGTGATCCAGTGCCCCCAGCTATTAATATCCATATGGAGGAATTTGTGACTACGGCATATTTAACATATGCCAGTCACCACATACACCGACACAAAACATGACATTAAAATTTAAATGTAGATAATTTTTTTTTCCGTTTCATGACTCATTGTTTCTTGATTTCATATTTTTATTTACGATAGAATAATCTTAAAATTAGACAGGTTAATCTTCTAAGCACCTATTTCTTTTTATGCCTGTTTTGATGGTCGGTAAAATTAATGATTAATAACTAAAAGGAGGTCTCCCCAAAACTTCCTCTATTCTTTCTAATAGATAAAGATTTGTTGTAATAACCGCATACTATTGCCAAACTATATTCACGCAAGTGAACAATCGAGATTCAGCAATTACTCGCTGAGATGTAATTAATACACAAGCAACAGAATTCCAAATGTATATTTGGATGCTTGTTACTCCATTCATTGATTGGTGCCCTAGCATGCCACAGAACTACATTTATGATCACAAAATCATGCATCAAATTTCATATATTTACGTTGTTGAGGTTTCCAATTATTACGTTTATATGCTTCTAGAAGTTCAGACCGAAAGACGGTATCAATTTCACTAATTAGGTTCCAAAATTGATATATATCTACACATTAGATGATAAATATGCGTTCTAATCTCTCTTTGTTTTATAACTACCGTGTTTGTTTAAACCCTGTCAGCTTGTCTGACATTTCCCACCGAAAGGATTTCTTTCAAAATTTTATAGCAATCTACGAATTGGTTGCAAGTCATATGTTTAATTTTTTCCTTGTACATCAAAATATTTTTTAATTAGTTATCTCTTTCGGAAAAACTTAATTTCATAAATGTTTTAAATTAAATAAGATGTTGCTGTTGCTTCTTATGGCACTTGCCATGGATAAACTCATCAAAGTAGTCAGCGGTTTAAACGTAATCAGTGTCTCTTGACTTGTAGTAGCAGCAACTAGGGCCAAGAGTTTCACTTTTGCTACTCACTCATTACATTCGCCCAGGAACCACTTACACACCTTACAGATAGAACACACAAACACACACAAATCATACCAGAACCTCAACTCGAACCCGAGACCCCCAGATCAGGGGTGCTACCCCTATGTCAGGACACCTGCAAGGAGATGCGAAATGTGGAAATTATACTGAGATTTTAAAAATTGTTTGATATTTGTGAAATGAATTTTTTTTGTAATTAATAGATCTTCAATACTATTAAGAAACGTTTTATCATTTTAATGGTATAATGAAAATGCAATATTAAATTATTTTTGATGTAAACATGAATAAAAGAAAAGACGGATCCAGCCAATTAGGAGTTAAAATATAGTGGGATCGAGATTAATGTTACAAAAATACTAGCCGTTATGAGTTAAAAATAATAGCCGTTATTAAAAATCATATAATTTTTTTATATAATGAAGTTCAATTTTTAATAAAAAATGAACAAAATTGTAAATTTTTTATCCATAAGAATAATTTTAAAATTTTGAAAACAGTTTGATTAAATAAGGCATAAAAGAACATTTAAAATCTGTCTTAATTGTCTATTAAAATGTAATATCTTAAAAAAACAATAAATAAAAATGAGTAAAATTGTAAATTATTTATTAATAAAATTATGCAAACTTTATAATGTATTATATTAAATAGTTAAATAATATTTATATTAAGATTATATTTAATACTACTTTTAAAGACAACAAAAAAATGAATAAAAAAATTTTTAATAAAAATTATGCAATACATTTAACACAATTTGGTTAAATAAGGCATAAAATACCTTTATATGGCATAAAATTGGTTTATTTTCTGTTTTTAAAACATAATTTACGCAAGAAGAATGAATATTTTCCTTCTCTTTTCATCGATTGATATTAAAAGATCAAAAATTAACACTTATAACAGTTATTTTTTTTTCTCGCCTCAAAAGAGAAAAGGAGCTTAAATATTTATTCTGAAATGAAGAAAATTTTTAGATGCCGAAATTTCGCTGAACAGATCAGTAAAAAAAATATTTAAAACTAATGGATTCGAAACATTAATTGATTGCTTCTTCTCAAAAAAAAAAAAAACTAGCTAATGGTATTAAAACTGTTTTCATAAACACGTTAAAAAAATGACTTTTTATTTCAGGTGCTGCCTTTTTCCAATAGAAACTGAACTCGAAAAAATAAACCAAACGCTTTTTGATGCTCGCATGTGTAATGCATTTTTTATGAATCGACGAAAAGCATTTTTAATACATTACGTTAATACATTAATTTAAATATTTAAGATACGTGGTTAGATATGCAAATGGCTCTCTTACGTAAGATCAGCGCAATTAATCTTCGTTTGCCTTGTTAAATGAAATTGAGTTAAAATGTACGATGCTTTTAAATTTCTACAACAAATAATGTACCTTTTTTTTCCGAATTTCATTTCATTAACGTAATATTGTTAATGCATCAAATATACTTAAAAAGAATTTGGGAGAAAAATGGGTTGTATAGATGCAATAAATTTGTAACTCATCATTTTGCACTGTGTAATTAACGATAAAAGAGATTCAATGTAAAACAGTTGTAACCAACAAATGATTCCGCCTCAAAATTTTGTTTTCCTAATTTGAAAAGCTATTTTTAGAATTACGTTTGCATTTGGCTTACATAATTTAAAAAGATAAATAGATAAGAATTAAGATAAATAGATAAAATTATACCTTACTTTGCTAAGCAAATATATGCATAAGATATATGCACGTACAATGAGATGTTTCGTATTCAAATATGGATTAAGCGTGGGAGTTTCGAAAGCAATTTATGTTGATCAAGTATACTAAACTGAGCGATTAAATAGCATTAATATAATTATTTATTTATATTGTTTACATTCGAGTTCAAATTAATAATTTATAAATTAGATACTAAAGAGTGAAAACCTTTTTATAAATGTACAAAAAACACCATTTTAGATGTAAAAATATAAAAAATAGGCATCAGATTTTTAATTTTTGGTATAGGGTTTCATTTTTTAAAAAAGGGAAGTATTGATTTTTGGCAAAATGCTGTATTAATAATAATGAGAAAAGGTTTAAATTAAGTGAAGATTTAAATTATCTAAAAACTGGAAGAATCAGCAACTTATTTGAACCTGATTAGTTTCCTTTTTTAATTAGTTTCTTGTAATCTACGTTGGCCTGGTGGTTTCGGCTAAGGAACCGGAGGGATGCAGGTTCGATACCAGATTCCACCGAATAACTGTCTTGTAAATGGGTCAAGTGTATGTTAAATACGTTGGAGCCAAATGCCCCCCCCCCACTAGTCGGGTGGAGAAGTTTGGTGTGTGGGTGTCACCTTAGATGTCCTCCTAGTCATCTGACCACATCAAAATTATTAGTTCGGTCTCAAGATATACCATTTATTTATTTAAAATATAAAGTTAATATAACTAAACCAAACTAAATAAACTGATCAGTCGGGGGGATTTTTAAAATATTAACTTTTTTTCGACAAACAGAAACAAGTATGAGAATAAGGAAAAAACTTCTTTGGACCTCCCCCTCCCCCTTTATCTTTCTTTTATTTGAAAAGCAAAGTTTAAAAAGTTCATTAAAAGAAAAATGCAAAACAAAAACTTTATTCGATGTGGGGGCCCGGGCAACTGTCCCGTATGTCCCTCCTTAGTTAGGCCCTGCCATATAGTTAGATTTATCTGAAAATTTAATAAGTATATACATTATAGATTTTGAATCTGTGAACTGAATTTTATCTATATTTTATTTTTTACGTTTTGTAATCATTGTGTCAATTTATTTTCGAACAGTTCGGTAGGACGAATTTTCTCTGAACGAATTTCTCTCAAAAATTGATAGAAATCTGATATTTTAGTTTAAAAATCTTATATCAATAAATCAATTGTTTAACTCAAAGCTTTTTTTAGTTATCTGTTTTCATGTATGCATGTGACAAAGATAACTGAAATTTTCCAAAAAAGTGTTTTTTAAACTCAGGGTGGTTGAAAATACGGATATTATTCAAAATATTTAAGTCGAGGGTGTTTTTTTTGACAATTACTAAAATTTTTCTCTCTTATATATAAGAGAAAATAAAAATCACATTCTGACTATATCTTTTATAAGAAACACTTATCAAATAAGGCACAATTATTTTAACAGGATAATTACATCTCAGGAACTTTAGCTAATTTCCTTTTATGTCTTAATTTTCAGTCTCAAATTTTGTGCTGCAATTTGCACGAGTGAAAACGTAAAAGAAAGAAGAAGAAATATCATTATTAGCAGGAAAAAATAGAAATTATAAGATTAATAATAAAAGCAACTTAATGGGGAAATAATGAAAAAAATATCGAAAGTGATGAGTGCCTTCTCTTTTTTCCCAAGTAGAAGGAAGAGCAAATGTTTCAATAATTAGCTAGATGACAAAATTAGTCATTAAATGTATTAATAGCATGGCATCCAGCGTAATGAAAAGAAAATTCCAGATTTAGCTTCGAATATTGCAGGGAATTTTTTTTATCAAGAAAATAAATATCAAAGTTTCTTTTTTAAATGTTTTTTTCATAATTACGGAGAGGTTTATTTGGAAAGAAATTTTTTGAGCTAATTCCATTAATTAAATGTGTATTAAGCTATTTACTTACTTTTTAAGTCAATTTTCTTTTCTTTTTCACTTTTTTGTGTCTATATCAAAACGTTGTAAATTTTTCTGAAAGAGAAAAGCGAAAGTTCACACTCTTAAATTATAAGTAGGAAAATAAGAAACAGAATAAACCGAAATAAAAAAATGAAAATGAGTAATGCTTTAAAAATTAAATTGTTTAGGAAAACAACAAAAATCTTTTTAAACATTTTTAATTTTGTTACTTTTAATTTGTTTTTTATCGCTTATTAGTTGAGCATAATAAGTTTATATGAAGCATAATAAGATTTTATATAAACATAATAATATTGAACATAATAAGTTTATATACGAAATAAAAAGTTTATATAAAAATGATGTATTTTTATAAAAAGTCAATATTAACATGATGGTTAGATGATTTAGACTTTATTTATATCCCCAATTCTTCATGATGAGGAAATATCCTCGTTTAATAATTTATTTTCGGATTATATTAATTTCTATAGTACGTTGTATATTATATCTCCTTTTCACAATATATACAGGATATCCACTGCAAACTCATGGCTCATTAGCTAATTACTAAACCAGCACACATTTTCTAGTGGATATAGACATGCACCTTATTGAAAAAATGCCCTGAATGACGTGAGTGATTATATACTATATACTATGTATTTTGAACAATGAATGTATTTCTAAAACCGTTAAAGTGTGCAAATGTTTATACGTCCCGTATACCTATTATACATATTTATTTAATGTATTTTAATACATTTTTTAAACAAAAAACAAATTGTAAACTTTTGCGAAATTGGTAAGTTCATATAGATTTTATATTCATTATTAGTAAAATGCATTTTTATAATTAGAACATTCTAAACCCTAGTTAGAAGCGACCTTTTCTATGTATATTCTGACAGAAAGACTACCTGTTGCAATAGTTCTCTTTAGAATGTAATATAAATTAAAAACTCTATATAAGCTGCCCTTATATTTGATATTAAGATTATTTCGATTCTCCGAATCATTGTTCATTTTAAGATTACAGTAAGTATATCCTTATTTACTTGGAAATAGTGTATAACATATTTACTTGGAAATAATGTATACCAGATTTATTTGGAAAGAGTGCATACCAGATTTACTTGGAAAGAGTGCATACCATATTTACTTGGAAAGAGTGCATAC
>JAOUZG010052544.1:637301-650867 GCA_026289955.1 Argiope argentata | reverse complement strand
CACCATGTTTACCCGGCAATAGGGCACACCATGTTTACCCGGCAATCGTGTATACCATGTTTACTGAGTAATAGTGCATAGCATGTTTACTTTCCAATAATGTATAGCATATGGATTACTCGTTCAAAAAATTTAGCAATTTTTGTTAGTTTCATGCCTCCCACCCAAAAGTTTCGAGTATCAGTACCTCATAATATTTTTCAAAAAAATGGAATCAAAAGGCGATAACTCATAGCATTTTTCAATAAATCATAGTTAAATTAAAAATTTAAAAAAAAGCAAATATATTGCAGTTTCAGCGTTGTTTTGAAAGAAAAAAAAACAAGCATTAATTCACATTACACTGCAGGTAATTCTACATTAAGTTTAAGTTTTCAATAAAAGTAAATTATTTTAAATACTGAAAATTATTCAAAAATGCCACAAATTCAAAATTTTAGTTTTCACACCTAGACTTCTGAGCTATTGTCAGTGGTTCACTGCGTCATCCTACTTCACGCTCTTGGTTCAAATTGAGATTTAACTGCCAAATTGTTTCCATATTGTCTTCGTCCGTCATTTCTTCCTAATCGTCCATGACAAAACCCTTCATCCATGTCACAAGCATCTAAGCACGGGTTCGTCCTCCCGTTCATGTGGGGTATCGTCATCTGATCGCAGTTCAAAATTACGAGGTCCATCCCAAAATAGCTCTAAAATTGCTTTAAAAAGGGACTTTAATATAACTAAACTAAGCACGAGTTTGTGATTTTCAGGTAACGGGATTTCAAATCTCATTAAATTAGAGATGATTTGAACAACCTGTCTCATGAGGAATGAAAAACGCCGAACTATCAAAAATCAGAAGGCAATGTGCTTTGGTACATACAAGGTGATAAAAATTAAAACACCAATAATTGAAGGGAGAAATCAGTCATTAAAAGCGACGGAGTGACATTAATTTCTTTAAAAAGTAATAAGCAGAAATTATCACAGTTATTTATATTTGTAAAAAAGTATTCCGATATAAATATAAAAATCTAAGCTTTAACAAGATTATAGAAGCTCTTCTTCACTAACATTTATTTAATAATTTATTTTGGATATTTTAGTCATAAAATCTCAATGTTTTTTAATGAAGCAGATATTTGTTTTCGTGTCAACGATAGTTATTTTAGAAACACCATGCAGATAAGTTCTCATTAAATTAGAACTCCGGGTCAGAATTTTTTATCACTAGTTTACATACACGATTCTCTCCTAGTTGTTTTTAAAATTAAGTATAAAAAGCATTGAATTGTTTATGCAGGTCTTTTAGTATTTAAAGAAATGCCTCTAGGTTAAAAATTTTTTGACAATAACTGACAGAAAAATATTTGTCACAGATTCAGATAATGCGGGTTAATCTAAAAAGTCATTTCTTCAGGCTTTGAAGAAAAACAAAATAATTTATTGTATGTTATTTTAGAATAGTTCCACTTCACTGCATCAGAGAGATGGTATTATTTTTAATTTGGCAGTACAGTTGCATACTGACTATGGTCGTTTCATATATATATATATTGATTTATAATAAATTGCCCATCGAAAACGTTTGTCATTTATACATTTTCCTATATATGATAAAACACTATCAAAATGAATAGAATGCTTTAATTTACTTCTTAAATATTAGAATGAGAAATGTATGGCGATAAAAAATATTAATGCTACAATTTTTATTTCAGCAAATATATTGCGTTACGAGTAAAATTTACTGCAATACCAGCAGAAATTAATTATTACTTTGAAATAAATCTATAACAATACTTTCGGTTATGAGTCATAGAACAGACCCTCCGATCCACCACGGATTAATCATAAGCACTTACGAGGTCCAACCACCATACTGGAAAAATCTCATTACCAGGTACGAGTGCCCCTCGGGGGGTACTTTCTGTTATGAAATACAATTCAGCTTTTCTCCACTTAAGAATTATTTCTAACATATTTTTTCAAATATGCTTAAAAGTAAAGGACAAAATCTATGCAATTGATCATTTAATGAAGAATAAATCCAATGTCTGAGGATTAATATTTTACGAGACCTCAGTTCTGACTTTGATATTAATCAGAAACATTATTTATTATTAAAGTAATAAATACCATATAAGTAAATCGTACATAAAAGTTTTATAATGTTTTAGCAAATTTTTCCAGAGTAAGTAATTTGTTTGAAATTCTCCAATTCTTTTCCCACTTTATCTTATTAAATCTAAGTATCAGATTTAATAAGATAAAGTGGGAAAAGAATTGGAGAATTTCAAACAAATTTCATATCATATAAAAATTTGTAACTACATTTTTCATTTTAAAGTTACGTTAAATACTAAATAATTTTAATAAGCTAAATCAATATAATAAACTGAAAGAAAATGCTTGTAAAATAAACTTCTTCTGATAATGTGCCAAAACATTTTTTGTCTAGGTAATAATCTTTTTCTAATATGAATTCAATTTTAATTAAATAGCCATTACTGAGAGTAATGGTGTTTAAACGTTATAAAAACAATTTATTAAAATGTTTCAAAGGTATTTTTTTAAAATATTAGTATTAAAAATTAATTATTTAGTTAGCTACTTAAAAACGTGTTTGCTTCGAGTTGGTTTTAGTTTAAATTAGTTTAAAAACTAATCAGTAATAAAAAAAATAACATTTTATTTCTCTATATATCATCAATAACATATAAATATCGAATTAAATTAAAAATGAACCAGTTTCCGGCAGTGTTAAATTGCATATCTTCGTTTGTTGGTCAATTTTTTTTTCTTTTTCATATGCTTAATATTCCAGAGGAAATATTGGAATCACCAACAGTATTTGATACATCTATCTCCACATTTCAAAACTTCCTGAGTCTGGAAAATAATTTTTTAGAATTATCCCTGTCTGTGAAGAAATGTAACTCATAAATGCTTTGTATAAACTGTTGGAAAATTTTTATGTTGCCTTTATACGTAGTCTGTAGAATCAAAAACAAATGCCCAAATTAAAAATGTGTCAATTTAAAAACAAATACCCAACAAAGTACATAAAATGCTTATTTTCATGTCAGAAAAAGGTGTTGTTTTAGGCGTGAACAAAAATCCGTAGACCAAAAGTAAAAAATGTATTACCTGCAAGAGCATCTAAGAAAAATCAGCTTTTAATAACGCGTTGCCATCGCATTAACAAAAGCTCTGATTTTTAAAAAAAGAAATTAATGATGCCAGCAAACAAAACCTAGAAAAATGTCATTTTGAGAATGTGATATTCTGAAATGAAATAAATAAGAATTGTGATATTTTTTTAAACAATAAATGCGAGTTTTTTGGATCATTTGCAATACTAAAGTGACTCATTCAATAAAAAAATTAAAATGAATAAAAATATAATTTAACCATCACGAGCACGTGGTGCTTGGTCGTTCAAGAAATTATATTCTGACATGATACAGGGTGTCCAAAAAGTTCCCGTACTGATGATTTGTGAATTTATTTTACAAAAATAATAGGTTTAAAAAGAATTATTTTTATGCCAATGATAAAAAGCACTTTTAACATAACTAAGGAAAAAATACTGAACTTACATTTATAATAAATGTGTAAAATGTCCACCCCTTTCTCGGAGACAAAGCTGAACTCGTTTGCGCATGTTTTTCGAAACGCGTTTTAACTTGCTAGGAGTAATTTCTTGTATCCTTTGGGTAATTGCGATTTTCAAATCATCCATTGTTTGAGGATACCCTTCATAACTTTTGTCCTTTAAATATCCCCACAGAAAAAGTCCGGGATGGTCAGATCAGGGGATCGAGGTGGCCAAAGATTTTTTGAGATAAGTCGATCGCCGAAAAAAACTTCAAGCATGTCCATGGTTTCATTACTCGTATGGCAAAATTTAATATACTTGGAAAAAAATCATGGAAAATGATTTTTTTTTTAGTTTGGAGTACGGGAACTTTTTGGACACCCGGCACATTGAAATATGCATAGCATACCTAATTTTAATTTTTTATTCTGTTGTTATTTTCATTATATTACAAAACACAAAACGTTCATTCACGAAGTTAGGAAAAGAAGCATTCGTAGCCTTCGCAGCTTTGTCGAAGATTCACAATTATTTTTATAGGGCAACAGTTTTCATAGAAATCTAGAGGAAGGTTCGTAGAGACCCCTTTTACTTGTTTATTAATGCTAAATATAATGACGCTGGTTCATGATACAAAACACGCTGGATACAAATCCTTCGAAAAAGAAAGTAAAACAGTTACAATAATTTTAAGATAATTATTACGTTTAATACAAAAATATATTTCAATTTATATTAAAATTTTAGGAAAATGCGATTAGTTTAAGTAATGAACTAAAATACGAATGCAGACTTACTTCTTTCTGCCCAAGAATGAAAAAAGGAATAAAATCATATAAATAACTATGCAAGTATCAATAGGTAATTCAAAAAAAATTATTTTATTTTTACAAAGCAATTTCTAAATTTGTTATTTAAAATGACCACGGATTTCATATTATAAATAGAAAAAAAATGTGTGTGTTTTCCAATCAACAACTCCCAAAAAATGGAAAAATACAGGAATATAAAGCTTGCACTATTTCAGTTCACGAATGTCAGATAAACATTTTATTGCATTCGCCCCGGTTCGTTCCCTCCTCTCCGATAATTTTTAGAGCAGAAAGACAAACTCCACATTGCCATTTGAAAGTATTGCTTTTACTTGAGAAATTGCCTCTTTTTTTCTCCTCCTTGAAAATGTAATTCCGTTTTTCTTCCTTTTGAATTCGGATGTTTCTTCTAAATTTATGTAAATTATGCAGAGCGCTTCCAATGCATGAATATTTTCTCTGAGCTCTGATTTATACCCTTGTTTGTGTCTCCAAAATAATATTCTTTGAGTTTTCCCTAAAATATATCGCTTCTTCTTTCGAGAGAATCTTCTGGAACGCTATGTATTAGTGAAATATTACAAGTATCCTTTTGAATTATTTCCTCCTTGAATAATTTGAAAAAGTTTGTGTATCGTTTCTCGACAACAAGCGCAATACTTATCACATGGACTGCATAAAAATGCATTATAGATGAAGAATTATTCCTTGCTTATATTTTTCTCGTTCACATG
The DNA here is from genome assembly GCA_026289955.1 of Argiope argentata. Lineage (NCBI taxonomy): Eukaryota > Metazoa > Arthropoda > Arachnida > Araneae > Araneidae > Argiope > Argiope argentata. The sequence continues at coordinate 645,735 of JAOUZG010052544.1, read as the reverse complement.
CACTTTTGTGTCTTTTTTTAAGTTTCAATACACTAAGTATTATAAATTTCAAAGTAAATGGCACATGCATGATTTATAAAAACCTTTTCATCTTTCACCTCCATAAGACCGATATATTATTCCGATGTATATAGTTCTCCATAATTTTGGTTTGATATAGATTAACAAAACTTAAAATCATATTACGCTAGATGAATGAGATTCAGTATTCAGTAACAGATGTAGAATAAAATTTTGAGCGACCATTCGATTATGCATATATTTCTCTAAGAACTTAGGAAAGCGATAAATGTAAGAATCAAAGAGCTTCTTGCAAAACAATTTTTTGAACATTTTTATCGTCGAAATTTTGTCAATATATCAAAATTATCAACTCTTTGTGTTGAGTTTCAAATGTGTTTATGTCTTACTGTATTTAAAATGATACAGGGAGAGCAAAATGACCGTAAAAATCATAAAAATATATAAAACCCTGAAAAATAAGCAAAATAAAAAAAACGGTTGGCAGGTTTAGCATCGATAGGTCATGAGATCTTTTTAATATAAGAAGAAATAACAGCCGATAAGGTGAGGTTTCGTACATAAAAGAAAGAGAAGATAACAAAAATAATGTTAAAAATCATTTAGTAGGGGGATAAATATTCCACATCTCCACCCCCCACAGGTGATAACACATTGCAGGTGTGTCACAAATCTAGCATCGACCGAGTGCCGCCTATCAGCTGCATACAAAACAGATCTTGTTGTACTGCATCTTTCAATTCCGATATATGGTAGGGATTAGATCGGTATAAACGGGATTTAAAATTTCTCAATAGCCAAAAGTATGCTGATGTTAAATCTGGAAACAGAGGAGGCCATCTAAATTTAGTTTCTGCCAGCTTCCAGTGCACAATAGTCCCTTACAGCTTTTTCTGAAGCTAATGATTCCATTTTGACTGTAGCATACACCGAATCTGTCTGCCTTAGCCCCTGGACTTCAAACGGTCCTCCAATGATTCAATTTTCTGAAATGTCTGAGCGAGCTTAATGAGGCCTACTAATATTATACACACTTTTCCAGTCTTTATATTTTTCATAAATAGGAATTTACGTAATGCAACAGTCGCTGATCCCTGGTTCATGTTAAATCAAGCTTTATCTTTTTCCACTCAGCATCCTCACTTACATGGTTGGCAGCACAGAACTGGTTCTGAATCACGAGTACAAGTATTTATAATCCCCTACCACTTTTGCGTATTAATCACTAAGCATTCTTACCAACGCCACCTGTCGGCTGTTTTTCTGATTTTTTTATCTTAAAAATACCCCGCTTAATGATGCTAGATCCAAAAATTATTATTATTTTATTTATTTTAGTTATTTCTTCAGGTTTTATGAATTTTTAAAATTTTTAAGGGGTTTTCTGCAACTTCTCCACTTTAAAAGGTATTGAACAAAATAACGAGAAGTATCTCAAACATTTTGATATATAGAAAATTAGCTAGTCCTAGTGAGCAATTTTCTTATGGCAATCAATTACTATGTCGGACTGGAAACTCAAAGACTGACAGAACGACTGAGAATCACTAGAAGTTAGCCTCTCTTAATCATTATATCGATTAATATCCCTCTCATTTTCGATTTTCGATAATATTCTATCTGCTATTTAGTGAGTAGTTGGCAATCACTTGATAATATGATTTAAGCAACTCAATCCAATACCATGCTTAAATCATTTAATTATCTATATTTGTGCAATTGATTTATCTATCTATACTTAAGATGTTATACTCTCTGTCAATATACATACTATTCTCTATAAAAGGGTGAGTCTGTACATCTGTGTGTTTGCGTTTTGGCGATGTTAAGGTATTTCTATTGCACTTACAGTCATGATAGCAAACAGATATAGCGGTTTCAAATCAACATCTGAAACCAAACCTAATAATTCAGTGCAATAAATGTATTTTATTTAACATTTAGTATTATTTTGGAGGCCTTTTTGCACGAATTTCTCTTCAGCGGGGATTCTTGTGACTGTAGGGGAAAGTCTTTGCACTGAAAAAAGTTATCGCTCTACAGAAATTTGTTTCAGATTTTCAACAAATTTATTGAATTTCAAGAAACCTTCGGCAAACTATTTCCATTATTTCTAAATTTTTGAGTTGATTTTTCTTTCTAATTTGAAATAATAATCATAAAAATATCTTCATGGAATGATTTTTAATTATTAGTCTGATTATCCTGATGAATTTTTTTGTTCTTGATCAACTCAATGAAGAAAGAAAATTTGAATTGGCTATTATTCGGCCTATTTCTAAATAAAAACCCACGAAATCAAGAATCATGAAAATTTATTTCAGCAAGTATTTTGATGTGGAAGCAAAATCTCGGTAAATTTCTTAATCACCATTTGGCGACAACTCACAAGATTCTCATCAGTCATGTGCGTGAATCAGAAGAAAACCTCGGAAACTGTCTTTTTTCAATTTCAAATAAAATATAAATTTGAAACCAATATACATTAAACTGTTATAGCAGAATTTAGCTGTAACAAATGATCTCCTTGTAATAAAGAAATTGCAATGCCACAACAAAGTAAATTATATAATAAAATGCAGTATTTTAAACACTAATTTCAATAGTAATTAATTTCCAAAGTTTTTGTCTTAATTTAGTTCACAGCAACTTCATTCTAAAATATTCTATTATTTCCTGAGCCATTTCCCTTTTCTATTTAATAAATCAAATGAAGTATTATAAAGATAATGCGTCATTGATTATTTTATGTGCCCAGTAGATGGATAATAAACAGTGGTGTGAATATTCTTCTAAAGGATTCCTGAGCTTCTCTTGTCTAAAGGTTAACATCATGTCAATACGTATAAGAATTCCTCTCCGAAATCTACACGTGTGTTTTATGAGAATATCATTGTATATAAGTGCAGCCATAAAGATTTTGCCCCTTTTTTACGCCTTGTAAACCTACTTCGTGTCTCTTGAGATGGAATAAAAACGAAATTGAGAATTCAGCATATGATTTTTCCATACCACGACTTTGCAATCTCCTTCAAATCAAAATTATTATGAATTACATTACATTATATAATACTTCTGTAAATGGCGACTGGCATTTTATATCACTCATATCCCTCGTGAAAAATGTGCTGGAAAATTACTTTAAGTCATGAGCACTGTTACAAAAAAATGAATTTCCAAATAGATAAAATGATATGGTAATTCAATCGATGCTTTTCTACCAGAAAATGTAACGTGAAGAAAGTGGGGTTTCTTTTGTTTTCTCTAAAAAATGGAGGATATCAAGACAGAAGTGACTACTAAAGAGGAAACCAGAGTCCGTGAAATTCCGTACGAAAATAAATTTTGTAGAATAGATCCAATAATTTAAGTTGGCAATATTTTGCTCTGATTTTTTTCATCTGTTGTTTTCACTATTATGCATTATAACACGGACAATGCCGTGTGTGGACTAATAGTATATGAAAGGTTACAAAATTGGTTAAACTAAATGAATTGTTAAGAAGAAAAAAAGCTAAATATACATTAACTTGTTCTGATTTGATTCGTTATATTGATTTTCTGGTTCTAATTACAGCAAATGAGTAAACTGAGTTATTTTATGTTGTCCAATTTTCATCAGTAGTTACATATCCAGATTTTGATTTTTTTTATTTATAAAGCAAATATTTGTAGGTATAATTACCATTCTAATGTAGTAACATCTTTGGTTTAGAATCTAAGTTTTGCCCACAGGCGTCGTCTATTATATCATCAACTCAAAATTTAAACAGAAAATGACAATGGGGATAAAGTATATTTTCTTTTCCTTATATCTCTTGTTAAAAGAAATATGCCTTTCCCTCTCCATCTCGCGAATGAGAAAATTTTATTTAATTGGATTTATTTCCAATAATTCTTGCTTCCTTTTAAACTGGTGTTAATATTTTCAGTTCCTAAAAGAATTTGACGCTCAGAATTGCTTCACCCCAAAAAGCAGTTGATAGAGAGAAAAGTTTAAAATGTATTGTGTTTCCCGAAACAAAATAATTAGCGCTGATTATAATTTAGAGAAGGAAAAGGGCGATACTTCTAAATACGGTGAGAATTTTCCACTTTTAACACAAAAGCTTTCGCTGGGATTATACGAGAAGCGGCAAATATTTATTATCTTATGTTTCGTAACTGACATCCCCGGAGTTTTCCTGGAGCAAAGAGCGTTTCTCAGGGGATGTGCAACCGTTCGCATAAAATAACGAACTCTTTGAAGAATTATCTGGTAATAGCTCGGGAAAGGAATTGATTATTCTACATTTTGATTTTGTAAGGTTCTTTTGATTGTAATTTGTTGAGGCTGGAGTTGTATTGTTGATGAAAGCGCAAAGTATGTTACTCTAGGAATCTTTCGTATTTTTAAAAATTGTTGAAAGTGGCATATGGGTTAAGATGTATTTGTTTTAAAGGATGGAAATGATATGATGAGACCATTATTTTGTCAAAATATCTTGATGTATTTCTTTATTGTTTCATTGATTTTTATTTTCTAGTAAGTGAAAATACGCAAGGAGTGTATTATATTTAAAGTATTCTATTAAGATATTTGATGAAAAAGGAATTCATTCCGAAATGATGATATTGTTTATACTTTTTCTTTATTTGCCCTATTTCCTGTTATACTTGCAGACCATTTTCCTCGATATTTTAGTTTCGCTATGATCAGAAGTTTAATTTAGTCACGGCTAAAGTCTTAATTCATTTATTTTACTACAATATGTTACATCTGTATTATAATTAATCAATAGCATATATATAAATTTACAAAAGATCAAAAAAGAGTTGATCAAATTCGGTATTACGATGCCTTTTAAGTGTATTCCTTTACTCTTCGGACACACTAGATTCTCTTCCATTCACTGGCCGTGGTGGACTGATAATAAGGTCTTGGCTTGTTAATTATAGGGTTTAAGACTCAAGACCCGATTCTAACAAAGATCCGTCGTGTAAGAGGGTCTGTTTCACTTTAAATCCATCAGAAACAAACGTCCTCCCGCTGGTGGGGTGTGGTATGGTGTGTAGAGAGATGTGCCAGCTTAGGTGCTGTCCTCGTCATCTGACCCTGGTTCAAAATTAAGGGTTCCGTCCCAAAATAGCCCTATTGTTGCTTTACACCGAGACGTTAATATAGCTAAACTAAACAAAATTTATCCATATTCGCTTGTTGCTAGGTGAACTATGTGTCATATTGTCACTGTCAAATGTCTGTCCAATATACATTATCATATTGACCGAATTTCAATGCCCAGTAATTAAAGTTTTTTTTAGTGTCTTGCACTTTATTATCTTTCTTGCTTGATAAGATATCTCATGTCCAACTCTTTACATTTTTAAAGTCCATACAGTTTTATCCATTTATTTAAATCTTGATTATATTTTAGAAACTATCCACATAGTGCCTTTGATGACTGTTTTTAAATGAAATAATTTTTCTACTGTTTGACGAAGCATAGTCAACATTTTGACTCTTTCACCAGAAAAACTCAAGTAACTAAACAAAGTGTATTTTAAGTGAATTTCTATCAAGACCATCATATAAGGAGAGCAATTGCCCATCCATATTAATGTCAATTATTTTGCAAAATCATATGTCCAGCTTCAACTATGATCGACACCTACGTTACAGAAAATCGGCAAAAAATTATCCTTACATAATCTAGTTGATTACAGAAAAGACGTGTTCAAAGAAAGCTGTTTAGTAGTTGCTGTTTTTTTTAAAGTAATTAAAAGCCAAAAGCCAAACAAGTTGGAAGAGCAATAAATGTTCTTGGAATCTCATATTCGTATAGAACTGTAAGACTATTTTTTGTAGTTAGTCTTATGAAAGAGAGAGAGATTTAAAGATACTTTTAATGGGTACAAATAAGGGAAAAAATTAATTTTTAAATTGACATATATCACCTGAATTGATGCGGTTCAATATTTATTAAAAAATCGCATTTTTCATATAAAATATATATATTAAATGCTGACATATTGATATAGCTGATATATTATATTTCATCCATCTAGCTCAAAGTATTTTTGAGTCGTCGTATTTCCAGAAAGATTAACATATTTTCAAAAATGTATTTTTTAAGTTCCTTTAGATCTAAATCAGAGGGGATTTGGCTAATCTCGTGCTGAAATTATTTAATGCTTTAAATTCTTCTGAATACATTCTATAGTATCTTAATTTTTCTTTCTCTTGCATTTATATTATTTTAAAATGTTTCACTCAATTATAGCAATAGTAAACATGCACATTACCGAGTTTATTATTATGTTACAAAAATTATCTTAAGGTCAATGCGAAGATACGGATAAAATTCAAATTTTTTTGGTACTTTCGAAATAGAACGTCGATCATTATAACAAAATTTGAAGGCGTCGCCAGAGTTCCTTAACCGCCAATAATGACAAAAAATCTGCCAATAATTAAAAAATTGTTTAAACCTTAACTGTCGGATTTATTTAGTTGGTTTCGATGGCATCGGCGATTTATCGCCTTTACTAAACCGTTGACGTCGACGGTCTAATAAGTAAGCACTGACTTCATTGTGTACGAAACGTTTATTAAATACATACAACACAGTGTACAAGGACACAGCTAATTAACACTATTAAATCCGCTATTATTACAATTAATAGCAAGCTCTTGTTAGAACGCACGCCAAAAATAAAAGACGGTCTCTCAAGCGAAGCCAACTATCTCAGTTTCCTCTCCGAACTCACAGGATGCTTAGAGGGACAATATATAAGACACCTGCCTTATATATTGTCCCTCTAAACTGAGCAGGGCAAACGGAGGACCTGCGCAGGCGCTCCAGGTGAGTGTGGAAATTGCTCCAATATTTCCTAGGAACAAATTTTTATTTCTCAGCTTTCACTGCGCATTTCAGCCTTCAGCGAATTGATTATGTCGCCAACACACCTACAACGCCATGTTAGTAAAATATGCAGATCTTTTTTTTTGAAATTCTTATTAAAATTGTCTTTTCTCGCTGATGGTTGATTCTATAACACATAATTTTTATACAATTAGGCTATTCACTAAGAAATTAAATCATTATACTAAATTCATAATGTTTTGAATTTCAGATGTTTAAAAATCGCAACTAAAACTGATGAATTGTGTTATAAATTTAGTTTTTTTTTTAATGTTTGTTAAAACTAAAAATAAAATTATACTGAAGTAAAATGGACATTAGGAAACTAATTTTTTTTTAAATTTTAAAATTATATAACAGTTTTTACTTTTTGTATAGTTTTTAACTTTAAATCTAGATTTAATATTATAAAATCCTTTTTTTATTCCGTATTTACAATCAAAAGTAAAATTTCATTACAAATATTGGTATTTTAGAATAAAAGGTTATTGCCCGTTCACAGTTTGCAGAAAATATCGAGATTATGATCGGTCTCTTGATAAGAATTTTATCACCTGTAATATAGTATCATTTAAGTGAGATGGAAACGTTTATAAATAATCAAAAAAATAAAAATATACTTAATAAAGGCGCCGATTATCGAATTAAACAATATACCTTATCATGTGATCAGCTTGAAAGACAGGAAAAGCAACCTTTCCGCTTCTAAAACAAAACAAAAGAAGAAAAATTTGAGAATTCTTTCATCGGTTATTCAACTGCTTTCAAATAGAAATGATAAAACAAATAATTGGAAGGAACTCAATCTTTGCAAATTACAATATGTAATTTAATCGCATTGTTGTCCAGAATAAGGTAATTTGGCACCCTAATATCCATTGTTATCTTTGCATAAATATTCATTTCTAATGAAATTTACATGTTATTTACTCTTTAATGGTAGATAAGGAAATGTATTGAGAAAATGGAGAATATAAAATCCTATTTCATCGAATTTTCGGCTGAGAGATCTTAAAATTGGATTAATATTTCATTTTTATGATGCTATTAAAAGTTGCATCTTCTCAAATGGAAATGAACAATGCACATTAAATTCAATAGCTATATTTGTATTTCAGTATTTTCTGATATGAATAAATCAGTTTAAAGAGTATTTCCAAAGCTCTGTTGTGTTTAATAGAAAAGTTATTTTGAATATAATTATATGGATAACAATTTTCGACATCATTTTATCTATTTTTAAAAGAGTTCATTCGAACAAACACATAGTATTACAATTTTGATTCATCGAATTTCGAAATGAATCATCATTAAATGCAACATTCCAATGCATTCTTTTTTTTAACTGTGAAAATTGAAGAAACTTTCGATGTATTTTCAAAATAGTTTGTATATTGCGTTACTGAATAGTTACTACAAAATTGTAACATAAAAATAATTTTCTGAAGATATATATTTATAAGATATATAATTTATATACATATATAATTTATATACATATATAATTTATA
>JAOUZG010052544.1:609153-628561 GCA_026289955.1 Argiope argentata | reverse complement strand
TATATATATATATATATATATATATATATATATATATATATATAAAAGAAAAGTAAATTACTTCCAATTTAATACAAATACTAGCTAAAACTTTATAGCATCAAACCAATATACAAATATAATTGTTTTTGTATTTAATTTATTATGATTCAAAATTTAGATGAATTTTAAAATAATTAATTGAAAATTTATTAAAAAGAATATGAATGGTTTGAGTTAAAAGAGATGAATGAATATCAATATCAATAGATTTTTTTAAATCAAAACTCACGAGGGAAATGCAATTCAAAAAATATGCCGATTAAAAATGGCTATAGACTTCTTGGAATTAAAGTTAGACCAAAATTTTTTTTAAAACTTAAATGGAAGTTGGAACTTTCATTTTATCTTTATTTGTCCAGAGGATTCCACGTACATGCATATTTAGTACATTTCATAGCAAGCACTAAAACGTAAGCTTACACAGCTATTTTGGATAGCTAATTATTTGTAAACTTCTGGCTATCTAAATTTTATGATATTACTTCTTATACATAAATTTCATTAAGATCTGCTGCAAAATCTGACTTAACGCTTTCTTTATGTACAAATGTAAATTAACTCAAATTCCACAATGGGTATGTCTTATTTGAAAGTGTCACTGTGACTGTAAGAAGTCACATAAAGCCCATAAACTAGTATAAAAACTAAATTTCTTTTTTTTTTCTATAGGGCGTTAAAAATGTATTTTCTGTCATTTCTATATAAGACACTAGTTGCAATTGTGCTACATAATCCTGTAATTCAATTATAATAAATGCATTTTTTTCCACATCCAGCATAAAAGAATATCTTGGTGGCTTTAAACTTATCTGAAAATATCTTCAAGTTCCTTTATGACTCTGTTTAAATTTCTTTCTTATCGAAATCTCTAAGGGGCCGTTGTTTTTCTTCCAGATCCGCAAGGCACCCAGCCTCCGCGCTTGTCCGATACGAGGAGTTCCATTAATGTCCGTCAGGGGACGTCGGCGGAATTGACGTGCGTCGCCCAAGCGTATCCCCTGCCCAACTACAAGTAAGTCAAACAAAACTTTTAATTGAAAAATGTCATGCACCGTCGCCATCAAACGGTCTGATTGATGGCGATATTTTTTCGCCAAGAATTGATTACAGTTACATCTTAAAAGCGGGCGATTTAAGAAAGAAAAATAAGGCCTTTTATTTATTTTTTTAAAAAAAAGTGTTGAATATTATTCATTATCATTTGAAGGGGGAAACAGATTCTGCTATCAACACTTGCAGAAGCTATCATAATTTGGTTAAAAATCATTATTTGAATAACAAACTGATATTTGAGTTATTTAGTTATTAAGTTATTATATTATTCATAACAACTAAACACTTAAATTCTTCCTAATATATTACAAAATAAAAGAAATCCAACTTTAGCGTCAATAAAAAAATAGTGTTATCGAGAAGTTCCTTTTTTTTTTGTCACTTTCTTATTTTGAATATAACTCAACAAAAATTTCAATGATTGAACAAAAATTTTCAAATATTCTTTTAAGCTTTAATAAAACTATCCTTTTAAGTTGTAATAAAATAATCTTTTAGGTTGTAAAAAAACTATCCTTTAAGGTTGTAAAAAATCTATCCTTTAAGGTTGTAAAAAATCTATCCTTTTAGGTTCTAATAAAACTATCCTTTTAGGTTGTTTTATTAAATGATGTGCTTGTAAGTTGAGAATTGGATGAAATACAATAATATTAGAAAAAATGTTTCATTTAAATGATATAAATTGCAGACAAAACGTCTTTTTATATTTGCTCTATTTCTTAACCTTTTCTGAATAAAATTAACATTTTGAAATAAGAAAATATTAAAAAAACTTAACTGTTAACTGTGAAAACACTTTAAAATGTTTCAATTTTAGGTTTTTCCTTTACTATAGTTATATTATTTTCTTAATTAATAATTAGATTAATTAAAATTATTCATTTGTATCACAGTCCTATTTCTTTGTTTTTATTTAAAATTGAAAATATTAAACCGATGAGATAAAATTTTACAATCTCCGAAAAGTTTTAATCCGATATTTTTCGTCATTAAAAATTTGAACTGGAAGACGAATAAACGATTTTTTTAATGTTAAATTATGCCAAAAATTTTAATATTAAATATATTAAATGCTAAATTTATAGTTTTTAACAACCTAATACTAAATTTATCATTTTATTTTGTTATCACAAAGAAATCAATTAATGTAATCTATTAACGTAGATTACATAATATATTTTTTCTTTTTGAATTATTCAACATATAACCAATGAACTATCAAATATATTTAAAGCAATTTGGAATAATAACTATTTATAATATAATTATTTAGTAACATTAATTGAGCTGTTTTATTGTCCACATTTCAAAATTGTTTTCAAAACTATCCAGATTAACTTTTTTCAAATCCATTTTAATATCATGTTATCTTAATTGTAGATTTCTACGTAAGTGGGTTTAAAAAGCTAAAGAACTTTTGATATTTGAAATTTCTTAACGTTTATTATAAAACGAATACTTAAATAACGTTTCGATGTAACATATCTTGAAGCGTCCAATTAGATGCCCAAACTTGATAACAATTATTTTCCCCCAAAAGAATCCTGCAAATTTAGACCACCAATTAATACCACTCAATGTTTATATCAACGAAACATTAAGAACTCTATTTTCTTAGTATTCTCCACAAATGAAGCTATGTCGGAGATTGCCATCCTCAAAACCGTAGCGAAGCATATCTTCGTACTAAGGCATGTTCATTACTAAATAAACCCTTAAGAATTACTTTAAAACGACGCAATAATGCCCTTTTACATTAAGGGGTAGTGTGTGTTTATTCTCAAGAATGCAGGAGTATACCCGAGGAGTAACGAGCGGTCTTCGCAGTGGGGCTTAAGAATGGATCCACTCCCTCCATGCACACGGCGGAGATTCTTTTCAAATCATGTAAAGCTCGGTTTGCTAGTGAAGTTAATAAGTTCCGAGCCGTTTTCCCACGTCTATAGAGAAGATGTGGTTTAGACGCTGCCGTAATAGAGAAATATGTCTTGCTTCATGAATATATAATATGATACTGGCTTTTACGTTGAATTTCGGAGTTTAATAGCGGATGACTCGAATTTCTGACGGCGACTTTAGCGAGGTTTGCAGAGGAATTTGTTAGGATGTTAAAAGCGTGGATTCTGTGTGCCGAGATATTCCATTTTGTGGGTGGAATAAAAAGGTTGCATTTGGTTAGAGTTTTCAATGAAATAATTCCTTGAATGGATTTCAAAGAGATCGAGAATGAGGTTTTGTGTTTATTGATTGTTTTATATTGTTCATATGAAAAATTGAGACTATTGCTAGTGAAATAATTTATAATAGCATGAAGGGGTAAACAATTTATTTTTATCCCGAATTCCTTTATGCGAACAATTAATGTGTAGATCATGAATTAAAATATTTTTTCTATATTATTTATCTATTTACTTCATAGAAATTGGTGAAACCTCAGAGAAATATAATAATATATCAATAAAAAATACAGAAAAAAAAGATTAAAAATCTGTAGTTACAATTTTGACAACTAAAAATTAAATTGTCAGAAATAATTTTGTTATAATAGATATGTACGCATACATACATAAATATTCTGCGTTTGTTAGATGGTAAAAAGTACAAATGATGAGTTATTTGTTAATTTTTTGAATCAATGTTTTCATAAAAAAATATTTCGGATACTTGTAGACTGATAGAAAAACGCAAATATATTCATAATACATGATTTTGTTATTAATACAAATCTCTGCTCGTTTTCCCAAAAGATTAAAAAACATCGATTGATAGTCTAATAAATATCAAGAAAAAATTAAGCTCATTTAGTGAGAAGTAAAGCTGTTTATTATATTATCACTTTCAAATAACTAATTTTATTAGTTATGTAAATGCCGTGAAAGATGGTATTGGAACAACAGAAAACTAACGGAATCGATTATTTTAGATCATTGAATCATTCCTTTATCGAAATAAATGAGATCATGATTTTTTTTATTCTTCTTGATAGTTTTATTCTGTAGATATGAACATTTTCGATCAACTTTGGTAAAAATATTTTTCCTTGTTAAAAATTTTTTTAATGTTCATTTTTTTAAAAAAGTTTTATTTTTTTTTCTTTTACCAACCATATTACTCAATACCACAGAGTAGATCCACAGCATATTATAAGGAGAAGTATATTAAAAAATCAAACGGAATTTTCGAAAAACAAAATTTGATTATATAAAAAATGATAAAGAATTGAGAAAGGATAATAATTGAAGAATTTAAAAATTTGCTGTAATATTTTCAGAATGAATTTTTAAAGTAAATGATAAAATAAGGATTTTTAAAATAGATTTCATAAAAATAATGCGAGGAATAGATATAAATATATAAAAAATACTGTAATCAAAAGAGCTAAGTCAGTAGAATTTTTAAAAGTATTTTATAGAAAAAAAACCTTTAAAACAATGTTTAGTCCTTAACCTATTAGGAAAGTATTAGATTTCACTTTTCCTGTGAAATATATATCGATTATATTTACAAGTTATTAGAAAAAACATTATGAGATATTTAACTCGTTTCTTAAGCATCAATTAATAATTTTGATGTATATTTTCTGCCATGGTTGAAGTTTAATCAACGAGTTAATAGTAAGTTTTTAATATTCAATAATTCGTTCTTTTAAAATTGAAGTTATGAAACAGAATAATTTTATTAAAAATCATTGAAAAAATTAAAAATAATAACTTCAGAATTTTATAGAAAAGAATGATATATGTTTACTTCAAAAAATGAGAAATACTTTGAAATAATTATTTAATTAGTCTCAATTTCATTCTCGTTTGACTTTAAATAAAAAAATGTTAAATGAAGTGATGGAAATATTTTTCTTTGATTAATACAGAATATTTAAAATTGAGTGCATAGTTTAGACTCAAAGTTCTCTGATAATTTTCATAAATATTCCAAAATAATCATAGTTTAAAACTTCAATAATTATGTAATCTTTAAGGGAGAATATATTTCTAAATAATTTAATCGTGGAAAGGGAAATTCCATATACGACATCAACAATTTCTTTTATAGTTAATTTTTTTAACTTTCAGCTTAATTAGTTAAAATTTTAATATATTTAAATAATTGCTTGATAAATATTAGCTGAAATTTAGTTACTGCAGTTATTCTCAGTTATAAGTAATTACTGAAAATGGAAGTCGTTTTCTTTCAAAATTTATTACCATGTTATATTTTATATTACCATATTATTTAATTATTTATAAATTTTTAATCAAGAAACTCTTCCTGACTTTTGCAAATTCTGCAATTCCTGTTTTTTCTTTAAATAGATTGTAGTGAAATCGTAACGAAATTCATTATTTAAATTATTTCCTATCCCAAACTTTAATTATGAAAAAATAATAACAGATTAAAATAAAACTTTCTTGCTTCTTTCCCTAATCATCTCCATAATTTTCTGGTCTTAGTTTCGATAAATATAATATAATTGCTGATTGTAGAATCCCCGATATGTATTAATCCCTTTTACTACAAACAAAAAAAATTAGATAACAAGCCTTACAAAGAAAATTAGTTAGAATGGGAATAATTTTTCCCCTTTCGATGTAAAAAAAGAAAAGAGATAATTTCATTAGATTGCAACTTTTATGAAGCTTTACTTTGAGGCGTGTTAGTAATTCCGCTTAATTTTTTAATTACATAGATTTTATTACAAATTACCCAAAATTAGATTGAACTTTTTTTATTTCATACTGATAATCATTAAATATTTTAAATTTAAATAAAGAAAAGAAAAACTAGTTATAAATAAAGATAAGGATAAAAATTAATTATTTGAAATTTTTAGTTTTTATAGTTTAAAGAAGTATTTAACTAAAAGAACTTAACTAAAAGAAAAGAACTATTTAAGAAAAAAATGTCAGGTTATGAAATTTTGCATCGAAAATGAATCTTATCACTTTTACATATTTGACTTCGACTTTTTCTAAGAATTATATGCTTTTAATATTCTTTAGTTTTTTATTTGAATTTCATTTATTTTGAGTAATACTTGTTATATACCGTTATCTACCACAACTTGTAATTTGATAGGGACACAGTTAATTGCTTTATATGGTGTTATCGGACTTTGAATGCGTATTCAATGTATTCTTGTAAAGCGTATTCAATGTATTTTATTCGGTTGCACATTGATTAAGCTGGCATAAATTCCTGAATTTTGTAAAAGCAAATGACATACTGAAAAGGAAAAAGAAGATAAATTACATTGAATTATAGGTATAAGCATTTAAACTATCGCTGCAGAGTCAGAAATATGTAGCGTTCGTCCGGGTCCTGAGGTTTTGGTTTCCTATATGAGATTTGCAATTTTGAGGGACTTTTGAAGTTATAATTTCGGTTGATTTTCACAAGGGGAATTCTTGTCTCAATTATTGTAGGTCTTGAAGAGGTCTTGGTATTTATGAATATTGTTTACTATGGAGTGGATTCTGCTGCGTGAAAGGATATTCGATGCAACTCTCCTATACCATTCTTCTTCGAGACTTGTTTATGGCTTTCTCATGGGCCATGAGAGAGTCAGTAAGCCTTCGGTGGCATAGTGAATAGGGGGTGCTATCACCCTACAGAGTCGGCCAAAGAGAATCTGTGTAGGTATGTGGGGAATGAGCTATGCCCATTGAAGAAAAGGACATTTGTTCTGTTTCAGTTGGCAGCGTAGAGATAAACTTTCGGTATAATGTTAAATGTGGACCGATCTGTTTCGCCGACTTCCCATTCCTTTTGCCATCTTGTCATCAACTCGGTTTGGAGGATGTTTTTCACAACAGGACGTTCCATTTGACCAAGTACTATCTTCCACTTACCATCTATACTTCAATTACAGCTACTCTGAAAATTCAATTGAAATATATAATTCACGAAAGTTTACATTTTACTGTTTAAATCAGAAATAGCTTTATCTAATCCTCACACAAAAAAAATTAAAATATTGAAACTTTTTAAGGATGTAATTAACTTCATAATATCATAAAAAACCCTTGTGGAAAATTAATATTATTCCTACCTCATCAAAATCTGATATTAATACCAAATTATTGCCAGGAAAAAAGAACAGAAAAAGAATTTTCGAAAGAAATAAAAATTTGCTTTTGTTGAATAGCATCAACATTTTTCTTAAAGCTAATCCTTTTTAATTCGCCGCATAATAAATTCAATTACCTTATAGATTTCTGCAAGAAATAGTGAACTATCGCTAAAAATTGGCGTCCTCAATTATTCTTGGCTCTAAGCAATTACCGAACGCGAAACTCATTTTCTTAGCTTTCGTTACTAAATTACTTTTTTTTCTTGCTCTAAAACCACCGATGCATTTATTTATTTAAACGTATAAACATATTTTAAATTTTTAGCTCGTCGAAAACTTGCTGACTCTGGCCAAAATCCCCTTATTTTCGTTATCTTTAATGTATTTGGATGATATTACAAAGAAGTTCATTGTCTAACATCAGTATCCGATGCTAAAAATTAATTACAAAGAAAAAGAAAAGTAACATAAGGGAAAGAAAAAAAACTATTTCTACGAGACAGTTTTTTTTTTAATTTTCCCTAATCAACTCCATAATCTACCAGTCTTAGCTCCGATAAAGGCGATGAAAGTGTTTATTGTAGATCCTCCGGTATCTTTTAATCTATCTTTACAGCTAACTAATTAAATAGATGCCAAGTTTACTAAAGTAAATTAGTTTCCTTTGAGATAAATAGATTTTTTTTTTTTTTTGCTTTCATTGTTCAAACACGACGACAACGAAGACATGGGGAAACGAGAAGATATTTTTATGTCGAAGCATGGTTTCCGCAACAGAAAAATTCAGCCTGTGTCGTTAAAAGAAGTTAATATCTTAATTACCCTCTGTGCTTTACTAAATAAATAAATCACGATTTGAAAGATTAAGTTCAGTGGCGAGGTGGTTTTGGGGTTTTTTTGAAAATCCGTTGAGTTTTATAATATTCCCTTAAACCTTAGAAATGGAGATTCTTCTACCAGAGAATTTTTAAGTTTCTCAAGAAGGAAAATTTAGGAATTAAAAACCTTATTTTACTTAATTTTTCAAACATCTGATGAAATATTTTTTAAATTTCAATTTCCACATATTGTGTTTTAATAAATATGAAAACCTCTTTTACTTTATTTTAAAATTCCTGAATTTTTGTTTATTTATTTTGATATTTTAATCATTTAGATCATTAGAATCATTTAGAATCATTTAGAATCATTAGAATCATTAGAATCATTTAGAATCATTAGAATCATTTAGAATCATTAGAATCATTTAGAATCTTAAAAAATACTAGATTTAGAAATTTTTATATGCTATTTAGGATTACACGATGCATTGTTCCAGTAGATTTTAATATGCCTAAAAAATTTGATTAACAAAATGTTGCATATTTAGAATTTTTATAAAATTTAAAGCATGATTTTAAGATTTTAATTAATATTTTAGCTTAAATTGATATCCTTGACTTTAAAAACATTGAGAGTTTTTGTTAAATATGTAATTCAGTAAAAGTAAAATGGCTTGATAGAGCGGAAAAATGCTGATTACGGTAATATATTTCGCTTTAAAAAATTTTATATGGGCAAAATATTATTCTGTTTGGCTATGTCGCATAATAATATCATATAAATTTGTAAATTAGCGGGTTAAAAACGCAAAATAAGTTATAAAAATTAAAATGCATTAAAATTGCTTGAAATATATTGTTAAAAATTTCTCTTACACATAATTACACTTAAAATTACTATTTTCATTAGCAATGGTTAGTTGCAATCTACAAATAAATATAATTAGAGTATAGATTGATTTAATATCCATTTTTTATTGTTATATCCTTTAATCTTTCAGTATAAAAATTCAAATTAATCGCATAAGCCTGCGCTTCTAACAATTTGTGAATTCTCAAACTATTAAATTCCTTAAAAAAGATATCATATTATAGGAAAGGAAATAAAATGTAAACATTTTTTATACACAATACACACGAATTATATTTAGTATGTTCATTGAAAGACTGGACTATTAGATTTTAATCTCCCTGCCCTTCCTGAATTTGCGGTAATATCTGCATACGTAACTGTATAGTATCATTAAAATATAATAAACTTCAATGATAAAATTTAGAGTGAAATCTTTACATCTAATTAATGTAGCTGTCTATACAAATATAGGTCAAAATTCACTGACGAAAGTTACTCAAACCAAATATATGTTTATAAATTAAAGTCGATTCCTACTTCGATCAACAAAGAAAACTTTTGTTTTATTCACTTTCTATAAAATATTTTCAATCAATATAAATAATTTATCAAAAAATTGTTTTTCGGAAGATTGAACTCACTTTCTTCCCTTTCGCGTGAAAAATACTGAAATTTTCACATTTTAACGATTGAGCCACTGCCTGTCGATTTCAATTCTCATTACAAACTATTAAAATCCTATTTAAAGTATTAAAAAGAAATTAAATTTATTTAAGAAATTAATTTTGGAATAATCTGTATTAACATCAAATGCCATCCACTGCAAGTTTTAAAAAAATGTATTTGAACTTGAGTGTCGGAATAAAAAGTATTTTATTAACGATTGAAAATTCGAAAAATATATATAAATATATATAGGGGGAGAATGAACTAATAGTAGGAATTAAAAAATAGATTAAAATTTATTTAATGAATGTTAAGGCTTTACTAAAGGAATTTCTGACGATGGTGTTAAATATCGATATACTAATTGATATCGTCCGCGAGGTGCGCTTCTGTTACCTTCTCTGAGGAAGAATATTTGTGCAGTTCTTTTAGTGTGTTTTGTGTGGTCTTGAATAAACGTTGTGTCTTGTGAACTATGTGGCTCCATTTATTAGAACCTTCGAAAGTCTAACGCAGAAATATTTTAGATGGTGACCCACAATTATGTTTCATTTGAATAAAAATCCCCAAAATCAATTATTTCATAGAGAGAATTTTTATTGTTAAAGCTATCATTTATATACTGGTTTTAAATAATGTAGCTATGGAGAGATTACAACCCACAATTTTATTTCTCAGATTACATTTTTTCTGACAGTGCGATTTTTGGATCAGTTATGTCCCGGATGGAAGCATGTTCGACTAAATGTACCTTGGAAAACATTTTGTTATGACAGAAAATTAACATTTTATTCCTTTATTGATATTTTTTGTAAGCATTTATTATTTTAAATATAACGATATACACTGAGATATGAATACAGATATACAGAAATAAAGAATTTTGTTAATCTTTATATAAATGGAAATATACAATGGTACATAATAGTTGTTATAAATACGATAAATCTGTTCTTAATAATCAACATATGTCATTATTTGCGCTCCTATTGTACGAATACTTACAAGTACCAAAATAATAACGTGATCTTAATATTAATGAATGAACAATTTTTAATTCATTAATTAGAATTATTTGGTTTATTTCAAATGAATAATTAATATGAAATGATAATTCATGAGCAATTAATTATTGTTAAAAAATTAATTAATGTAAATAAAAAATATTTTTTAATTATTAATAACTATTAAGCATAATTTTTTAAATTATTAATAACTGAGCATTTATAACTATTTTTTTATTTTCCATAACATTTATTAATATTTTTTTTATTTATAACAACATTTAATAACTTTCTTTAACTTTTACTCAAGTAATTAACATGTTAATTGTGTCTTAAAAGAGTTGATGTTAAGAATTTTTCAGTCAGAATTCTATTCTTAGCAGCTCTGAGAATCATTTTAATGGGAAATACATCGTGCAACAGAATAATATTCCTATAATTATTTACTCTGAACAATAACTCTTTTTTATTTTTCTTAAAATTAACTGAGCATACTGACGAATTGTAAAACAGGAAACTCTCTGCGAAGACTCAATTGAAATAGAGGAAATTCTTCTTTATCCGACTACACCTTCAAGAATCCAGAAACCAGTCTTATCTCCAGATAAATATTTTCTTTAGTTTCCGTCTCGAGGAATATAAAATAAAAAGGTCTTCGGATTCTTGAACACTTACTCATCCTTTCAACTTCCAAACCGAACGAACCTTACAAACAGAAAACAGAACAAAAGAAAACCGACTACGGAACACAGCGACTTAAGTATAAAAAAGAAAGAATAAAGAATATAAAGAAGTATAAAGAATAGAGCTCACCTTCTCTCCCTAACTCTGCGAAAGAGAGACAGAAAATTTTCTCGAAAAACCTAAAGGGAATAAGGAGCAGAGGCATCACATCACTTCAGTTCCTTTCATCGAATTCGAATCTTTTGGTGGAATTTCTGTTCGTTTAAAGATTTCCCAGCGCGTTTTCCTGGATATTTCCGTCTTTTGTGTTCTTAAAACGCATTAATTAGTTCTCATTGATATTCTATAGCAGTTGTGTTTCTCTGGGGAGGGGGTAGACGAGCGAAAAGCCGGCTCCGCTCCCGCTCGGGGAGAGGAATTGTTTTCTCCAAAGGGGATCCCCGGTTTATTGGTTTTAAATGAGATCGCAGAGTTGGACAGCGTCGATTTTAAATTACAATACGTGACTTTTCTTTTGTGAGAACGTGATAATACTCAGACGATGGCAATGCAGAATTCTATTATAGTGTAATCAAACTTTTGCAAGTCAGTTCGATATAGACAAGGCAGGGAGAAGGAATATTTATTTGGAGAAGAGGTCTGGGATTCCGTTTCACGTGACCTCTTGCCATTCGCAGTTAGTTGGTGGGAGGTTTCTCGAAAAGATGGTATTGTAGTTTAGTTTGGAATTTTAGTTTGGGTAATTTCCGTTCGAGGGAAATGCTTTTCTCGCTCTTGTTTTAGATAATCGCGGTAGAATGTTGAGGCCATACCAGATGTTTTATTCATGATATTATAATTATTCACTTGAAGGCACTGAATTGTTTGTGAGTTTTTATTTGTTTTATATCGTGAAATGAATATCGCAATATTTTTAATTCTTCGCTTGCCCCCCAGTCACGCACTGTGTCTATTATTTCTGATTTTCCACCTACTTCATGCAAATGAGTGAAAAAATATTTAAAAAGTTTTCTCTGATATTTAGAATGCATATATTGTTTTGAAATTTTTGTTATATCAGCAATGGCGGTTTATGGATAATGATTTCAGGACTGAAACCTCCCACCGCCTTGAAATTATTTTTAAAGGTTACATTTTCGCTTTTTATCTAGCTTGCCTGCACATATACCCTTAAGCTTCATTTTTTTTTATGATTATGATAAACAAAGAAAAAAAGAATAAGAAAGTTAAATAAAGCAGAAAATTAATCAAGAGAGTAGAATAAGGCAGTTCCAGATTGCGTTGGGGAGGGGGGGGTATGGCTAAGACAACGGATAAGTTAGTAAAAGCGGTAAATTGTACGACTAACAATAAAATCAAAAGGGATAATTTGCATGCATAATAATTTCTTTCTAGGCCACATAAAACAACCAAAATGGTGTATAGTAACAGGCCTATTATTTTTGATATATCTACTCTTTTTTTACTGTACTACAAAAATTACAGTATTCAATATTTTTCCTATGTAATAAATGTAATAGAATCATGATATAATTACATAAATATAGATATAGATGGAAAAAAATAAAATAAATAAGTACAATTTTTTTCAAGAATGTCCACTACTTTATTTTAAAAATGTATTGTAATTATACAAAATATTGATTCAAAACTTATTAAGGGAGTTCTTTGTCTTCCGCATTTTGTAGAAGATTCGTGATTATACTTCAAAATGAATTTTACAGTTAAAATGAACAGTTTTGGAGAACCAGTACAATTAATAAGTGCATTTTCTAAAATGCGTCTTATAGGAATCAAACAAATAGCATTTGTAATAAATTTTAATTAACAAATACTATAAAACAATTGAAACCAAATAAGAAACATTGGTTTACCATACGCACTCAAGGAAATCACACATCGACAGAAGAAATCTTGTAAATTTCGTTTTCTGTTCTGAGGGAATTACCAATCAATGTTCATCAAGTATCCAACGGCAGAATGTGGTTATAATATTTGGCCATTTGAAAGAATCTCCAATTCATTTCATCACCAATGAAATATCCTTTGTTAAATTTGTATTCACAGTAAAAAATTGTTTTCTCTTTTCTCTTATCAAGAATTCCATGGCACAAAAAAAGAAATCCTAAGAAAATTTTACATATAACAAACTATTTCTTTTTCTTTTTTCTAAACACTTTATTGTGAATATTACTTGTTAGATTTGGCAAGAATACACTAATATTTGTTTATAATGTTGCTTCATTATCTATCATTAACGTCATTCCCAATCTCACCATGCAACAAGTTCGTTTCAATCTCTGTTTTAGGTATTTTAATGGAATAGGAGATTTTAACATACTGGTAGCAGATTTCGTTCCTTTGAGTAGAATTCATTCAAAACTATACAGAACTTTATAAATTTAATCGTAATTTCGTATATTAAATATCAGCTATCCAGTTCAAAGCGTTTTCTTAATCACAGACAAACACAAGGCTAAACATGCTCACCTCACAGAGAAATATGAGGCTAAACATGCTCACCTCACAGAGAAACATGAGGCTAAACATGCTCACCTCACAGAGAAACATTATCTAAAAATGCTCACCTCACAGACAAACAAAAGTCTAAACATGCTCACCTTACAGACAAACACAAGGCTAAACATGTTCACCTCACAGACAAACATAACACTAAACATGATCACCTCAAGAAAAACATAAGGCTAAACATGATCACCTCACAAACAAACATAAAACTAAACATAATCACCTCTCATACAAACATAAGGCTAAAAATGCTAATCTCACAGAGAAATATATGGCTAAACATTCTGACCTCACAGACAAACATAAGGTTAAACATGATCAACTCACAGAGAAACATAAGATTAAACATGCAGACCTAGCAAATCTGAAACAAGAAAATTAGACAAAATCTCAAATTTCAATTTTTTGAAAATCAAAGTACTCCATTAATATATATGAGATAATAAAAACGTTTTCTTATGATATTTTGGTAAACTTTTTTATAATTAAAATTATAATCTATTAATACGCTATTCATCCATGCTCATAATCATTATGGCCAAATAAGAGAGAATCACAGCTGCATTTTCAGCTCTCTTCTCAGCCAGCTATTTTCCTGTCCAAAGGACCAAGAATTATGAAGCGTGCTTAATTACGAGGAATTTCAATTTAAATTAACTTATCACAGTTAAATCATTCTACATCGTACAATTATGATTATGATGTTGGTGGGCACGAAACCATAATTCTGAAGAAAATTGTCCTGTAGTTGGGTAATCTCATTTGCATGTGTAATTTCGGTTACATTAGAGTCACTCTATCAAGAAGGCAAATAGATAAATCCTCTTAATAAACCTATCCTTGATGTGCATTTTATGTATTTTGTCTATTCTCACATGCTGTTGTTAATATTAATGTAAAAGTATGTAAAAATTTGCAAAAATAATTTTACATTTAAATTAGAGAACTATATTAAAAAGCCGATTTTTGGTGAAATATTGATTTTATTTTTTGCTTACTTGTCTAAACATTCTTAATGTTAGATCGTGTTTGTTTAACAATAAGTTTTAATTTCATTTCTAAGTCTATTTTGGGAAATTACACTGATTTTTTAAATTTGTATTTACATACTTTTTAATGCTATTTCACATTTTCAAATGCTATTTTTTTCAAATTCTTATATTTAATTATAGTTTGAACTAAAAATTATTTGAATGAATAACATCTCAAATACCAACTTGCGTCCTTAAAATAGTGTTTGTTATATGATACTCTGATCTTATATGATATATAATCAAACATTGGATATTAATCAATTTCTTACACTGTTAAGTGGCGTTTCAACGTATTAATTTCTGATGTCCATTGTCAAACATTCGTTTCGAAAATTTCCTATTATTATCCATCATTTATATTCTAAACAAACGAGTAACTGAACATTTTTACTGTTATTTTGATTGGGCATGCGACTTCACAACTCCTTTCTGATTGTCGGGATTAGTTGCCTTACCTAACCCCAGATGGCAGCTCATTGATTTTGTCTTAAAAGTCACGCAGAAAACATTTCTCGTCTTGCTTGGCAATCAGATGAGTAAACGTTCACAAGGAGTGTGAGCGATGAGTAGCTTTCTTTGAAAATTAGAGTAAATTTATTTTAAAGAACACTCGTAAAACCAGCGAGTTTCTCGTTGAATAATTTTTTAAAAAATATTCGTAACCGTAATATGGAAATGCTTATAGGAAATTGTATAAAAATAAAGAGTGGCTCGATGTGAATCAATAGATGACTTGCCAATAAAACTGTTTCCTGTATTTCTTGCCTATTATCTCCTATTTTTTGCAAACCGGAGCACAGGGCATGTGCACACGAAAAGTGCAGAAAGACTTCGAAAATGTCCCCTATAATCGATACTGCCAATTAGGTAGAAAGTTACTTGTAGCCTCACTTGAGAATTAACAAATTGGAACGAGGCAACATCGCCAAAAGGACAACAACACTTGTAGCATCTTTCATCAGGAGTTAAAGTACAGTTCTTTAACAGTAAACTTTAGCCAACAAACATGTGATTAAACTTAATTGGGTGAAAAATTCACCATGCAGGAGAAAAGTTTGTATCTACGATTGACCAATCATTTGATTCGAACTTTGAATTAAATATTAGACCATTACATAACATTAGATTTAACATTATTCTTTATTTCATCATCTAATTAGCAATTATTTGACTATCAAGGACAACAATTCCAATATATTTATAAAAGTCAACATTTGGGACCGGGAAAGCGTTTGATTCACATCCCTTGGGTTAGGCATTCGAACCCTGCAAACAAAAGACTCTCCGTGTACATGGTGGTTGGTGCACGTGTAAATCTGACATAGTCCTCCAAGTTGAGACAATGGCACTGTGGGTACAAAATCAGATGTGATCATTTTCTAATTCAAGTCTAAATTGCGATATGTGGCTGGGTGAATGAATGAATGAATAAAGTCAGCCCGGTGAAATGGATTGTGGCACATCAAGAGTTATGACGTACTCTTGGCCCTTAATGGCTCTGCTGAAACAAGAGACGCTAAAGATAGGCTTAAAATCGCTGACTTCTTTACCGGATAAGTGTCATAAAGAACAACAAAGCTGCCAAAATCTTACATCTATATAAATTCATTTGAATTATGAAGCAATCACATTAGATATTTAAAGAAAATATTTCAGGAAAAAATACTTTAATAAAAGAATGCATACAATTTTCGAGCACCTTGTATATATTACAAAAGCTTATTGTTTGAAGATTCAATACGTTCTTTACTGGCAATGATGATTTTTCTATTTCGAAGAAAAGAATTATTCTTGTTGGAATAAATGAATTAGCCCACTATTGTGGGCGAGGACTTCTAAAAAAAACTTCCAATTATCACACTATTCATTCCAAAAGTTCCAATGTTTGCCCTGAACACCCCCTAATTCCTCTTGCCCACCATTTTTACTTTCATCCAACTTCCACCGGATTTTCTTCTCAAATATTTTACTTTCATTCATCGTTTGAGCAGCAGCTTTTACAATTAGGGGCCGCATTTAGATACTACAAGCTCCCAATTTTTCCCCTAACACAGCTAATCAGGGGCCTCGTGTGCCCGGGACATTATTCTTGCTGACATTTTTCGTTGCTCCGCTAATTACCGGCGGCAAACGGTAACAAATGGTCTGGGCGGGTGCGGAGTTCTGGTAGCGTGTCCCAACTTTCTGGACCTGAAATCTTAGAGTGATTGATTGTCCGGATGAAACAGCATCCCGCGGACCATTCTTTGGGGTGGTAAAACCTTATCCTCTAAAGGACACCGCGAATTATCACAATAATGCATAATAGTCCCAATATATATTTGTCGCAATATCTTTTTTTGCAGGCCTCGATATGTGGTCTCAATCCATTATATACAAGGAAAACGTTGTTGTTCGTAAATTCCATGTTCGAATAGAATAAATATTTCGAGCTAAATTATCAAAAACTCAATAGAATCTTCTTCAATTAATCTAGCATGTCCTGTAACATTTATTATAACATAAATACATAAAATTCAAAGTATTGTTTTTTAAAATATTAATGTGTACTTATAAACAAATTAATATTTCTGTACTAAACCTTGTTACTAAAATGACACAGTTTATTAAAAATATAAAAAAAAGTTAATTTTAAGGCATATCACCAGAAGTAAGAAATATATATAACGAGCTCATATTTTTCAATAAAATTATATTTAATTATTCATATGATGTAATTTTAAACATTATGTGAACATAAGTATAATAAAAATGTGAGCATATGTTAACATAATGTGGACATAAGTGTAATAAAAATAATGTGAACATAAGTGTAATAAAAATGTTGTGAATATATGCTAACTTAATATGAACATAAGTATAATAAAACAATGTGAACATAATTGTAATAAAAAGGATGTGAACATATGTTAAAAGAATGGAACAAAAGTATAATAAAAACAATGTGAACGTAAGTATAATAAAAAAATAATGTGAACATAAGTATAAAAACAATGTGAACGTAAGTATAATAAAAATAATGTGAACATAAGTATAATAAAATTAATGTGAACATAAGTATAATAAAATTAATTTGAACATAAGTATAATAAGAATAACGTGGACATAAGTATAATAAGAATAATGTGAACATAATGATAATAAAAATACATTTCACATAAGAATAATAAAAATAATGTGAACATATGTTAACAAAATGTAAACATAAGTATAATATAATTACGTAATTTCTAAATAGTGCTGTTATATTTACTGTAATATAAGCACATCAAACCGCGTATCTTTTATAAAACTTTGTTTTATCTCTGAACAAATTAATACTTCATTTTACAATAATGAATTTACAATTAATGAAGAATTTAAAAGGTTAACGTTTCATTAATATTTACATCGTTTTAGTAGCTACCCTAACCTAATTGCTAATATGATAGTTAAAATATTAAAAAGTCAATTATAAAGTATATTATTAAAAATGAAATATTTATTTAACAGGTTCACATTTTGAAATAAAATTATTTTTGATTATTCTCGTATCATTTTTAACATAAGTATAGAATAATAAAGTAATTTCTACAATTGCATTCCTATATTTCCAATAAAAAATAAATTACAAACTATTTAAACAAAAAGCAAACTAAAATCGAAAGCAACTTCGAATAAATCATATGCCGCGAGTATATTGAATAAACACCAATGAGAAAAAATTGGAATTAGCAAATATCAAAATAATTTCCATTTTAAAATTTATTCTAAGAACCTATAAAACAAATTTACAGTGTTTCGAGATAAATACAGACTTTTTAAAATTATTCAAATTATTTTCTGCGAGAATGTAATTTAAATTTTAAAAATATGTTTAAAGGTATACAGTTGTTTTCAGGAAAAAATCTTAATTAAATCTGTTCTTTTGCCGAGAGAAATCTGAATGCATACGGTAAAAGCAGATAAAACTATTAATTTTTTTCTCCATTTCATTTCATTGACTGTGTTTTATTTTCATAAGCTATTATTGGTGAAAAAGGAAATACAATTTATGGAATATTTTTTCTCTAATACTCATTATTAAATAAATGAAAATATTTTGTAAGTCGTTTGTGATTAGTTATTCAAATTTATCGTCTGCACATAATAATATCTAGGATTATAATAACTTTTGCATTTAATAAACACAATAAAATTAAAACATTTTATTATATGTTTTCTTTTCTTTTATTGTTTTTTTACGGTATTGAATTGTAATTATTGTATTTGATATTTTTTAACGCTTCATTCAATGAGTTTGCAATTAATAATACAGAAATAATTGTCAGTTTGTATACTTTATATAGATGAAAATTCTGATTTAGTTTTTTATTTCCTTTTGTTTTTATTAATTATTTTGTTACAATTATTGTCAAAAATCTTAAAAATAAGAAGTAATAATCATTTTAAATTTGATTTCTCAATCGAAAACACTTCATTATACTTTTCTATTTTAATAATAAAAATCACATTATTTTAATAATAAAAATTACATTTCATAAAAAAGATAGAAATGATTGCAGTTGTGAAATCCAGAATCAATTATCATTTTATCGTATACGAGTATCTCTCTATAAATAAATTAATATTAAAGGACGTTAATTAATTCCTACTTTTAGCTCAAACTCCCATAT
>JAOUZG010052544.1:576079-609053 GCA_026289955.1 Argiope argentata | reverse complement strand
GGGGAGTGTGTGTGTGTGTTGTTCAAATTTTCAATCGTTTATAAAATACTTTGGATCAGAGGTGATCGTTCTCTGTTTCAGATCTAAGTTACCATCTGTGGATGAATGAATAAAAAGCATGAATGAAGTCCACCCCATGAAAAAGTTTTGTGATGTGTGTAAGCTAGCAGTCAGACTTCTGCCCTCGGGTTGTAAGAGGTCCACACCCTCAGAAGAATTTTCACACCACACAATAATAACAAGTGTAATTATTTAATAAAAGTAACTAAAATATAATTTTTCTTTGTAAACATAAATAGAAATTGATTTTTTTTCATTACTTGTTTTTTATTGAAGATTGAACTACAAATTTGTTGAACAATAGGATATAATGTAAACTGCTTAGAATTTTTAACTATCTTCTCAGTAAGTTGCGAAACATTTTATCATACTAATTTATTTGAAATTTGATAAGCAATTATGTACAATAATGCTCTTAAAATTTATTGAATGAAAAATGTAGCAGAAATTCGAAGCAATTAGAAAATAATAATAAAAAATTTAAATGAAATCTGCTATGCATATTTAAATGTATCATGTCAGAACATCATTTCTTGAACGGTCAAGCACCACGTGCTCGTGCAAGTTAAATTATATTTTTTATTCATTTTAATTGTTTCATTGAATGAGTTACTTTGGTACTGCAAACGATAAAAAAACCTTTGTCTCGCATTTATTGTTCTTAAAAAAATATCCCATTTCCTATTTATTTCATTTCATAAAATCGCGTGCTCAAAATGACATTTTTCTAGGTTTTTATGCTGCAGTCATTAACTTAATTTTTTAATCAGAGCTTTTGTAAATGCAATGGCAACACATTATTAAAAGTTGATTTTTTTTGAAATGCTCGTGGAAATAATAAATTTTTATCTTTTCGACTGCAAATTTTTGTTCACGCCTAAACCTCATCCCAAAAGCATCATGTTCTGACAAGTTTTTACTCCAAAATGAAAGTTTGGTGAGAACTTTTATTACATAATTCTAGAAGATTTCCAAATAACCTTTGCTGTATAAAAGTGAGAGCAATAGCTATGAACTATAATTTATTAATTTCAAACATGGTTTGAATCTGGCCACAGTATTTTCTTAAATTTTACTATAAATCAACATCTACTTTTCATTAATGGAATTGTGTGATTTTGAAAATGAAACTCATAACCGTCATATTAACTCTCATTCCAGAATAAATGCCATCAAGAACACTGTAAGTGAATAAAAGAACTTATTACTTTCCCCAAATCGAGACCGAAAATAAGAAGAGAATGCTTCCCTTCTTACTGGTTTAAATCTTAGTATTGTGTCAAGAAACACTTAACCGGATTAAAATAAATAATAACCCAACCCGATGATGATGACCGAGATGATTTACGTTCCCCCTAGTCAGCGAGTGTTTCCCCATTTTTCTTAAAATATATGTCACAGGAAACCTTTTTTCTCATTCTTCTGTTCCATTAAATCTCTAATATTAACATTAATGATATCTCCCTTTCAATTTTCATCCATTGGTCTTCCCACCTTCCTCCCCCTTCTCTGAACCCCAAACATAATCCTCGGACGTAATTAATACCTCATCTTTCAAAACCGCTTTATTTCTTTTTTTTCCTTTTCCCCATCCATAAAATTGAATTAGCCCCCGACTCAAATTAATACCCTCATTATTTAAATATTAATTCATCGGAATAGTGCGCCCTAACAAGAAAATATTGGGAAGGATTCGGTCTTTTCATTTGTAACTGTTAACCTCGCGGGCTGGTAATAAATCAGCGGAAACCGCTGCTCTGCAAAACTGAAACCGTAACTGCGGGGCAAATGCGGAGAAGATCTGACAGTTGAAACGCATCAAGTTAGATAACTCTAAATTATTGATGCACTGAAACATGGATAATTCCTCTTTTCGATTCGGTTAATTTCATCATTTGATGGATGTTGAAGTTGCTCATTTCATTGTACGATTTTAGGGTTAGTTGGTTCTCTGAAGTTATACAGTATGGACATACGTACGCCGCTGGCATCTTAAAAGTCAAGTACTTGCAGA
This sequence comes from Argiope argentata, assembly GCA_026289955.1. NCBI lineage: Eukaryota > Metazoa > Arthropoda > Arachnida > Araneae > Araneidae > Argiope > Argiope argentata. The sequence continues at coordinate 606,979 of JAOUZG010052544.1, read as the reverse complement.
AAAAATCATTTTAATTTTGCTTATAAATTCTCTTTTTTAAAAGCCACTGAATGAGTTAATATTAACACTAAAGCACAATTGTTCATCTGAAACGTATTCAATTTATTACACTTCCATAATTGTAAAGTCATATTCTTTTAATATTTCGTTCAATGAGATATAAGAAATAAATAGGAAATGTCTGTATTCACCACATGGCATACGAATTTATTTAACTTTCTAATTAGATAACTCATCCTATTTTGATAATTTATTGTTAATTTGATTTTTTATAAATAATATATGGAGCATTTGGGATACCAAGCCGTTTCATATTGATTTTTTCATGTTTAAATTCTTAATTCTGTGGCTTAATTGCAGGCTTGAAAATAAAAATTAACAATTTAGAATTTTTGTGTTTGTTTATAAAACTAAAGGGAGAGGTCTCCCCAAAAATTTCTCGCATATTCTCTAATAAGCTTATCATGCCATAGAACATTGGCGTGTATTATTTACAAAACATATTAACCTTTGGTGTAAATATGGCATTTAACCGAATCTATCGTGTCATCCTTGGCGATTTATTTGATCTTAATAGCCTGGAATGCTGCTTATAACATACGAAAATAAAATATGTGTTTTAAATGAGTTCTTCCGAATCGATTGAAAAAAAGGTTTGGGACTTTTCCGTTAGTCAAATAACGTAGATTTCCGCCAAATTTCTTAGGTGATTTTTCGTTTATACCCGGCTAGCGAGAAAAAAAACCCCAAAGTTTTACTAAAAAGGTTACACATGCAAACAAAAAATATATACCAAATTCAATAAATATAACTCACTGCGTTTTTTGAGATATCGCGTTTCTGAAAGTACAGAACAATTGACCTAGATGTGGCTCAAAATTTAATAGAGGTCGCTACACAATAAATGTTAAATATGTGTTCCAAATTTTTTTTATCTGTATCGCTTTGTATTTATGTTATATGAAGTATTTATATTTATGTTATATTATTATGAAGAAGTCTTTCTACAGGACAGACTTCTTCTGATTGTGCTAAAAATTTGTTAGAAATCTATAGATTGGTACGAAGAATGTCTACCTCAAAGCGTTATTGAGATATCTTGGTCAAAGATAGGTGAAGGAATGGACATTTTCCTTCTTCTGTTCTTCGAACTCAAAGGAATTAAAAACATGAAGATTCGTGAAAATATCGAGCTCGAATTTTTTTACTAATTATACGCATAAGTGAGAAATAAAAATCACTCTTTTCTGAAAATATCATATAGTATACACATATGCATATAAAAATCAGACAACATTTAATAAATCTTTCTTCTTACATGGAAATCAGATTAAACAAAAATGTGAAGATAAATCAAAATCTTAATTAAGGAAATCATAATTAAATTAACTTATATAGGCATAATTCTTTTTAGAGGAAAAACAATTATATATATTGGATAATAATTAATTAAATTTTAAAATATAGTAACTTCCCCAATAAGCAATTTAATGATTGATGAAAGACATAAAGAATGCTGGTTAGGCTTTAAAAGTAAACATTTTTCCATTAAATATCACTACATTTGACAACATCAACAATTCTGAAAAATATTTTTACATCCTAAGGAAACTTTGTTAACCTTTATGTAAGAATGCCATCGCCCGTGTGGAAAAATCTACTTTCTCAGAAATATAATAATCTCATAAAAATAATATCATCAAAAACTTTTCTTCAGTTTCTAAATCCTGCCATTTTATCCTGCTCTCTATATGTTTTATTTTATCCTTCAGAATAATTTACAGATAACCTGCGTTCAGATATCTTTCAAAAATAAGTCTTTTGAGAGTCTTCTCCTTGGAAGTAAATCTTCATCAAATTTTCCCATGTAGTCACTTTTTCCGAGAACATAGGCATTTTAAAGTATTTCCGAAGACTGGAATAATGTCTTCTAAAAGCCGGGATTTTTCTTATTTTGGATATTATACAATTGGATGGATTTAGTGTTAAATATCAATTGAAAAATAATTTCCTAAATCTTTTAGAAATTTTATTTAGAACTTTTTTATCATGGAAAAACAAGATGTTTTGGTTGTGAGTTTTTGGTGTCTACGAAGTTTGAAGGCAAGAAATATTCGTTTTTTCTTTGAAGGCAAGAAATATTCGTTTTTTCATTGGTAGATAGCGAGTCACCTGACCCATGGCATTCGGAGTTTATTTTGCTAGTATTTTTTGAGATATATAATTAAATTTATTATCAATTGCTTTTTGTTTGTCGTTTCTATGAAATGACGTCAAGTTTTTTTTTTTAAATAATTGATCTCGCTCTCAAAAAATTATCGTTTGGTTTTTTATTTCAATTTATAAAACGTGACTTATATTTATTCTATAATGATATTATAAGCGCATTTTTACAAACTGCATTTTTCAGAATATTGTAAACATTGGAATATAAATTTAATATCAATCTGCATTACGTTCATTGGGTTTAACCACGTATATAATAGCTACCAGTAATGATTAACTTTTCGTGAAAATTACGTTTTATTTTTTAATCTTTCAATTGTTTGATCTCCAAAACAATATTTACCACCTAGAGAAATCAAAAATGAAAGTTTAAAAAATTATCATTAGAGAGTAATTTTTCAAACCGGTTTAAATTGGTTAATGACTTAAATTAACACAAATAATGACTTATAAAGAAATGAGTAATTATTTATTATTTTTATTAAGATAATAATTTTCTGTTTCTTGTATACTTTTATAATTATAACATGGATTATGGATATCAGAAACAAAAAGAACCACAGTGCATATGGTTGTAGTTTACTTTGTGGTATGCGACTACCTTAAAAAGTTTTGTGGTTTTTACTTTTTTAAAACCTATTATGCATAATTTAATATTCATGATTTCCAAATGGAAAAAACATTTACCAGTAAATTATGGCCGAAATTAAAGCGTTGGTCTATTTTAAAAGCTTGTCACATGTTTCATCAATTGAGGATATAAATCATTCGAATGAAGTCCAATAGCATGACATTAAAGCAGTTAAAAATGAAATTGTACGCTTCAGTTATAATCTAACAATACTATATTTTTCTGTGGGAAGTAAAGGTCATGGTACGAACAGGAAACGTTAGAGATTGTAGCCGAGTAACATAATCATTAGACCAAAAGTGCATTTCTATCCAATGGATGTTATCTAAATTATGACGCCACAATTCCTCATATGCTATTTTATTATTACTTTATTTTTGATCCTCATAAATAAACAACACAAATATTTAGAAAACGTTTCCCTTAAGTTGTCCGTAAGTTAAGTAAGACTTTAAAATATTAAATCAGTCATTCAAATTATTCATTATAATCTATACCCATCTGTGAAACATTGAATCGGTATTTTAACCCTTCGCACTCAGATGGTGCCTCTGAGTCACCATTAAAGAATTAGCATCATTTTGACGTTTTATTTATTTTTCAAATTTAATTGTTAAAAACGCCTACATTATGGTTAAGAGATGTAGATTCATTTTTCAAAGAAATTTGATCTAAAAGAATTTTGTATATTTCTTTTTTCATAGAAATAAACAAATATTTGTGTTAGATGACTAATTGGGTATCTAATAATTTTTCGGAGTGCAAATGGTTAATAAGTCGTTTAATTTTATAGTAGATAACTGACATAATTTTTTCAGCAAATCAGAAAAAAAAATTCAGCAATTATAATTTTATTCAAAATTATATATTAATGCATTTTATAGGCCGAAACATTTAGCAACAAATTCTTATTTCCAATTTCTACTTTTTAAAAGGATTTCTTTGAAATTTCACACAAACACAGAGCACTTTTCCAACGCATTGTCAGTACCAGTTCAAACATTACGAAACGCAGCACCTCAAACAGTACAGATAGCTAATATTCTTAGCAGATAAAAAGAAGAAAGAAAGATGTTTCTTTAAACCTGTTCTACCTCTTAGTTGAAAGAACTTACTTAGCGAACTAACAAGAAAAATTCCTGTGTGTTAAAAAAGACGATAATAGCACGCGTTAAAATGTTTTATATTTCCGATATCGAGATTAAAGTTCTTTAAAAAGTTTTTCTTACCACTCTCTGGATGAAAGAGAATATTGGAGAAGAAGAAGAAAAAAATGTCAATTTTGTTCTTATTTGATTTTTAAATGACTTGACGGGTGATACAAAAGTGCGTTTTGTACTTTTTGGAACAAGAAAAAAAAATCTTGACCAAACATCGCTGTTCGTTAAAATCGATTCTGTTTGAAAAAGGAAGAAAGAAAGAAAGAATTGAACTAAACAGAATGTTGTATTTAGAAACTCGGGTAACAGCGGCATGGCAAGAATTAATTTTTACTACAATTTTCTGTTACTTATTTAATACATAATAGAATTTGGTGTTACAAATTAGTAGCAATCTGTTATAGTATTCATAATTATAACAAACGATTATCCACGAGCAACCACTTTTTTTGAATTTTATACATGTTTTATTTTTTAAATTGGATTTTAACCCTTTGCACTCCGATGGTACCTCTGACTCACCATTAAAAATTGTACATCATTTGGACGTTTTATTTATTTATTTTTCAAATTTAATTGTTAAAAACGCCTATATAATGGTTAAGAGATGTAGGTTCATTTTTCAAAGAAATGTGACTTAAAAGAATTATGTATATTTATTTTTCATAGCAATAAACAAATACTTGTATTAAGTGAATAATTTTGCATCTAATTATTTTTAGGCGTGCATAGGGCTAAATTATTCTCTCTAGTTAAGTCTTACAAGGAGAGGGCAAGTGGTTGAAATCTGAGATCGGGATGAGGTTTAATATAATGATAGAATACATTTAGAACGTTCATTCATGAGAATATTAAAATGCAATGGTCAATTAATCTCGATAAAATAGTTCTCAAACTTTTGGTAAAGAGTGTATATAGATAACTTCACTATCGTCCAGGTGATCTCAATGGCAGGGTTATCTAGGTAACCATCTCGCACATGGAAAGTCTGGGTTCGAAACTGATAGGGACTAATTCTTTTTTTAATTATTTTTATTCAATTAAAAATATACAAATACTTTTAATTAATCTATTTTTAATTTTTATTGAACAATTAACGAAATACATACTAATAAAATTAAAATTTTAAAACAAAAAAAATTTTGAAAAATGCAAAGGCATTTTTAAAATAATATTTAAATTTAATTAGAATTTGATTAATATGATACTTATTTTTAAGTATATTATTTTTATTTACATCTTTTTTATTTGAGCTAAATATTTTTAACATAAATTATAATTTAATTCTAAAAGAAAATATAGTTAAAAACGTAACATTAGTGGCCACAGATAATCTAACTTGCCTGTATCAATTTCAAACCATTATTTTCAATTATTTGATTTTAATTTTAATAAATTAGTATTTCTAACTAAAGAAGAAGCTGTGTTTATATCATAATTTGAAAGAAGAAAACCATACAAGAAAAAGATGTGTATTTTTGAGACCTCTGGTTTATTTGACAAAACAGTTCCAAGTACATTAATCTCCATTCCAAGATTTCACCAAAATGTCTGGCAATAGTTTGAATTTTTTTCTATTTATCGCGAGGATGTAAAAAATAGTCAAAATTCAAAAGGATGCTATTCTAAAATATTTTTACTAGTTATCCGAGAAGTTATTCAAAATAGATACCATTATTACAAAATTCTTTTAATAACTTAATTTTTATACTCATCGAAGAAAAAATATTTTTTAAACTGCTATTTAGAAACTTTGAGCAATTAGTCTGAATTTTAACAAGAGGCTAGTAGTAAATCAACGAAGATTAGCATTTTAGTATTCCTTGTAGAATGGAATATTTTTTTAAATCTGCAAAATAGTTTTAAGTAAAAAAAAATTAAAAATTAAAAAACTTCGATATCACTAAAACAGTTTTTGCTAATTTTACTATGTATGTATGTAATTTTAGTTATATTGTAAATATTTCTAAAAGCCTATTTTTTTTCAGAGTATACTTTTATGTACAAATTTTTCACTTTTTAAAAATTAATTTTTAATTGAAATAGTTAAAAACCATTAAGTGGAGAATAAATTATTCCTTTGAAGCATTTCAGGGTTATTTTTAACAATTCTTTTTCTTACTCGATTACGCCAAATATCTTAAACTGACTTTTATTTACATAAAACATTTACAAAAACACTTATATATTTACAAAATTTCAAACAATATCTTTTAGAATAAAAAAAAAGTTCATCATTTTCAGTTTCATAGTTCGTCTCGTCTTTCTTCGACGCCATAAAACTTAACCATCGTCAACCAATTATCGTAAAATACTCTCTGTAAGTGAAATCATGCCAGATGCAGCATGCGTGCAGACTATCACACAGAAACAAAACGATCCGATAATTCCCAAGGGAATCTAACAAGCTCCTTCATAACCTTGCAAAAGGCGAACAAAGGGATAAAAAAATCTCGCCAAATCCGATATCATAAAATTGCCCTATTGAACTTCTCAGGTATCGCTTTCAACGCCAGAGTATTTTCTGAAGCCTCATTAACCGATTTGGTTTCGTGGGATGAGGAATAATATAGAAGCAGCTGAGATTGGAAGACGTGGGAGAGTGAGGTTTAATCTCTCTCCCCTAACCAACAAGAAGAGGGGGGAGGGAAGATAGAGAGAACTAATTTGTACGTGTTTGATCAATGAAAACATCCCCGTGTATCGCTGTTCTCAGCCCCACCTTCTACTCTACTCCATACCGCTTTTAGTCTGTGGGAATTTAAAATTCGTGTTTTCAGGCGACGCTACGCCCTAGGATGGTTCTGTGTGGTGAGTTCTGCCGAAAATAATAATGCAAATTAAGGAGCTTATTCACTACGCCGGTTGTTAATTAGTGAAAAGTTTTGAAATGGTTGTGGTACGGTGAGAGAAATTTTCTCAGTTAGCAGTTTCGGATCGTGAAATTCTCGTGGGAGTTTTGGCATGAACGGGATGAATTTTGAAGCATTTGAGAGACATGGATTTGAGTGGATAACAGTCGATGTAATATTAATGCGTCAGCTGTAGTTTTATTAGGGGAAAGCTCTATTAAATAATAAAATATTATGTAGTATAATTAATTAAGCTTAATTTGATATCGGGTGTTCCTCAGCAATGTGTTAGTTCTCATCACAGTTCAGGAATTATTAATCTTGGACTCATTGGAAGGTTTATAATTAAGTTAAAAAGTTATTACCATAGTATTAAGCTTGAATCTGCTGGTTTTAAAACATTAAAATCGATGATTTATTAACCCCTTAAGTATATAATAATTTTCAGGGATTATTATCATGTGAGAACATGATGTTGTTTGGTTAGTAGGATTTGGAGTCTCCAAAATTTAACAAAAAATATTATGGGCCATTGGAAATTATCAGTTGAATTTTTTTGCCTGCTTTTACCAGTATTGCAGTATTCTTATGTATGCTTTTTTGAAAGCAGATACATTTTTAAAAGGTTGACGGAAAACTATGACATCGTAGCTATTATTTCATATCAAAATCGGTCAACTCCAAAAATTTGTTTGCCAGAAAAATTAAAAATTGAAATTGAAAAATGTTATCATTACGAGCACACACGCACACGCACGCACGCGCGCACACACACACACATATATATATATATATAATAAAGAGATAGAGACCGATAGGGAAGTCTCGTGATAGTTTCAATCTAGTTTAAACTGATTAATGACTTAAATTAATTACGATAAATAATGATTTAAAAATAATATAATTCTCACGTTATAACTCGAAATTTGCGATCGATTTTATTTTGCAAATTTATATTAATTAAAAACAAGTGAGATCAAATCCGTAAAAATAAACAGGATTGGGGTTTCTTGTGTTCAGGATGAACTTATATTATTGTCATAAATCTTACGGTTATATGATTTTGTTGTGCATTGACGTCATGTTTGTGATATCGCATCTCATACATGAATTAACCCTTTCATGGCCATTTATTTCTCGTTTAAATTTCTTCCCTTTTTTGTTTTATTAACAATAGCATTTAAGGAAGCAAATTTTATTTTACCGATTTTTTAGTTATTATTAAACTTCCAGGGGTAGAAAATATACTTCTCAAGAAACCATTTACAGTCATAAAAAACTTAATTTATTGGTGATTATTTACCATGGAAAGATGAGCACAAGGCACAAGGGTGTATTGTATTCTGTACACATTTAGTGGGTCCTTTTTTGGTTCTTCGCATTTCCCATAAGTGTATTTTGTAAGAATATGTAGGGGGGAATCATACATCATTATCATGATTATAAATTTATGTGATTATATTACAATTATCAGCTTAAGTAACAGTCCAGAATATTTCTAGAATATTCTCCAATGTAGATGTTATCCTCTCTTTTTATGTATAAAGGCAGTGAATGTCTTGCATGACATTGGAGAAGAGTATTTACGAAATATAGATCTTTGGCGAGAAACTAGCAATTTGCGGATTCTAATTTTCGAATGCGTGTTTTCTTGCTTTGCGTTTTTTACAAACACTTGAATTGAAAATTTAATTTAGCACGAAACAAGGTTTTTATTCTTAAGATCCTTTATGGAATTTGGAATTTTGTAGATCAGAATTACAAAATAATTATAGATGTAATCAAAACATTTTATTGACCATACATACTTTCTTATAAAACTCAAAAAAGGTTTAAAGAATGATTTTTTTATATATTAAGGCAATGAAAGAATCTGTGATAGTACTTTTAAAATTTACTAAATTTTCATCAAGAAGGCTAATTATACTATAATTTTTTCATTATTATAACAATATTTTATATTCTGTGGAGAACTGGATATATCGTCTACTTGGATCATTATTTGTCTATGAGTTGTTTTAGACTGGTGCGATCTTATATAAAAGCTGTTATTTAGCAAAAATTTCTCAAAATTCGTTGTCATTAATGTATAACATATAATATTTCTCAACAAAAAAAAGTGTAGCATCCTTAGTCTCTTAATTATAGCTTTTTAATCATTCATTTAAAATTATTCTCCCGTCTTACTCCTTACTCTGCTTTTATTTTCAGTTAAAAAATATTTTATAGCATATTGATTAAATAATTTTAAGAAAAGTAGAAGAGACTGGAGTTTAGAACCCTAAAAAATGAATTATTTTTTAATGTTTTAAAATTTAAAAAATCCTTAATATTTATTTAAATGTTGAACATTATATATTCCTTCAGCAGAAAATAACAAGTACTCCTATTTAAGAAAAAAAAAATATCAAGTTCTGGAGCAAAAACAAAAGAAAATAACTGCCCGCGTTATCTGAGGAACTATACATTTTTTGAAAAAATTTTTTATCGTATTATCGTAATATAGTATTTTTTTCCTTCATATCCTATATTTGAAGTCCTGAAGTAATCTTTCGAGTAGGGTATTTCATATATAAAGTCATCCATCATATGATTGATTCAACTGACATTCTCAGCTGTATTAATTTCTTTTTGTCTTGAGCCATATTTAAGAAACAATGCTTCCTTTGAGAAAGCATTGATTAAATTGATTGTTTTGATAATTTTATATAAATTTCATTAAAAAAATTTAAAAAAATTGATTATAAAGGTATTTTGATAAATCTGTTCATCCACATTAAAAACTCAAAACTTTCAAAATCTTTTATTTATTGATATGTATTGCGTATCTCACAATTATAGAAGTTTATTTGGAATTTCTGTTGTGGCTAACATTTTAAGAAAGTAAATTATGAGGATGGTACAATAATGTTAATATTTTACCGAAAATTGACTATTGTTGTCAATATTATTAAAATTTAAGTTTCATCATAAATAGCATCAATTTTTATAATTTATAAATATTTCTTTAGAAACTGTTTTATAAAACAAAGCTATATTGATGTAAGTCAATGTGCTCTTTGTTTTTAACTAGAAAAGATTTTTTTTATATTTTAGATTTATTTTCAAGAAAATGATAAAATTTAATAGAATGACATCTTCAAAACATTTCCAACCAATAAACATTTTAGTCGATTGGTAATGTTTATGGAATATGTTCAGAATCATTAAATTTCTGAGTTTTGTTTACAGTTTTTAAACCCATGGTCAATTATTAATATCTTTATAGAATGATAGCTATAAAGGATTCAAGGATTTAAATTATATATTTTAAATCCTTGAATACCGTTTAATTCAAGGATTTAAAATATATAATTTTCTCTATCTTTCCTTTTTTTAAAAAATTCAATAAACCATACTTGGTTTGATTTGCTAAACTCACAACTTTAAAAAGCTAGCTGTTTGTGATACGTTAAAAAATGCAATTGATTCGAGCTGAAAAAGGTGAAGGACTCCATGTTTATTTTGGTACAGAGGTTGTAACTATAACCTGTTTTCTGAAATCGTTAAAGCAATTTTTTTAGAAAAATTCACGCTAAGCACTAGTAGGTAGGGTAATATTTCTTTTATATACAAATATATATCATGGAAGTCCTGAATTCGAACAATAAAAGTTGGTTCAAATCCATATGTCATTTGTATACCGCCTTAAAGAAAATAAAATAAAAGGTTTGAAATGGCACAATGATTTTAAAATGTATTGAATAAAATGAAAGATAAAATGACACAGATATTCAATTAATCATAGAATAAATAATATCACTCTTAGATATTTAAACGAAAAACGAATAAAACTAATTCGCCATTTGCAACACAAACGTTTCTCTACGGATTTCATTATTTTGATCCAACCTAATATTGCAAACGATATTTTAAATTCCAGCTCATCATGTGACATTTGAAATGGCTTCTTGTTTTCTTTGAAAGAAATGGAACAGGAAAAGTACTTTATTTATCCTTTATAACAAACACTCCGCGAGCCGTTTCGAAGTCGTTCCATAAATGTAAATAGTTCCAATCGATGTGCAGCTGCGTAAGTAAATAAATAACGAACAGCGACGAGGGATGCCTAGAAATAACATTGAATTGATGATGAGTTTCCTCGCAGAATCGTTAGCACTAATGTTCTTTATCAATTGCCGCCTGTTATTTTATTTTCTATTTTCATGGTTTTCTCTTCCCTTGACTTGTGGAAGTTTTATGTGCATGTGTTTTGCAAGGATGACTTGATTGGTGTTATTTTTCTAATATTCTTCTGAGAATTGCTTGTACATTCACCCTTAAATGTGAATGAAAAAAAAATGCTCATATGTTTTATTGTAAATATATTATTTGACACTTTTTATATGAATGAAGTAAAAATTACTCAGTTTGATACTTTAATATAATAACCTATTATCAAAGAAGAATAACGAGTACGTCACTGAATTTTTTTTTATAAACTATGAATATGTGAAAACGATTGGTATTTTAATCTACCTAAATGAATTTATATATTTTCTTTCTAAATGTTTATATTATATCATTGCTTCATAATAGACAATGACAATTTAAAAGCATCATTCAACAAAAGTTGTTTGTTTTTAAGGTTAGAAATCATTGCTTATCTTTTTTTAAATTTGAGAAAAAGAAATTGCATCATATTTATTCTACTATTTCAAAAAATTATAGATATTTTTTTTAACATTTTCACCTATTCAGTACCTTCCTAAATCACTTTATTGTAACAAATATCACATTAAATGTAGGAAAATACTGTTTTCCTACCGTAAATTGACTAATGTTGTTAATGTTTTTAATGGGAAGTCTTTAGAAATAAAATATCCATATTTCTTTCTTCAATTTTAAATCCTAAGCATCGTTAGCAAGAATATGATGTACAACTTTATAGTAATTCTAAAGTTCCTGCTTCAGTGGCATTTAAAAATATTAGGATATATTAAAAGTTTATTTTTATGTTTACTTATTTTTTTCTGTTATCTGAACGCATCTAACATTCTCTTTCCTTCTGTAAGATCCGATAATGGGTGGTATAATTTATTCTATTTAAAAAAGGTAATGTCAAACGACAGAATGAGAATCAAACATATCAATATTAAATAAATAACTATCTTAAATTAGTGAATTGTTAGAATTTGAAAGAATTGAAATTTTGCCATTCCACCATTAAATCCTGAAACTTGTTGTATTAATCTATCCCTTTTTTAATCGAAACAACTTTTTGTTTTCATGGAGCTTTTCAAACGTTGAACTTTTTCAAGAATGAAGGTCTAGAGGTTTTTCTTCCAAACCTATACCTTGATTTTTAAAAAATACCTTGAAAAAAGGAAATCTTGAATTCTAATGAAATAGAGGATGTCACCAAGAGAATAAAACAAGTGCATACTTCCTGAACAATTGAAATTAGACATGTACAGCCAATTCCAACATTATCTCAAAAAGTTTTCATCCAATAAGGTATTCGAAAAGTAAAAATACTTTAGTTTTTGTAGAGTTACTAATTACTAATTTTTTTATTAAAGTTATAAAATGTAACTATTTATGTAGCCTTTATATATTAGATTATTAAATTATTAATTCATTTAATTATTATATTATTTTATATATTATATTATAATATTATTATTTTATATATTAGAAGATCTCAAAGCAATTATTTTCTTGCTTAAAACAATATTTAAATAGAAAATAAAATGGACGGAAATAATAATAATAATGAGAACAAATTATTTCCATATTAAAAATAATTTGTAAACAAATTTCTTTTTCCCTGGTTTTAAAATACTATAAATCTATATTCCATTACCTTTTTCCATCGCCCTAATGTAAAGGTTTATCGAGTACTTAATTTGCATTAACCGACATTTAATTAATTTTAGTACTTACAACAAAAAGAATATCTGCCTTCTGCACACTTAATTGCGGTGTCATTTTAATGATTCAACAAGAAAACATCTGGTTTTGAAGTCAATTTGTTCTTTAATACTCCATAACTGTCACGTGCTTTAACATCAGGAAATATCGAAAAAAAGTTCAATATGTGACTAGTCGCTGCCGAAGATTTATGCTTCAAGTTTAAGTGTTAGAATAAATTTCTCTGTAAAGAAAATTACTTGACAAATATACAGTGACAGTTTTTAATCTTGCAAAATGACCGTATGTAATTAATCTTGCTTTTTTTCAATTCAAAACACTTTTTAACTCTTGCTTTGCTTTATTTTATGATGCATAGTAAATGATGTAGGAAATGGCGTTTACTTTCTTTACTCAAAAAACTTGGTAGAGACATTACGAAACTTCACTTGGTAGAGACATTACGAAAAATTTCCTTACATAAAAACATTCAATAATCGTTAAATGATAGTAAATGAAAGCAAAAAAGTCATAGATTACCTGTCTATTATAATATTTGATTTTTAATTAAAATGAAAATGTTATTTCTTTCTTATTCAGTTCCTACTATTAGTCCACATTCTCCCTATATATATATTTGCATATCTTGGTCAAATTTTCAATCGTTAATAAAATACTTTTTATTCATCCATTCAAGTTCAAATATTTTTTTTAAAATTTATACTAGATGATTCTTAATGTGAATACAGCTTTTTCAAATATTAATTCATACTTTAGATAGACTTTTAGTAGTTTGTAATGAAAATTGAAATCAATAGGGAATAGCTCGATCGATAAATTACAAGGATTTCAGTATTTTTTACTTGAAGGTGAAGAATGCAAATTCAATTCTTGCAAAAATTATTTTTTGATGAATTTTTGAAAATTTTTGCTATAAATATATATTTTTTTCAAATGATCTTCGAGAGTGAGTTAACTGTTGTGGCCTATTAATTAGAATGAAAAAAAATTATCAAAAAAATTGAAGACATTTGCTTTAATTAAGCTTTGGGTTCAATTCTGATTTATCTCTTTAAAATCTTTGTCATCAATTGTTGACCACTTCTCCTACCTAACCTCAAGATTAAGCTACGTGTCGAGAAGGAGAACGAAATTGTAAGGAAATTCGCTTTCTATTTTGCCACTTAATATTTCGATTCTGTCATATATTGTAATAATTTTTTAGTTTATATACATATATATATATATATATATATATATATATATATATATATATATATATATATATATATATATATATATAATAAAACTGTAATTTCAGTTAATCATAAGAATATCATTTTTACGGTTTATTTACCATATACGAAGTAAAACAACTCTCACATTCAAAACTCCTAAAACATAAATAAAATTTGTGAAAAACTAAAATTTCGTGTATTTTACACAATTTTCATATTTTTATTTATTTGCTGGAGAAAGAAAATATTTATTAGAAAATATGAGAGAAAATTTCTAGAAATCTTTCAAATTCGTTTTATCGCATATTCATTTCATGATTTTTTTATGAAATCTAGATTATTTAACTACATTAATCACCACATTTTTTTAATTATGTCTTTGGTTAATTCAATTTCAGTTTTAAAAATTATTTTGCTCAGCTAAAATCATCAAAGCAAAAAGGGATAAAATAGGGAAAAAAATAAAGACAATCGAAATGGAAAAACTTGGAATATATGAGCATAAGATTGTGAAAAATCTTGGTTTGCATTAAAAAAAGGAATTGAATTTTGTTTCCCCAAAACTTCAGAACCATCTGTAAAACCCATGTTCCCTTAACACTTCTGAAAATGAGGACTTCTTTTCCAGTTCCAAATTTTCTTCCTTTCTAATTATTATTCCTCCTCCCGGATATGAAAACGAAAGAAAAGTTTTCGAAAAAATATAATTGAATTTTAATTTTAATATTCTTTTACTAGATTAGATTTTTTCTTCCTTTAGAGCGAACAATTTTTTCTTCAATCTTTTGAAGATTTCTCATTATTATTATTTCTGTTCATTTTATTTTCTAGAGCGATAAATATTGTTTTAAGCAAGACATAATTGCATTGGGATCTTCTAATATTATGATTCGAAAACTTTTAAAACTTTTTTATTGATGAAGATATGATTAGATATGTATTCATAGTTCAGTAAATATCTGCAGTGGGATGGGAATTAATTTGAATTTTGAACGTTTTTTTCCGTGTTTGCGTTTCATCTTTTTTTATTTAGTTCTTAAAGATCATGTTATTTCTTTCTTTTTGATTTTCTTTTTTCCTTTAATGCGCTTCCATTTTGCTTTCCAATAAATACAGTAATTTCCGTTTGACAAACTTGAGTTTAATCAAAACATTACGAATGTTTGTTTTAATTAGAAACACAGCTTCGACTTTAACGCCATCCATTTTTTGTCTTCAATTTTCTTTTCCTAAATTTACGTTATATTTGCCTTCTTTTTTAAAATTTCATCAAAGATTTTCTTTCCTTAGTAATGAAAAATAACCTTTGATTTCCTTATATCGTTTGATTTTTTTATATCAGTTAATTCTGTGATTAATCAATTTCCTTTTCAAGATATTTAAATTGTATAAAATAATAGTTTTTTCTTTTGTTCTAATTCGTAATATAATTTTAATACTGGGTTTTAAAGGTTTACAATTCTTTATCGAATTATGATACACTATAAAATATCTAAATCTATGAAGTACACATATAGATTAAAAATAAACCAAAATGAGAACATAAATAATAATTATTTTGTTAAATTACTAACCTTCAACTAAAAGACAAATTGTTTCTGCGATATTTACTTTAGAGAACATTTATTAATAATGTTATACATTTTATTAATAAAAATAAATACATTTATAATTAAAATGATTGAAAAAAATATTATATGAATATTTTTGCTTTCACAGATAAAAAATATTAAAAAATGTTGACCAGTTTTTCACATAAAAACTTTGACACTCATAATATTTATATAAGAAAATCCGAAAGGTTTGATGGAAATAATATCTTAGATAAGCGATATTTACTACCAAATGCCATAGAATTTAATTTTCGAATAAAATCTATTCGAATATTTGTAATACACCACATTTCGCGAAAGAAATTTAGTGATAAACCAAGCCAATACCTCTTTGGTACACATATTAGGGAAAGGGTTTTCTCTTCTCATTTTGATTAAGTTGTATAATTTAGAATTATTTAGAATCAAACTATTAAGTAATTTCAAAGGAAATTCCTAAGGAAAGGAACGTATTTCTGAATAGAATAGTATCTATCCAGGTGGCATCACAAACTCCTTGATTTCCTACTTGGGGTCAAATTAACTCAAATTCATAGTGATCACAATTTCATACTTATGTACGTATAAATATATCTGTATAGTATAAGATCCCTCCTGGTGGAAGCACAAATAGCATTGTATGTCACTATGCGTTGGCGGTCTCTTCACTGTGCTCCAAAGTTTCCTAGCACACAACTTCGTTCCAATTTCTGGTTCTAAATTCGAAAAAGTTTTTTTCTTCCTATACAGAGTTGAAGAGACCTATTTATACTTTAATTTCTAAAACAAAAATGATTTTATTCATTCAATTTCATTACATTTCTAGCAGTAATATGCATTATACAGATTCACGTAGGTGATATTAAACACAAAATATAATATTTCGGTTCATTAATTTTTAAGCCTTTCTTAACTGTGTGCTCTCTGAAAAGTTATTCAATGCATAATGATTCACTCAATACGAAATATTTGTTTGCTGCTCTGAAAATTAGATATATATAATTGTTTTACGGCATTTTTTTGTAAAACCAATCTACATTTTTTTCCATTCAGTAGGCACATTTTTATTTGTGTTTCAGCTACAATTGATCATCAAAATCAAATAAAATAATAAAAATATCAAATGATACATCGTCTTAAATGGTGAGGGAGAGGTCCCTTCCGAATGCAAAAAGTTAAATCTCAGACATTATAGTTAGAAGTGTTTTTATTAGAATTTTATTTCTTATTTTTAAAAAACGCCCTTTTGGGCATGTATTGCTATTCGATTCTGTTCTTTCAAGGATTTAAGACTCTGAAGAAAATATATTCCTAAGAGGAGAAATCCACAAAACATTATTATAAATATTCTATTCCATAGAATTTTTATTGAGCCTTTACTTGAAATTCAATAGCAGGTGTCGTCCTTGTCATCTGACCATGGTTCAAAATTACAAGGTCCATCCCAGAATAGCCCTAGTGTTGCTTTATAACTAGAAATTAATATAGCTAAACTAAACCCAACTTGAAATTCAATATAATTGAGCTTTTACAAAAGTTTACATCTGTTTCAACGCACAACATTCCAAACAAAAGCTCTGAAACAGAAAATAAATAAGCCTTTTAAGCCTTTATTTCTCAATCATTGAAACGAAATTCATTGTTTTCCAGTTTCTATTATTCCCCTCGTCAAAATATTACGAATAAGATCGGAAATAACTAGCGCATAACGTATCTATAAAATTCCAATGCCACTATTGTTCAAATTCCTCGGAGAATAAGCTTTGTTTCCTGAAACCCTCCATTCAAGAACGTGTGGCATTTATTATCACGTAATACCACATACATCGAAATCAATGTTTAGCAAACATGTTGTCCAATGGATGGTGTGCTCTTGTGTTCCCTATCTGTTTGTATAGACGGTTGAACAACGTCTACAAATCTGGACAGTTCATCATCTCGAATACCAAACGTAATGTGAATGGGGATTCAGGTTTTGAAGGGGGATTAACCTTCCTTTAATAGAGGGGGGAGTAAATATTTCCGTAATGGCGTGCTCGAGTCCGCGGAATGAAGGTATTACAATGGGATTATGGACCTAAGTGTATAATGCTGGAATTTAAGTGGGGGTACATCTATAATGGATTACTCCAATTAAATTAATTAAATTGCTGACCAGACTGGAAAATATTTCATTACGAAACTCATTAAGTTGAATCTACATCTCCGTGAAAAAATGACTTAAAAGGATTTTCTACGTGATCTCTGATGGATTTGTAAATTATAATCTTCTAGCCAAATTAACTTTGTTTATTATTTATTTATTACTGATTAGGTACAGTAAAAGCAATTTCTTAATAAAAATTATTCAATATTTCCCTTTCTAGCTTAATGAGCCTCAGAGAAATATTTAAATTATTCAACAATACATTCGTAGATGTATGAAAATTTCAAATCTAATCATATGCGTAAAAGTTGCTTCTAATTTTAATATGTTTATGATAATTTCTAAAGCAAAATTATCATCGAGGTATTTGAATTCAGAAGTCTACATGCATGATAAGTTCTATTGAAATATTTTGTC
Source organism: Argiope argentata (assembly GCA_026289955.1). Taxonomy (NCBI): domain Eukaryota; kingdom Metazoa; phylum Arthropoda; class Arachnida; order Araneae; family Araneidae; genus Argiope; species Argiope argentata. The sequence goes on along the minus strand of JAOUZG010052544.1, from coordinate 588,825 downwards.
TATATGCTATTTAAATGAACATTGGATAAAGGAATTAAGGCAATTTAAATAGAATTTCAATTTATAGTTATTCTATAATTTTTTTTGAAAAAAGTTATTAAAAATATTTGATAAATAAATATTCATTCCTAACAGATTTAATGCTATCGCTGTTCAATATTACTTCATTCTTTTCAACTACTTTACATTTAGCAGCATATTATACAAGAGTTAGAGGAAAAAGAAATACAAGTGATATTGTACATTTTAGAGTTTTATAATAGCTATAATACTCTCATTTCGTTTATTTTATTTAAACTTTCACAAGGAATTTTTTAATCTTTCTCTTCATTTTCTTCATAAGTGTTAAAAAACATGATCTAAATTAAACACATTTATCTGAATTTTTTTGCCAATGGTTTTTTTATTCAGTGTTTAGAACATAATATTCAAATACACCACTGTCAAAATATAATATTCAAATTATCTGAATTTTTTTGCCAATGATTTTTAAGCCACTGTTAGAGCATCATATTCAAATACATCCCTTCTCAAAATATAATATTTAAATTTATCTCAATTTTTTTGCCAATGATTTTTGCTAAATATTAAAAAATAATATTCAAATATGCCTCCCTCAAAAAATAACTTTTACAAATAATTATTTAAACTAATTTTAAAAGGCTCGTGCATATATATGTATATCACGTTATAATCAATTCTTTAACCCATTAGCTAACACAATCCTCATTTGGGGATTTAGGAATTTTAAAACACTAGTTGACACCAGATATATATTAGATACGCCTGATAATTTAGTTTAATTCTATGTATATGTATCAATATTTTATGTACAGAAAAGTGTATTCTGTTTGAAAGTCATTACCCTTAACACATATTAAAAATGTACTTCGAAAGCAGCTTATTATATTAATGATATAGAATAATATTGAGACAAGATAAACTCAATTCATTCTTAAGAAGGACGTGATACCTCAGTTTTCATGGATGGCATGTTTGTATTTTTTTAAGCACACAATATGAATGAAAATTTTATACTTTACTCCTCATAAGATTAGAAATCAAACCAATGTGACCTAAAAGCAAAAAAAAGTATTCGATATTATCGTATTCGAGAATTTACAGTATTCATTAAAAGTATTCGATAATATCTTTAGTTAAAGCGTATCTCATATCGTATTCAGTATCAACTGGCATATATCAACTGTATACATAATCCTGATAACTATTTAACTCGGAGAATTAAAAGTATTAATTTTGGGATTACGAACGTAAGCACGTAATATTTAAAATTAAAAGGAAAATATATATGAACGATAATTCCTATGAAATTAATTAAATTGTTATCCATACTGGAAAATATTTCGTTATAAATCTCATTTTGGCTGAGCAGCTCAGTAAAAAATGAAGTAAGAGGATTAATTTCCCATGTTTGATGGATTTGGGTATCATAATTTGTCTCCTAATTAGGGGGAGTTCAAACGCCATCTCATGAATAGTTATAAGGGTAACGACATCAGATTTATTTTATGTTTATTATCTAAATTTGTAAATATCATCTGTGAGCCAATTTCTGTCGAATTTCTGTAATTATGAAAACTTTCCTTTTGGCCAATATATTACTGAAAATATATTGGCAACGCAGAAAATTAAAAAAGATTATTACGAATTAATAATCATATTTTATCACGTTAAAATATTTGATTAGGAACATTTAAAATTTGAAGAATTTTTGCAATGAGATGAGTTGCAATTGTAACAATTTTCCTTATGTGAAATATATAATTTCGGAAAAATATATGAAGTAAAAAAAATTGAAATCTGCTATCTCAAATTTGATGTAATCATGTGGGAATTAATATTTTTAAGGCATTGTTTGTCTTAATTAGTTTAGGTATAACTAATTTAAACAGTTTTGAAACAATCATGTGACTGTCACAATACCCATGCGTCGATATACCAAGACATGTCAGAATTTCGTTCCAATTTGTAACTTTTTGTTAATAATAAATCGCCACATGTGACAACCATCCTCACTATTTTCTAATGCCCTAAAAGCACCAAATGGATGCCTTAGAAGCAGTAAATTCAATTTTCTGTCAATTTTCTCCCAATTCATTTTGTGGATTCAAAAACCTGAAACTAATATAACATCATGTTCTCACAGGATAAAAATATTTTAAAAATAAAAAATATATATAACAACGTTGTCATTGATTTAAACTTTTAAATTACAAATTAAATTTCAATTTTAAATTATTTTTGGTGATAGATAGCCAAATGTGACAATCTTCTGCGTTTTTTCTAATAACCTTAAACGCTAAAAATGGATGCCTTAATCATCAATTTATTGCCTACTGCTTTTGAGTCTTCAAAAACCTCAAACCAAAACAATATCATGTACTCCCAAGATAAAATTTAATTTACAATAAAACATAAATATGATATTCAGTTATTTAAAATGTGAAAGTAAATTGATGAATTAATTTTTAATAGTCTGCATATCCTAGGAATGAAAATGGCATAAACGCCTTATTGTTTGCGCCAATATAGAAGGCGATGTGTCTTTTCGTTAAAAATACTATGAATTTATACTCAAGAGAGGAATAATTTCCAAAAATAACAAATATTCAGAATATGAAAGATTTAGTTCATGCTTGGATTGCTAAAATCCCTATTTTTCTAATAAATGAGACTCCAAGCTCCCTTCTGGCCTCATTTTGTACGAATATGGCTCAAGTAGGTGGATACTACAGCGTGATATTTCACCCTTCCTCGTTGGCATGAACCCAAAAGTGTCCATATTATACATGACAGAGTATTCATACAGAACCGATCAGCAAGTAAATAACAGAAAGGGAGAAAAAAAATCAAGTGCCAAGCAATCTTTTTCTTTTCTACGAGAGTATAATACGTCTTCAATGACGTTTCATACTTTCGTTAAAGTATCTCTAATGGTCTTGTAAATATATTTCTCGCAGAAAAAAAAGGGCATTGGTGATGTGAGCTATGATGTAGGGGCAATGCATTGGATATGATGTATATTTTATACTCTTCTCGCCGTTCTGAGAACAGCAAAAGTAGCTGCCAATGTAGTATGAAAAAAAAAAAGATTCCGAATCAAAGTTTTTAAAAGATTTCCATCGACGAATATAAAAAAATGCTCTTGACATTCTATAATTTCACAAACATTCTCACAATGTATTAACAATGTGTCAAATAAAGATTTTGTATATATGATATTCTAGTTGTAATAGGTTAGGAATTTTTTTATTAAATGCTCTAATAAATAAACAAATAATTTAGATATTTGTTATTTATTTGGTAAAATAGTAAAAAATAAATACTTTTTAGAAATATTTTCTTATAAAAAGTTATAGTATGCCTCTTTAAAATGCAGACGCAAAAACCCAAAGATTAATAGTCCAGTTTGGGAAAAAAACTTCTTTTTTTAAAAATGGCTGATTTTTAAACATGGATTAGTTTTTAATCCTTTAGAGTTTAGATTTATATTTAATCCTCCCCTTCAACTTTTTGTAAAATTGCTATTTAGGTGTAACTTTTCTAAATGTTCTCATATTCAAAACAAAGAGCGTTTTTATTATAAGCTACTGGATATTAACACTATATAGTATAATTAGACAGTATATTAACACAATATAGTTTATAAACTATATTTTAGTATAAAAATGAACTATGCCAACGAGCGAAATTTACGGGATTCAGAAAAAGAGCCATTTAATCCTCAGGAACGGAAAGATAAGTAGTTGTAAAGTTAAAAATATTAATAAAATGTAGAGTTATTTTTCTGCTGTTCTATCTTTTTGCAATATTTTCTTTTTTTTTTCTATTTTCGTAGACTATAAAAGAAAAATTTTAATATTTCAACAATAACAGTTTTTTTTCTTTGTATTAGCAAATATCAAATAACGAAACTTTCTTCAATTTTTAAAATAATGTGAGAAAAAAATCACTAAATCTGTCGTAACTACTAACGAATAATTATGAATACTTTTTGCACATCAGACGGGAGCTTTCTGTCTCATGTTCATACGAATATATAAAAGAAAGAAAAAAAACCATTCTTCGTTGAAAAAAAAAATCAATTCTCTCATTCTATTCTGAAATACTGTAAAATTGAGATTGTATTCCTTGTTAAAGACAATATACATTACATTTTTAATATCATGAAATAATAATCTATCTAATTCTTAAAAGTGAAATTTTAATTCGTATTCAATCTTAAATACAAAGTTATTAATAGAATACTAAATAAACCAACTTCAATAGGAACAGGAATAAACGCAATTAAGAATTTTTTAATTAATATGTTATTAAGTAATCAACTTTGGGAATCATCAGATTCTTCAGTTTCATTGACTACCTTTCATCTTAATGAAGCCTACACCTTATGTTTCCAGGCATAAGGATAGAACGCGTCTTCCTTTTGATCTGGGGGTTCCTGTTTCGAGTCCAGGTTAGGTCACGGTTGTTCTTCTGTGAAGTGTAGTTATGTGCCTTCCTATAAAAAGTAGCTGTGCAAGCGAATGCGATGAGTGAGTGGCAGAAGTCGTACTCTTGACCTTAGATGGCGCTACTCCAAAACGAGATCGGCTGATTAGGCTTAAAACGCTGAATACCTCAGTGAGCTTGTCCATGGCAAGTGCCATAAGAAACAACAACAAATCCCTTATTCTTAATTTCATGCACGTAATTCCATCGACAAACTATTTTTAAGCATCATTTTACCTTGAATATACTTTCCTCATTATTTAAAGTTTAAACTGAACCAAGACATCATAGCACTAATAATTACGTAATTTCCTGGTTAATCTATTTTCTGATTTTATAACTACCAAACTTTCCTTTTTTTAAATCGCAACTTGAACTACACAAACATTTAATTGGAATCCTTCATCCTTATCTTTCAGTAATGGGAGGGAATCGTGACATTAAATATTTAATTAAAAAATAAATTGGTTTGTATTTCAGATCAAAAATGAAGCCTATCGTTAAAAATTTAAAAAAAAATTTAGGTTATCAAAATTTATTTAAAAAATTTAATGATTATTAAAATGTATATTGCTACATTATTTTTTAATTAATTAAATACAACAGAGTTGTAAAATTTATTTTTATGCAATAATATTTTCAAATTTATGGCGAATTAACATCAGTTATGTGTGTGTCACAGTTTGTACTTCAAAATCAAAGGAATTATCTACAAGGTGCCTTAACAGAAATAAAGACTCTCACAAGAACGCGCATTCTTTTTTATGAGTAGTAAAGATAATCATTGACTTTATTTGCCGAAAACTCAAATTCTTTATGCTGATAAAAATATCAACCACTTTTGTTACAAGAAAAAACATTTCTCAAACATGTTTGTGTTATGTTAATGTTAAAAAATGTAAACTTTCAATTCCATTCGAAATTATATATTTTTTAAAAACCTTTCAAATATTTTTCAAGCTTTTAGTAACCAAGTATCAAAATTATTCGATTATTTTTGCTTAAATATTCGATATTTTTAATTAAAAAAATCATAACTATGCATTTACATTCAAATGAGGAATATTTTTTACAAGTGTGGTGTTTACGTTAAGTTCTTGTTAACAGATGATTAACTAAAATTCCAATATTTTTAATAAATGAGATTCATAGAACTTTTTTGCCCTCATTCTGTACGAATCTGGTGTGAAGAGATGGGTGCTACAATGAGATATATCACCCTTCCTCGTTGGCATGATCCCAAAGGATTTTATATTATACACGACAGAGTATTCGTATAGAACTGAACAGCAAATAGATAACAGGGGAAAAAACCTCCAGTCCCAAACATTCTTTCTCTTTTCTGCAAGCATGCGATATGTCTTCTGTGTCACTTCCTGCTCCCGTGAAATTGTCTTTGATGATTTTGTCGATACATTTTTTGAGAGAAGAGAGTGGCCTTTGATGGTTCGAGAAGTGTTTCGGGGGCAATTCACCGGATATGAGAATCAATTTACACTCTTCATGGTGTTTTCAGAGCAAGGCGAGAAGTTGAAAATCCAACATGTATGTAAAAAACGAATTTTTTTACGGATGAAACGTTATCACAAAAAAAATGCCAAGCTTGAATCCAAAAAAGTGCTAGGACCATATATTTCTCATCTGTTTTGACAGCTCGTTGAAGATTTTTATATCATAATATTTTTTTTCTCTATGTATTCTCGTAACAAATGTGGGGAAATTTAGATATCATACTTTAAAAAATAACCATGTCTGAAAATATGGCAAAAATTAAGTGCACTAAGCGATAAAATATTGTAATTTCAATTTTAGACATTTTTTTCATCATTTTTTATACAGATATTTTTTTATTCTCTTTAAAGGAATCACTCAAGTAGAAAAACCTTTTTCAAAAGTGATTATCGATTCTTGTAAAATTATATATGACGACTCCATTATCTTAGAATTATATGTCTAAAAAAGTTGAATTTATGCATAAATATACTAAAAATGAAAAATAGTTTTTTTAAAAAATTTCTTGGTTGTTTGTGTTGTGTTACATATAAAGAAGCATTTCAAAAGTTTGATGACAAGAAACTTCATTACTGGAAACAGTTTTCTACATAACTACCCTGGACTTCGACGCATTTTTTCAAACGCTTCACAAGTTTTTGTTTTTTATTGCTTCCGAAGAAAAAAAAATTCGGGTTGTATCTGTAACCAGTTTTGCTGCTCAGGGTCTTCTTCATCGGTTACAAATATTTTTGTCCCTCAGTTTTTTCTTCAGTGAACCAAACATATCAAAATCTCTTGAAGCCTGGACTGGACTTTATAGAAAAGGATTCGACACTTCGAATCTCAAATCCTTTATTGTTTCAGCCGGCCGTTTTTACAATTGCAGGTTTGTGTTGTATCATATTATTATCGTGTAACATATATCAGTTAACTTTATTTGAAATTTTTTTGGACATTTACAAACAAGGTCTTTAAGTTATGAATTTTAAGAATTATGTGATCAGAGGATTAATATTTTGCATCGGAACCAAAAAAGTTTCAAAAAGGAAATAACCAAAAAGTATATTTAATATTGAGAGTGGATTTTTCCTACTCTACACGTAAGATAGTTCACTGATTTAATATTTGGTGTAGGATAGTGAAAATAAGCTCTACTGAAATTAGGTTCTTGCCAAAACATTTTGCTTCACTGAGATAAAATCAATTAACTTCCCTTAATGCATATTGTTCATGTGTAAATTTGAATTATACATTTCAAAATTATGTATTTTAATTATAGAGTATAACAAATGAATATTCAGTAATTTTTCATTGTATGATGAAAATTCTTATTTCATTAGAAACTGTAAAAGAAAAAAAATTAGCTTCCTTCTCAAAAATGAAGGGATTATTCTGTCAGCATTGAAATCAAAATTTCAAAAATTCCCATTTTATTGAAATCTCTATCGAACATTGTATAATATACTATACATAATTAATTAATACTATACATAATTTCAAGTATAAATATGAATTGTTTATCTCAAATGTACAGTATAACAAACAAATTATTGATAACTTTTCTTAAATTAAAATTCTATTTAGTTGTTCATCATTGCTTTAAATAAAAATCTATGTTTAAATTAAAATATATTTTAATGAAATAAAATAGTTTAAATTATAAAAGGCCTTCACAGGAAATATTGTAATCTTGGACTTAAACCAGAATAAAATTCTGGAATTATTTTTTATCTTTCAAATAGTATTAAATTCATTAAAAAAATTATTTTTCTTGAAGGAAGAAAGAAATCATCACTATTGAAAGAAAAATTACTTAAAAAATAAATCTTATTTTCATATCATGTCTTTTTCCAAATGTTTTGGGTTATTTTTCTTTCTTCTTTCTTTCTTATTTTAAATATTTTAGTGGTACAAAAAAACTTATTAAATAATGGAATTTTGTTTTTTCTTGTGTAGAATATATGCATATTTGATAAAAAAAGTAATAAAATTTAGAATTCTTTTTTTACCAACTGATATATCATTATTTTTGATTGTAAAGATACGTTTATTTATATTTCCTCTCAGCATTAAAATAAAATTAATTTAGATATTTTAATTTTTCTAGCCTTTTATTTAAACACAAACTTTTTCGATGCATTTTTACTAGATTAAAAGAAAAATAATGTTGTTTCTTAAGTTAAAAATCAAAATTCTTTTCCAAATGTTCTTATTTTTAACTAAAAAGTAATACATCACACCTTTGAAAAATATTTCTCATTTCCCCAAAGGAAACATTTTTTTGTAAAAATATGTAAAAAGATAAGATTTCTACGAATACTTTTAAAAACTTCGCCATTTTTTTATCATCAAAGCATTAAGATTCTGCCTTTAGTTTTTTAATTTATTTTTTCACAAACAATCGAATTATGCATTTGAAACAAATCCTGAAACAAAGAGAGCAAAATGTGAAAAAAAATCCTAAAATGGAAAAAAGAAAAGAACTGATTCGAAGGAAATATCAATTACCTAAATTGGACCTTTTCCGATTTTATAAATTGTGAACCCTAATGAGATGAACCCCCCCAAAAAAAACAGAAACAAAGAAACAAATATCAACAAAAACAATGGCAAAACTTTCCCAAAAAATGTACGCAACTCTTTCGAAATTACAAGTAATTAGATTTGGTTTGAAGTTTTTTTCCCTTCTTCATTTAGTGTAAATGGCTTCTCTCCAATCCGTTTTCGCTTCGCAATTAGACGTATATATACCACTGGAGAATTCTAAAAAGTCTTTCTTTCTAGTTAAAATAAAAGGTTTATTACTCGAATTAAAGCTTGGGAAGTAATTGAGATACCTAGTTGGATTTCTAAATCTTCATTATAATCGATCAAAGTAAATAGTACTTGTTTCAAATGTATATTTATAATTATAAGGGAATTTGTCTCACGATTTCCCTTTGTTCTACTATGTTGATTTCAAAAACGTTGCATCTGAAAATCGTAGATGTACTTCAAGAAATAACTAGATGCTTAACTTAATTATCTTTGCAGTGAAGTTACTTTCAAATCCACGGTGAATTAGAATTAGGTTGTTTACTTCAGTTAAACAAGTAATTGCATTATTCTATGAATAATTCAGCTTTTGTGCTAAAATTTGTTTGTTTATATCATTTTAAACTGTGTTACTCCTTTGTAAATATACTTTATAAATACGGTGAATTTGAGAATGGAAGTGTTATTAAAATTATAAATAAACAACTAAACTCTTTTACTAAATAACAGAAACATTTTAATTTTTTTCTGCTTTAAAAAGGAGTTGTTTCTCAACCAGGTTTCGTCACTGGTAAGAAATCAAAATTTAACTCAACTCAAAATAAAATTATTATTATATTTATAATAACCATCGCTTATATGGTTAGAATAACCATCTTAAATATAGTATTTTCTGATGATTTTAAATTACCATATTGTCATCGGCAAAGCGCAAGTGTACGAAATTTCAGATTTCCAAAGGTCCAGGAAGAGAATAAAATTTGTTTGCAATTTTCTGTCTTTACACATATGAAAAAAAAACCCCAAATAACAAAGTTTTCAAAAATAATAATTCCTAAACAAATGAAAAATTTTAAAAGGTGCATTTTGCATTTAAATAAATATATAATGGACTTTTAAATCTCCAAATTAAAATTTATAGTTTACTCATTTTTCAACTAAATCCACTAGATGTCTTTGCATGAGTTCTGTAATATATATTAAAGGCCGAATTATAGCTTGAAAATACTAAATACTTATTTATTTTGGCAACTAGATGGAAATATTTTTTACCTTTAATACCAGTTCAATCATTTAGTTAATTTCTTTTCCATGAATCGGTCCAATTTCCTCACATTATACATATAAAAACTTATTTTAAATATCTTAAATATGCTCTCTTTAATGTGTAGACGTATTTTTTGTGGAACTTATTTCTGTAATATTTATACTACTATTATAAATGTGAAAGTTTGGATAGATGATGCGAGTCCATCACGTCAGAACAGTCGAATGAGATTTAGCTCAGATATATCGTCTAGAATAGGACATGGGCTACTGTTCATTCCGGTGAATTGAGTGCTCAATTTTTTACAATGAAAAGCTAATTTTCCGGCCAAAAATCTCCATTTCCCCACTGCCAGATGAATAAAACGTCAGTTTATAATTTTTTTTCAATCTGATGAGTTTGGGCTTAACATGTTTTCCACCGATTATTTCAAACGATTCTGTTTATTTTCTTAGTGTTTGATGCATTTAGAAGTAAACATTCTTCATTAATCGGATTATTATTGGCTTTTCAGAGTGAAACTGATTGTGTTCAAAGTAGTCAAAAGTTTTTAAAAAAACAAGGAAGTTATTTCAAATTAGAAGTCTGTTTCATGTATGATACCCCTATATTTAATATACAGGAAAGTGTCTGAATTATATATCTCACCCAATAAAAAATCTAAGATAAAATTGTTGCAATTAAAAGGTTTGCAACGAAGATCCATAAAACTAGCGCATTTTATTAAAAGGTGACAAACTGTTAAAATATCTCCTCAATTACCGCAGACTGGAGGAGGCTTGGCAAGAAATAAATATCTATGTGCCATTTAAGTATAATCGATACTTAGTCGGTGCTAAATAACATTATAACACCTGTTTAGTTTGGAATACGAGTTGGACAGTCGTGGTTCAACAAAATGAAGCTTGTTGTCAGTCTCTATGTCTCATTGATTTTGCCTCTGGCGATAGCATACACGAATAATAGCTGTACTCATATCTTCATAAAAAATATGTTGGGACAAAATAACGCTCGCTGACTTCGCTACTTTATCTTTAGTGTCATCAACTTTCTACATTTTATTTTCCAATATTAAATGAAAATATACATTGATAACTTGTTATAAATGCACTTTTTGTTCATTGCTTAATATAAAGTACTCAATTATTTTTAGTTCTTATGAAACTGAAAAAAAACTCTATGTATTAGGCTCTACTCCTCTCAGAAGTCACTTTTATTTCTTATTGTGGAATAGAAACAATTAAAGGTAAACAAAACTGTCAAAGGAATTTCATACGGATTCAATGAACATTCTCACATCTATATTTAATTCATTACTTCACTTAAATAATTAATGAAGCTGAGAAATGTTATTAGAAATGTACTGTACAGGTCCAAAAAGGCATTCAATCCAAGAAAACCAGTAAAAATATAGCCTTCAAACAGAAAGTTTAATTGTGTTAATCGAAAGTAAAAATGGTAGTATCTATTAGTAGATGGATAATTAATATAACCTGCTGATGAAAATTAATGTACATAAATTCCAATTTTGTTTTAAATTCAAGACATTATCAATTTGATTTTTCTATAATTTATTTCTTTATTTTATTAGTGTTTTAATTCAATTCGATTCATATATTCTGAAATGTTATGATAGAATTCAAATTTGTCTATCAAAACATTCGTTTACTTAATTCCTTGTTTTGATAATTCTACTGCGATTGTTTTTTGCAATAGCAATATATACCTTTTTTATTAGTTAATTGATTCTATTGAATTCATGTATACAAATCGAATAAAATATCATAATGATATTTAAAAATACTTTCTGTGATAATCACTCAACTGTTTTAAATGTTAATCACCCATGCGAGCGAGCTGGTTGCCAATGTTGACTAATATTAAAAATATCTCTTACCAAAAAAATGATGTAGACTAAATAGCTTATATAAACTTTCAAAAACCTTTGTAAATCATCGATTGAATCAGAGATTAATGCGTACAAGAGATTGCAAATATACCTGAATTTCTGAAAAAAAAATGAAATAAGTTTACAAGACTCAGTTAAATTCAAAACTGATATCTCGCTTTCATATCGAATAAAATGGTAATCAAAACAATTCAGAAAAACCAGTATTGAAATCACATGAGAAAAACTTTTCTGGGTTCAAAAAATCTGTGATAATAAAATGCGCATTATAATAAAATTTAGAAAACAGTATTTAAAAAAATCGGTATTCTGAAAAATAATCTCTTCGTTTTTTAAATCACTTTAACTAGTTTTGGACTGATTTGCTTTCTAAATCAAATTCAAAATTGATTCGTGTGAAAATAAATAATTTCAGACGGTTTCAATCGAAATAAATGAAACAGGTTCAAATAAATTTACGTCTTTTAATAAGACTGAAATTCTGAGTGAAATTTCGATTGGTTTTCCCAAAATCTTATAGAGAAATTCAATTTGATATCACTTTCAGTTAAATGTGTTTTTTATCTATCATAGAGTAATTCTCTTAGGTAAAATTTGGTTTTTCCGGCGACCAGAAAGAACCAAGAAAAATTGTCGCCAACTTATAAAAATAAACTCAAGTGAATAATTATTTATTATGAAAAGTTTTAAATCTGTTGATCGCATTCTTATATAGTTTCAAAATTAAATTCGACAAATTAGGGAAATTTTTTCTTTGCGCTTTTTGTGGCCGTTACAAACAACTGTTGTAAGTACCTTCTTTTGTATATACTGTAAACCGCCAAGTATTCAATTCATTTCATTAGAGATGGAAATCCTTGTTATATAGTACTGGAAGTAAAATTACAAAACCAACTAAAAGTTCCTACAAAAATATGACTCTGTTTTATCAATTTTTAGGACTAGTGCTTTCCTCAATATTTGCTGCGGAACTGTCAAGTTTCCTTTTCCAATTCCTATTATTAGTTCTCTCTCTCTCTCCCTATATAT